>VZTD01004116.1:891190-1093684 GCA_013397725.1 Rhagologus leucostigma
AAAAAAAAAAAAAAAAATCAGAAAAGTGGACTTTTTTTTCTTACAGCTGGTGGGCAATAGGTACATCTAACTAACCTAGACCTCAGTTTGTCCCTTTCTATAATTTCTCTAATTATTGCTTCTAGTAACATATTTTCTCCCAACTCCAAGGAAACAGAAGCCATGTAAGTGGTAGCCAACTATTTTCTTTTAGTATTTTTCTAATTCCAGTGTTTTTGAGCAAACTCAGGTTCTAAACACTGTACTGTTTCAATATTTGAAGAATGCTATGTACTGAGTACTGTCCAAGCTGGTATGTTGTTGTGAGGCATCGGTCTCGTCTGTTGCTCTTATGCCACCTCGAATGAACTGAGCTGCATACTTTGTTTTGGTTCTTTCTGCGTAATTTTTACAGAAAACCCAACCAACCAAAAAAACAACCAACCCCTCCTTCCCCCATTGCTAGGCCCTAATGAACATTTATTTTTGGGTTTTCACTTGAAGAAAATGAATCCTAGGCAGAGTCTCCAGTCTCACTTAAATCAGAAAAATTCAACCTGTGCTGATTTGCACCAGAATAAGAAAGGATTTTCTTTAGGGCCTGCCAAATATAGTACTCTTTTCAGAGGTTCTGCTGAAGATAGAACTAACAAAGTTAGTGGAAGTTGATGAATGCTAGACAGATTTCACTGATGACTCATCCCTGCACCTCCATGTATTTCAATATCATACCATACTTGATATCCAGAGCTATTCCTGGGGGTGGGGAGGCCAGCAGGAGAAATGACCAGTAAAGGATAGGTTTCCCTCCTTGGAAGTCCAGCTTTTCCAGGGAGAGTTGTAGGAATTCAGTTTCTACTGATTCTGTGGCAGCTGCTCAGTGAGGCTCTTCTGCTACCTCCCTGGAACACTTAAATTTAATTTCAGTTCAACTCCATTGTCTTCTACCCTTCAGACTCCTTCCTTCCCACAGGCCCATCCAGAATAAAAACACGTTTGTTTGTTATTCTGAACCTTGCAACTTCTTTTCCTTTGACCTTCACCATTAATACTTCAGAGTTTCTGTTCTAGTTCCTTCACATTTAATATCATATTTCTACATATCAGTAATTTTTCTGGTGTGTTAAATCAATCATTAGTGAACTAACATGAATTCTCAGGAAGGAGAAAAGGTTTAGGTATGTCCTATGGAAACTTCAGGGTCCAAACTTTCTGTGTAGTCATGTTGGCCAAACTTATGGCTCACAGCAATAATCAGTATCAAAAGGTAATCACTTGTATCACAAGGTAATACACTCCGGTATAATCAGTATGGCTCTTTTAACTCAGTCTATTTTTCTAAAGTTGGCTTTTGAAACACAAACCTTTCACTTGCAACAAGAGAGAAAAATGATCTGCAAAATCTTACGGAGATGCACATGATTCTTACGTGTGAGCTTGTAAAAGTTACTCCTGGGCTCCCCACACACACACTTTTGAGGGAAGACAAAAATAGAACATGAAAAAAGAAAAAAAAAATGAAAGTTAGAGGAGGAGAGAGAAGAAAGGAGGAATGGAAAAAATAGAGAGAGAAAGGAAGGAAGGAAGGAAGGAAGGAAGGAAGGAAGGAAGGAAGGGAGAGAAAAAGAAAGAGAGATAGAAAAAGAGAGAAAGAAAGAGAGAGAAAAAGAAAGAAAGAAAGAGAGAAAAAGAAAGAAAGAAAGAGAGAAAAAGAGAGAGAGAGAAGAAAGAAAGAAAGAAAGAAAGAAAGAAAGAAAGAAAGAAAGAAAGAAAGAAAGAAAGAAAGAAAGAAAGAAAGAAAGAAAGAAAGAAAGAAAAAGAAAGAGAGAGAGAGAGGTGGTCGAGAACAGAAATCTAACTAACTAAAACTGGAAAAGAGAACCAAAGCAGAAGAAAGATTTCGGGGAGAATTTATGGTAGTTTAAATCCTTATTTCTTTTGCCAGGTAGAGAAATCCTAAGCCTGTTACATGATCTTAAACATATTTCCAAGTCCTTCAGTGAATCACTGCCATTACCAATATGGGCAGAAATTTACTATATCAGCTTCCCAGACACTGAACACAGTGTTGGCAGAGCTGATAGATATTAACTCAGTGAGTCAGATAGGGTGTTCTTTTTTTATCTTCAAGGCACACAGGAGCAGCTCCAGCCATGTTGCCCTTGCAGCTGCTGCCGAAAGCTGGCTGGCCAGCGTGATAAGGTTGGGACTGCTGATGATTGGTACTGCAAGACTTGCATGGTAACTTCAAGCTGTTCCAGAAGGCAATGAGACTATTACTGACATCCTGGAGTAGTTCCCTGAGGTCATGTCAGTCATATTCAGGAATCTAAGAAAATCCCAATAAATAATACTATTGCTGTCACTATAATGATACATAGTGGCAGGCATCATTATCTCAGTTGATAAGCTTTGTCAGTCTCACAAAGCTCCCTCACTAGAGCTTTGTACCTGTGACATTATTTACTGTGGAAAATTTCACATTTAACCTTTATTTTCTTGCCCAGTTCTAGCACACACCCCTTTCAGATACAGCTGCTTAAACAAAGTGACTTGGTTTTGTGGAAGCGAAGTCCATATATTACTCTACTTAATGAGAATTTGTTTTGTTCGTTGGCAGGAAAGTATTTTGAGTATTTTCTGTACCTCTCCTAAAGAAATAGCTATGGCTGAAGGTGATCAGGATAGAAGAGAGCAAAGAATACACTCTGCACTCAGTAGAAACACACAGTGAGAGCAATCTGATGGTGCTCTGCAGCAGCTGTGTGTGCCATGGAGTCATTATATGGTTGACTTCTGCCAAATGGAATCAGTGGATGAAGTAATAGCCAGAGTCTCAAGTTGCTCTTCAAAAGACATCAGATTTTGTTTTCTGATTTTTCCATCCTTTTCTGCTTTCAGCATTCCATCCTTTGAATCATTTAAGAAGTCTGAATTTCAAAACCGAATACTCACTGAGAAAGTTAGGCTATGCTGACCTATAGCTAGGAAACAGCAGCCATTTCTTCCAGATGAATACATCCCTCTATGCTTGTCTTGACATTGTAGTTTACCTCAGTCACAGCTGGCCGCAGGACAAGGAAGAATTCCAGGGAGATGGGTACATCTACCTCTCCTTGTGAGCAAACCTACTTACCAGAGTACACCCCATCTCTGCTAGCATACTGCATTACTCTGAAGAAATCTTCGAGTCACCCCAAAACATCAAATCTACAGGACTTACGTGTTTGAGAATTTAGCAGAAGGGACTTTTGATCTTTTTTTCAGCAGTGCTTACATTCATCCTGTTGGTCCGTACCATTTTGAAGAGGGATATTGAGGACCAAGGGCTGTATTCATTAAGTGATCTGGACAGTCTTATTTACATAGCAATTGCTTTTTCAACACAGTCGCAACTGACCCGTCCCATTTCTGATGAACAAGCAGATAGGTACCAATTCACTTCAGGGAGATCAAGGGTGCTGTCCCAGATGGTCTTAAACAAGTTTCCAGTTATTTCCAGCTTACAAAAATTCCAGGATCTTTTGCAGCTCACTAGATTAAAGGCTGCAAGTCCTGACAGTGTGACTTCAGGTTTCCTTGAGTGCTGTACCTCAAGAACAGCCAACAGGAAGTCAGCAACAGACTAACAGGAAACAAATTGCAAGCTCCTACAGGAATTTCTTTCCTAGTCTGCATAAATTACTGATGCACTAGCCTGGTGTTAGAGGTTGCTTGACTGTCATCCGCTGGTAGATGTCAAGGTTCTGGGTGCAATGACTGACCTGCTCCATCTGCACCTGACAGTGATTACCTGCAGTGCTCCTCTTCCCCTTAGGGTATCCCCCCAGTATTAAGTGTCTTGATGGGAGATTGAACCAAATTCGAGTGCAATGCCAGTCTAGGTGATTGATTATAAGTGATGCTTAGTGTTTATTAGCAGTAAAGCCTTTTCAGGAGCCATACAAACTGTAAACCAGCAAGTCTCTCTTTCTCCCTTGTCAGTCAGCATGTACACACACACACACACACACACACACACACACACACACACGTGCACACACGTATGTGAAACAGCCCAAATTAATTTCAGGAGAGCCCAAAAATCATTGAGTGTGCTGGAAAATGGCATCAGTGCATGGCTGACACCATGACTGTTACTACGTTTGAACGCTGCCGTCACAAGAGAAATGCTCTAACCTGGTAATTCAGGAGCAGGAACTAACAGCTTGTTATCAAGACACCATATATTCACTGTAGACTAATTCATCAACACCTTATCAAAAACAGGGACTTGCCACATGACTTAGTGGTGCTTGAGAGTCCTTGATTTCTTCTGAACCACATGGAGCAGTTCTGTCAAAAGGAGAGTGGAAAGATGCAAGCAGGAGCAAGTAAGGGGGAAAGAACCCCGAGAACATGACCTTTTAGTTGTGCTGGGGGTCCTTTTCCCTTTCTTTTTGTGCATTTAGAAAGCGGCTGATGTGACACATTTTGCAAATAGATAAAAATACACACACAAGAGCTGGGAACATCTTGTACACAGATGTGAGTCAGTACTTGGCAGGTGGCTAATGGGAGTCAGATTTCCCAGACAATAATTACACTTTCAAAATAAGAATTAAAGAGACAAGAGAAAAAGGACTTATTCCCATTAGTTGAGAGTATGAGCTCTGAAGTGAAATTATCTTTTCTTTCCACGTAATTGATTTCACATTGCTTCAGAGGCTGCCTGCATAAAACATCCAGGAATGATAAGCTGAATCTTGCAAGGGCTTCATTTTCTAAATGGGTACAGGTTAAATGACTACTTGGTTCTCTCCTCCAAGCTGTCCAGCCATTTCTGATCTAAAAACTATATGTCATGATAACAATATAATATAGTGTTCAAACATGTCCTCTGGAAATGTCACGAGAGGACCCTACTATCAGTGTAGTTAGCCAAGGAGAATGGCATGTGGCAGACCACTTGTTTTGTTGCAACTGTGGGTCAGAAAAACTTTTCCATAACAAGACTTTTCCATATCAAATTGAGAACTATGAATTCAGGCACGTCTGCTACTTCTGTGGCAAACAGCACCCAGCTTCCTCTTAGCCTTGTGGGACCATGTCTCGGGCTTACAGTGCATTTCCTAATTTCATCATAAAGAGGCAGATGTGGCCAGAAACACAGGGCTGCGGGTGGGTTATGATTCCGTGCATTGCAATTTGACTTTTAATTGCTGCTGATTTCAAACTTTGGTTATTCTGTCAGAATCAGTCTTTTTAGTAAATCTTTGAAAAGCGTCTTTTCAATAACAGTACATGAGAAGATGCTTGCCTTTGGTAGAAAATCTGCCTGTCTGTCTGCCTCTCTACATGCCTGTGTGTTTATCTACTATTCTACATATTGCTAGCTATGGAAAAGTAGAAGGCCAGTAGTCAGAACTAATTAGTTTTGGGACAGAAATATACTTGTAAGTTCGTGTTCAAATTTTCTGACAAAAAGGCACACTCCTGTGTTGACCTCTGGCTGTTGCAATGAACCAGATCTCCTCTCCAGGTAAGGAGGCTGTGTTGTGCCCTGGAAAATGTGTTTTAACCAGAGAACTCTGCCTAAAGAGGGAAACAAGAGCATAAAGCCCCCCAGCATGTTGTTATTATGTTACCATTTCTGTTTTCAGTGAGGTATGGAATATTTTAGTATTTAATATTTTTTTCAATTTGTTACCAGATTTTTTGTCAAAAAATTTTGCTTTCTTCTTCAACCCTAGTTCTCAAGACAGTTCTAGGTGCTTTCTCTGTTTGTTTGCTTGCTTAATGCAGGATAGGGGTAGGCCATGGAAAAGTGTGATCCATATAACACTGAATCTTCTAAGAAACTGCATCTGAGAAGGTCTGAGCCACAGGAACAATGTTAGGCTGTATCCCTTCCCAGGATTTTTTAAGCTTCTAGCTGCAGTTTGTCCAGGATGTTATCATATTTTTCTGTAATAATGTCCTTTAACATGCGTACAGCAGTCCAAAGAAAGATGAGTGGGTAGAAACCACATCTCCATGAGAGCCAGGTATTACCACAAAACCAGTGGAGTGTAATGTTTTCCAAGTCACAGAAGTGCCCTACCATGAGACGGGTCAATAGCCCAGAACAGGATATATTTTTTATTCATTTAATAGGAGGAAGGGGGATTTAGTGAGACAGAAATCCAGAAGCTAGCAGACAGATTATATACAAAAAACAGACTCATAAAAGTACTTTGCTGGGAAAAGTGAGATTAAATATTGCAAGACATAATTAACGTGTTCTGGTACTTGAAGACTAAAACAAAGAAAATTTTTGGTAGCCTCAGCTTCCTTTTTCTGAGCAAATTCCTGGGGATACTTACAGCATTACAACTTCCAGTTATTTCCCATGATTGAAAGCTTCCAGGTTACCCACCCACTGTTAAAGGAAGTGCTGATCTTGGCAGAAAGCATCACTGTCAGCTCAGTCCTGACTGGGGTCAATGAGAAACTTCTGGTTGTCCAAAATACAGCTGGGTTGAGTTCTAAGGGACGTAACATCCTGAGGCTCATGAGAATGTGGAAATTCTCAAGTGTACATTTGTCTTTGGAAGTGCATGACAGATATCATAAGAAACAAGTTTGGGCTGCAACTTGGACATACCCAAGGGAGAAGGGGCAGCCCCTCTGCATCTGGTGCTCAAGCCTCCTCATGTGGAGGTGAGAACAGCCTCCTGAGGTGGTGAGCTCCTCCTGCCCAGGGAAAAGACACCCAGGGTTCACTGGTAGCCTGTAGAAAGCCTCTAGAATCACAGAATGGGTCAGGTTGGAAGGGACCACAGTGGGCCATCTTATCCAACTTCCTTGCTCAGTCAGGGTCATGCTAGAGCACACGACACAGGATTGTGTCCAGGAAGATCTTGAATATCTCCAGTGAGGGTCACTCCACTCATAAGAGAGATGTTCCAGTCCCTTAACTATCCTTGTTACCCTCTGCTAGACCTGCTCCAGGAGCTCCATGTCTCTCTTTTCCTGAGGAGCCCAGAACTGGACACAGCACTCAGGATGAGGCCTCAACAGGGCTGAGTACAGGGGCAGGATCACCTCCTTTGTCCTGCTGGCAGTGGTTTTCCTAATGTACCCCAAGGTTCTGTTGGCCTTCTTGGCCACAAGGGCATACTGCTGGCTCATGGACAGCCCCAGGTTCTTCACCACAGCTACTTTCCAGCAGGTTGGCCCCCAGCACGGAGGCCAAGTTGGCAGTGAGGGTCTGTTGTTTGTTTGCTTTTGGCCTTTCTATGGATGCAAGCTATTCAAAGGGAATACATACTCCATGATTTGAAGTAGTATCTCTGTTACTGGGTTCCAGATACAAAAAGACATAATATAAAAAGTGTGTTATAAAAAGAACAAAATATTGACCTGTTCCTGTGGTGAATGGGCGTGAGCGGGCTCACAGTGCTGTGCTGCTACTTTTCCTGATCCCTGAGTAGAGATCACTGTTTATAAAAACAAACAAACAAGAAGCTAATTTAAAGCATTTCAAATCTAGTTATCTCCGAACTTCAGAAGACTGGACACCAATGAGTTCTGTATCAGGAGTGTGATGTCCAGTTCTGATTTGAAGTCATAGCTTATACTTTAATGGACATTTAGGGTAAGATTTGTCCTGCCCTAGTTCTCAACAAATTATTTAATCCTAATAGAATTGCCCAGTCTGTGGGATGTCTGCTTTCAGATGTCCTTCAAGAATTTCTTAATCATCTGGCTTTTGGAAAATTTGTTTTCCACAGCTTCTGTTAAAGAGGAAAGCTTATGCAACGAGGTATCCAACACTCACTGGGCCAGGTAGAGAGGGAGAGGGAACACAACACTTAAGGGTTACCAGGCTGCGGGGCAGTTTCTATATTTTACCCAGTGTTTGCATAAAGTGACTCACCCTTCTTCGGGCATCAACCAAAATCTTGAGGAAAGCAGGTACCAAAGCTCAGCCTGTCCCATCTGACTTGCTCTAGGCAGCTGTGAGTGATGGAGTGCACATGGTTTGATGTTCAATTCTCAGGTGCCCAGCTCTGCTGAGGCCTAGTAAAAGGAAACTGGAGATCTAAGCTTTTGAGAACAGCCAGAAAAATTTAGTGTTGCAACAATACTTGTACTTCAAGTTTTGCTTTTGGACTTAATGTCCACTCTGATCCATACACGCTGCACGTGTCCTGTGCCTTAGCATTCACATGTGTGTATTTCTTTATCTCCAGCCTTACCAATCCTGCTCCCTTACAGGATTATTTTTATTTAGACCTACAGCCTTTAGCAAGCAAATATTTTTGGCTGGATTGAGTTCTGTATCAAAATGCCTTTTCCTTTTGGTAGAAAAATTTGTAATTCTCTCTAATGTCTCTTCTTCTTCAGTGGTCACTTGAAGGGTAAAATATCTACTAGTACCAAATGTAGTTTTGGTAATGGGGTGCTGGTGCAGAATAAACACTTCTCCACAGCATTTGTGTACTTCAAACCATTCCTCATTAGTACTGTTTATTCTAAATCGAGCATAAGGTTGTAACTGGAGACCATTTCACCATTGTCTTTTAATATTGGGTCAGATTCGATAGCACTAGCTACATTCAAAAAGTCCTTACTTGCACCAGCAAGTTCTGTTTAAAGTAATGGTAATTTGATTCCTTTTTGAGTGCCTAATCTGGCCCACATTTAGGGATGCAACAGCGTTTTTTACAGCATTTGTAAGACGATAAAAAAACTTTGTAGAAAAAATTTTAAGCTCTTGAAGAAAGTGATAGTTGATGTCATATGTATAATTCTTTCCAAATCCTGTTTATAGCAGTGTAGAGTGGGGATCTTGTGCTGTAATGATTGCCAGTATTTTCAGTTTCACACATCTTTTTCAAGGGGTTATAACCTTCCTAACAGTAGTTTGAGCAGAAGGTTGTTGTAAAAGTGTCTTTTCCTATCTTGGAAGAGTGATATTGGATTTAAATGGAAAACTAAAATAGCTGTTAATATTTTTCAGGTACTTTTCTGAGACATTTGTTCATGTATTAAAATGACATGTGGAAGCAGTTAGCAAAATGTTCACTTTAAAAAGAAGGAAGCATAGAGTGGATGGAGAAGGACGAGCAGTATTTTTTCCCACCCCTTTAACCATTGTAAGAAATCTGTTTTTAGCAGTGATATGTGTTGTGTCAGTACCAAAGAGGGGTTTGAGTCCTATGTAAATGGAGGCATCTGCTATACCTCTTTCGAAAGACCTGGCACTCTCTGTTTCTGTCAAATGGAGGGCTCTCAGCCTCTCTCCTAGGGTCACACATAAAGCCGAGAGTTAATCACACATCCACAAAGACATGCTGCTGCACTGCTCCCAGAGTGCCATTCTGACAACCATCCTAAGTGTGTCTGCAGTCCCTGTGTTCCCATCTAGTCTTCTGTTAGTGCTGTGCTTTCATTTAAATTTTCTTTCTTGTGTTTTTTTTTTTCTGCATTGTATTTGTAAAAAGGAAAAAATACCCCCTCTTCATTGTCTTGCCAAACCAATTATACCAGTATAACTTACCATCTGTGTAAATTATTTAGCACTTCTGATCTTTAGAGAAGTCTTCTTGTACTTCATCTTCACTTGAATATAGCTTATTATACTTACACAAGTGGCTTTACCTGTTCACAATAAATTCAGAATCTTACCTGTCCACATTGGGAAAAGATGCCTTAATGAAACTTCTGATGCCCTTAGTCTTATCATGTTAGCATTTTCAAATAGTATGATAAGTATCTGGAGTGAAATTTATCATCTCTCAACTTGAAAATATTATTTCTTCTCTTATCCTTTTCCATTCACCATGTGCTTAGGCACCTCATCTCCTGTAACCAGAATCCATATTCACCTCATTTAGACACTGCCACGTGAAACCTGGCATCTAGTCCATGGTATCACTCTAGGGTAGGGCTCTAACTGAAGAGAGGAAATTCAGTTCACTGTTCTGAAGGTGGAAAAACTAGTATCTAGAAGTAATGGTTTCTCTCCTTTAACTACAGAAGGATCCGGAGGAACTGACTTGACCACACGCCATAACTTTGTGATGGTTATGTGATATGAGTCCTACTCCATTATTAGCATTTATATTAATAAGTATACATATTCAAGTATATTCATAGTCAAGTTTATTAGAGATGTGATGATGCAAAAAGGCTTGAGGGAAGAGATAATGCTGCATGTTACCAGTTCCATTTATAAAAAGGAGGGGGCATACCTAAAGCTGCCAGTTACACACAATATATTAGCTGTTGCTAATAATGAGCACTTTGCTAAGTGCTCTCTGTGCTAAAAAAAAGGTGAGGAGCAAAGAGACTCCTGGAAATTTAAGTGGACAGTTGAAAAGAGAAATATAAGAATTATTGTTAGAGTTCAAATTTGTTTATCAAGACTTTTAAAATGAATTAATACAGAGATTTATAGCAAAGATTGCGATTTTGGCCTAGAAAAGGAGTTAATGTTAGTCTTCTTTCAACATTAAAACCCTGTTCAAAGTTCATGATCTACCAAGATTTCCTAACCTTATCAGGAGAACTTCAAAGAAAATGTCTGAGAGTGGGTGTCACCAGAGAAAAAGAAATAAACAGGGGCTAGCATAACTATAAAATTCAGCATGTGAAAAGGTACTAGGCAGACGGTCAAAATGACAAGAACAAATACACAAGAGGGCAGAAGTCTGTCTGCCAACAGTTACAGCGGTATTGCATATCACTTGTGTTCCCGCTTATGGTAACGTTGTGCTAGTACAGCTCACTTGATCTTTCTGGACGTAGTCCTGATTTTCAGTGATGGAAAAGCAGAATCATCCACATGTGCCTCCTGCTTTTACTTCTCCTTTGAACTAAGAGCTGAGGAAAGTGGAAACTTCTTGTGAATGTTGATATTATACCCTACGGAAGGTTGGGCTGAGAAGCAAGAGTTTAATATCTTTGTATATATTCTTCTGTTACACAAGAAATGATTTTTGAATGCAATCAAAACATTGGCCCTGGACCTTTTTGCACTAAACTGTGGTGTTAAGGGTTCTCTGCAAGCCAGATGAGCAAAAATAATGAAAACACTAGTCAAAGTTCAAAGCCAGATATCTTGCTTCGGATGGGAAAATGCATCAGATTCTCCAAATCTTGCCTTTCTCTGATTCTGACTCTAATGACTTAATATGTTATTCTAGATATTTTAAAATACTTTTGTTAAATAAAGAGTGCATTTACAAATGCCAGTTAATTTCTTCTGTGAAATTATTAAAAAATATTAGATAAAAGATTCTGAGTGTAAGGGTTACTTTTCCCTTTTTGTGTTTGTTTCAGTGCTGATGAATAAGTCAGCTCTATGCCTGGCTACTAACAGTCATTATCATTGCTGCTACAACTACAGCTATGCAAGAGAAACATCTTGAGAAAAAGCAGTTGCATCACCCTTAATATAAAGAAGAAATATGAATGCTTGAAAGCCTTTTTATATACAGTCTAACACAAGCAATACCAGCCTCCCATTATTAGCAGACCTTCCTGCTTGAGATGCAAGACAAATATAAGGAAAAATGTCTGCAGTTCAGGGAGGTTGTTTTTCTTCCTTCTGAGAACTAGAGCAAAAGCCCAACTGGGCTATTTGTTGGTATCCTGAACCATTATTATTCTCCGAGTCTCATTAAAACAAAAGAAAGCAAAACAAAAACCCTGCCTTTGTCTCAGGTCATTCCAGAACATTTGCCCTCTGCTGTAATGTATTCAGGCAGGAAATGTTTTTCTTCTTTTAAAATGAGCAGTGCAAGGATATTGTGAAGAATGCATGTAGGATAACGTGCTATCAGCACCCTCCAGTTGTTTGTTATGGCCATTTTCAGCCCAGATGCGGACACTGAGTTCTCTTGAATTCTCACGGTGCTGGCAAAGTCATCTCTGTGTAACACCAAAAAACCCAACAACCACTTCCTGATAAGTTTCAGAGAATTACTTTTCTCAGTCTTATCTCACTGTTTAATTCCACTGCTGAGAAGCAATGCAGTTTTACAACAGACTTGCCTCTTTACTGTGTATTTGTCAGTGGTGACTGTACAATTTTACCTTCTCACATGCTTTGCTTCTCTCTGGAGGAGATAATGAAGAGGACATACTCTCCCGTGTCGTGTGAATGGATGCAGCCCATGTTTAAGGTCACTTCAAAACAACAGACCCTCAATTGCAGTCATGGCTAAGGGCCTTTTCAGAAAAAAAAGCCTTGTGTTGCTGGAGGCAGCAGACTGCGTAGGGTTATGGCATGCCAGAGATACACAGGAATCTGAGGCTACTTCATAAGCACAATTTCTAATCTCAGGATGTTTCTCCACAGCAATTTTGTGTTATAAAGTTAATATGGATGTTCTATGCAGAAAGCTTTACGTTCTGAAGATCAGTCGTGGTGCCACTTAGGTGAGGAGAGTTTGTCTCTCAGTTAGGTCACAAGACCAGGAGCAAAGCAAGGGTAAGACTCCTTTTTCCACAGAGAGAAAGGAGAGAACTGATGATGCCTTAAATTTTAACTTTTATATTTTTCAAATCCTGTACTGCCTAGTGTGTAACTCTGAAGTTTCTTGTGGCCTGTTAGCTGCTGTTCTCTCATGCTGGTTAGACATAACAAACCTCTCTAGGTTTGCATCTCAAGGACACCAGGCCCCAAAGTGTGTAAACTAAGGCCTCTGAAGGGGAGGGAAAACTTGGGGTAGTTACATCATTAAGTGAGGTTATAATTGGACAATTCACCCTGATATGCAAATGAACCAAACTTATAAAAGTGTGAAGAACTCGTGACTAGGGGTCCATCTTCGGTGTAGCCTTTGGCCTGCCCAGGGTGTACCTTTGAAGGCCCTTCAAATAAAAACCTACCTTTATTCCCTTATTCCTGTCTAGTCTCTGTTTTTTAGGTGGCCACCTCAGTCCTCAAACTTCCTCAGACATTTTCCTAGAGAAAGCAATTCTCAGGGTATTGAAGGGTCAGTGGTGTTGGCTGCTTGGTTACTTTATTGCCCAGCTTGTGGCAGTTCTTCTCTATGCATATTTTGCACATGTCTACAAGAAATAGCATTTATAATTGCACCAAGAACAGAAAGCAGATCTCATTTTCTAACTGTGGATGCCAGCTGGCAAGCACAGGGCTTGTTTTCTTTTTAAAACATAGACTTTTTTTTAGCATTAGCAACTACCTCCCACTTCCTCTCAAAAGATGTGTTTGGTGCTTGGTAAAGATCACTGTGGTGATATTACTGATGAGAGGAAAAAGGTAGGAGGATGGTCAGGATGATAGCCACAAATTTAGGAAACTAAATTAAAATCTCTGTCACATACTTCCTGTGTTATCTTTGACAAATCACTGAGCCACAGAGCCACAACAGACTTCATTTTCCTCAAATTCTATGCTTCAATTTCACATCTGTCAAACTTGAAGCATAGGATTTCTTTAGCATGAGTTTATGTAAACTCAGATTGTGAGGTTCCTGGATATTTGCTGTCATGGGGGCCACACTGCTTTTTAAACTAAGGCTTTTGAAAGAAATCATTAAGATATATGACAAGAGGACTTGCTTTTACTTATTTTTTTATTCTCATCATGAGTAAGCTCAGTCTGAACACAGGAATAAATGCTGTGGAACTGCAGAAGAGGGTTTCTTCATCAGGAACAGATGAACAAACCCTTGCAACCTTTTTGGGAGAAACTGCTCCTCTCTGTTAGGTTTTCCAGAAGAATAAGTATAAAAGAATGGTTGAAATAATAAATTCTTCTGAAAAAAATAGGGTTTCCTGTTGAGCAATCCAAGGCTTTATTGTTTCTCAGGAAGCAGAGAGCTGCAGAATCTTAAAAAGAATCAACACATTAGTTAGCACAGACTAATAAAGTAACTGTTAACATTACATGACATGCCTCTGGAAGTATATTTATTGCCCCAAGAATTCCCCAGTGATAGTTTTCTGACAGGTTTTGTTTGTTTTGTGGGATTTACAGTCTACTGATATGAGATATAAAGTAAAACACATCAGAATAAGAAACAGTTCATTTAAATAGTTATTTTACTTTCTTCTTGTCAAGTACCTATCCAAATCTGTCAAGAAAGGGATAAAGTCTCAAATCTGGGCCCATACAGGTAGGAAAGGAAAGGATTGCCTGTAGTCAGAGTTAAGACAGTGGGCTTTTGCAAATAACAAAACATACTCAAGCACTGTGGTCAGGGGTCTTTTTGAGTGGACTAGCACAAGGATCAGCTTGCAAGTATGTAATGTAAGTGCATTGCTGTTGTGGGACCTGTTGTCTGTGATCTAGGGCTGAAGGTAAGTGCTGTAGAGGCCAGCACCAACGGAGTGTGAGTGGCATAACAGAACCAGCACAAAATTTCCCACTTGATCCAAGCTCCACAACATCCTCTGGAAAGAGAGCTAATATTTCAAGAGGACAAGTTAATCTTCAGTTGCTTGCCTTAAAAAAGTAATTTTCAGTTTTGTTAGTGCAGTGCAGCAATGAACTCCTTTGCAGTGGTGACAGCTTCAGAGTGATGCCTGTTTTCTACCCAACAATGTCACCTGCAAAGTTTTTAGTGAGCTACTGCAGTAAGAAAACTTATGAGAACAGAGTTATTTTAATCAGTGATTTTCTTCTCAAGCCTTAATGTTGTCAACTTTAAGAAGTCATTAGAATGCTGGCATGAACAGGAGACAATACTTATGGGTTTTAATGAATGCAGATGAGGGGAGGAACTCTTTTTCATCTTCTAAGAAACAGAAGGGATTAATCTAAAATGGCATACTTAATTACTCAAATCATGCCTTCTTCAGAGAAAAGCAATAAAAATGAGAGCCTGTGATTATTTCTGTATTTCTGAAATAAAATGTTGATGCCATTAGCTAAGAAATACTTCAGTGACAGTTTGAAACAAATGTTTCCAATACACTTGCAGTATAGATTTTAAGAGTTCATTATTCTTGGTTTGTTTTATGCCAGTTGAACATTAAAAACAGATTTTCTGAGGCTTAGGAAGCATGCATCCTTTACATGAAGATTAATCCTCAATAAACATGCCTTTAACAATCAGTTGGTTCACTCTATATGTATAGCAAGGAATTCGAGTCACAGAATCCTCATAAGATGCTTATTTTAAAGTATTATAATTTCCCTGCTTATCCTGTACTTTCTTCCCTAATTCAGTGGAAAACCGATTATTACAGAGGCATAAGAAATATTTCTAATTTGGCTTTTGCCAGATCTCCTCTTAGCAGATATTACTTTCTGACAGATTGCCCCAGTTTAATATAGAAACTGCATAAATAAGGTGTTGTCAGAAAAAAAAAATTGTCAGAAAGAAAAAGTGCACCACTTTGGTTCCTACAGAGAACAACTGCAGATGAATAGATACATGTTTTCTGAAAGACATAGTTCTACACTGAGACTACTGACAACTGTTTGAGGCCTAAAAAGTTCAGAGTGGCCTCTCCAAAGACTGGAGGTAGATTAAAATTTGTCTAGTGTCATGTCAGGGAAAATGTTCTAGTGCAGAATCATTCAAGGACTCGAAAACAAGTGCAGCCACTTAAATTGGTTGTGTCAAAACAAGTCTTGCTATGAATTTTCTTAAAATTTGAAGACAAAAGGAGATTAAAAAATCCAGATCTCAGTTTTGTAGCTCAGTCAATCTTCTCCATTATGCAAGTCATGGGTGAAAAGTGCTTTCGGGTAGAAATCCTGTAAAAACAGGCGATGCCATCTTAAAATCAGGCAAAACTTGCTATTCTAGCTTAATTTAATTTTGCATTTATTTTAATACAAAATTCAAATCAAATTAAGATTTGATAACATAAAGATTTAAATCAACAGAGACACTTAGAAGAACAACAATCCTTCCCTTATCCTAACTCCAGTCTTTTTGTGAGATGGAGTTTTTCCCTCTCAGTCTGATAGCGATGTATCACCCATGAAATTGCTGGTCATTTTTATCTCAGTTATTTATATTTTTTCTGAAATTTTGAGATATTTATGTAGAGCAATATATATTCGGCTGTACTTTTATTATTTCGAATATACTTATATGTTGACACTTTCCAGCACAGTTTTACAGATATGGCATATTCTTTCTGGCAAGTGTAAGGCTTTCAATCCCTACTCAGCTATATGTTTAAAGAGAGAGGAAAGAGACCATTGCTATATGGTAGGGCTCACTGCTTGTCTTCTCTCAGCTCTTCTGTGCCATCTACATGGGTATTCGATACGGAAGTAATTATTTTTGTTGCCATATCTTTTGATGACTTTAGATATACAAATGTCTCTGTAGGTATGTCCCGTTATCCCTGTGGGAGGGGAAGATCACAGCCTTCTGCACACTGTTGTGCTGTTAAACAGCTGCATGAAGGTAGAAAGGAGTCTGCTCACAGGGCCACTGTGTGAGCTGCCCCAGCAGGGTTTGGTATAATCCATCTGACTATACTGCCTGTAAAACCTGTTAAGATAGTGGTAGAAAAGTGCTTAGAGGGTAACGCTAGAGCTAAGCTTTCTGAGAATCACAGGTATTATTGTAGAGAAACTGCAGAACTTGAAGCTTTTTTAAAGCCAGGGAGTGAAATCCTAGTTTCATTTAAGTCAGCAAGGATTTTGCTAGTGATGCTACGAGGTATATCTGTTCAGGTGAGATGCAGGGCCCTTACTTCCAGCAAACCTTTGGGTATCAACAGGTCTAAAGAAGAGCATTTTGTCTGTTCTAGGGGAGGTAAGAACTCTTCACAGCTGAATGATCTGCAGGAGGTGGGGCTAGAGACAAAAAAGAAAGCAACTTTGCCCTAGACTATTTGGAGTAATATGTGGTTCTGTGGCAGATCAAGCAAATGACATAACATTTTTTGCCTGCCAGTTTTACTACAGAGGATCACAGGCTTAGCCTACAGCAAACTATCTTACTTTGCCTTTCTTTCTTTTTCCTTTCCTCCCAGAATAACTCAGACCTGAGGTCCTCCAAACCATGGTTACTTCACAGGGTTTTTTTTTTAACCCAATCCCCTGGGCCAAGCAGCAGGTGTAGCACAAGGCTGAGAGTAAGCCTCGGGGCAAAATGCTGATGGTCAAGCTGGTGACCCACTTAGCACAGCTGACAGGTGCGTGCTTCCTCTGAGGCTGTCCCTGCTACAAGGGAAGGTCTGGGCTCTCAGAGTGGTGTGTGTGTGTACAGCTGCTCATAGGAAGTGCAGGAATAGACCTTTCTCGTAAACAAGTTGTCTTATTAAGCCTGAATTTGAGACTGACCTTTTCTTTGCTGGTGGAATCTAAGACCAGGTTGCCCCTTCCTTCTTGAAAAGGGGCATACAGTTATGTACAGGGCTCATGTGATGATATTAATGATTGGTGATTAGTACAAGGAAATACCAGGCACATGGTCTGTTCTATAGGGGGTCATCAAGCTAGACATGGTAGCTGTATTTCAAGAAAATGCCTAAGAGCCTAAAGGCTTCCTAATAGCATTAAAAGTTTTATGATCTGGAGTAAGGTAATCAAATCTCATGCTTCAGAACACGCTGATCTCCACAGGAACCAGAAAGGCATTTCCCACCACAACAGCTTTATGCAGTTGTCTGGGTGGTTTCCATCTTTTCCCAGATTGATGGTAAATGGAGCCTGTTGGAAGCAGGACACTTGAACTGCATGGAGTGACCCCCACATACCTGTGTCCCCATGTAGCTCTTAAAGAGCTAAAGATTTTGAATCCTATAGAAATGAATGCATTATGACAGGAAAGCTCCTGCAAAATACTTTCAAAGTGAAACCCTAGGCCAGCTTTCAGTCTCTGTTAGGTAGGTGCAGTGCTCATTGAATGCACTCCCAGAACAGAGAACAATACTTGGCAAGCTGCTTCTAGTGAGGAAAAATGATTAATGTCATATGTCAAGTGCTCATAAAATGGTGTGGCTCTTGTTTACAGTGTCTTTTCTCATCTTAGGTATGAAGCTGGTCACTGCATCAAAGCAAAGCAGAGTGTTCACAGCATCGTTTTTGTTCTCCAGCTCCTGATGCACTGTCATGCCAGCCAGCTTCTCTGTATGCCCATCTGATAAAATCTGTGCTCTGTTTTGGCTGCCTCCTGCTCCTCTTCTACTTTTAATTGTCTCTGTGGCTTTTTTCTTCACTTTTTTGTTTTTCTTCTCATTCTCTTCTGCCCAACTGAAGGAAATAATTTGTCAGTTGCTATTGAAATTTTTACTTTGATCTGGATAATGTAAAATATTTTAATCCAGAGTGAAATATGATGCTACCACTTTGTCATTAGAAAAAAATTTTTTTTTTTTACATGGGAATATTTATATAGACATATATATATACACATAATTAACAGTAGCATGGACAAAAGCAAATTACTTCAGAAAGGCAGCATTTACCATCAATTCAAGCCAAGACTTCTTGATTTTTCCTGCTTGGAACACAATGTTTAAGTGTATTTTTCTTATGATGTCACAGTCAATGTCCCTTTTGCGCCCAAAGTTAATATTTCTTTTGACATCACTGTCAGTATTTTCCCCTAATAATACTCCATATCTTTGTCATTATTTTTCACAGCCTTGTAAAAGTTGTGATGATGCAGCTGAAGAAAAGTTTTGAAAAGCTGCATCTCAGACACTGAGGTCAAGAAAAGTAATTGGCTCCTCATATATGTCGTGAATTTAATGACCAAAACAACTTGAGTTTTGCAAAATGAAAGCTAGTCCTCTGTCTGAGAGAAAGAAGACAAAGTAGTCAAATTACTCTGTCATTTCTTTTTTATTTACTAGTTAGAAGAGGGGAAACCCCCCGTTGCCTGTCCTCTGTTCAGTGGAAAATATAGAAGTAGCAAATAAGTAGGTACAAATATAAAGCAGACCATAACTGTGTTACCTTTGCCATTCTGCATGGAAACAGCAGAATAAGGTGAAATAATTCACAGAAAATACTACTGCTGGAGAAAAGCCTCCAGTGCTCATACTGGGATCTACCCAGAAGTGCTGGAACAGACGAGCTCTCAAAACTGTGCACCTTTGAGGTGAAGCAGGAAAAAAAGGAGGGACAGGTTTCACATAATGCTCTCTTGTACCTATTTCTCTAAAGGGGCCAAAGATGATTTGATTCTGCTTTACACATCCTTGTGAAGTTGCCATGACCTCCTTGTTCTTCCCTAGGGTTTAATACAAATGGCAAACTTGAGAAGTCTGAAGAAGATGAAAATTGTGGATTTTAAAAAGTGGTTTGGGGAAGGGAGAGTGATTACCCTGAAGTGCGAAAACACTAAAGCTGTGACTTGTGACGCAAAAAGGGTGGAGTTTTAAGTGGCCTTGGAGAAAAGGACAATAATTATTATTCTCCTGCAGGAAAAGAAGGAAATCCAGTAGAGAGATTACAGAATATGGTCAGAATTTTCAGTAATTGTTTTGCTTTTCATGAACCAGAATGCTTCAGTACTAGAAAGCATTGGAAGCAGAGATTATGAGAAGCACAGCTGCAGAGATACAGGACACAACTGCAAACAGCTTCTAGAGCGTGTTTTATTTGCTTCTTTGCTTGAGCAGAAGACCACCATACACTCAGTGGGAGAGACTAAAAGTGGCCCACAGTCATCAGCCAGTCAGTCAGACACAACTCTCCTAGGCAGAATGAGGGAGGATGCACTGCCTGCAGATTTTTCAGTGGGTTGGAAGGTAAGAGGAACAGAGTGTCTGGGTGGGGAGAGAAGCATGCAGGAGATGTGAGAAGGTGAGTCTGTTCCACCTAGAACCATTAAGGAGCCAGCTTTGTTGCCATTGCAACATCACTTACAAAAAACACAAGCCCAATCCCTAATGAGCTTATCTTTAAAAATAAGAGAAAGCCTTTCTTGCCTCAGAGTACTTGTTATGTGCTCAGAACGTGCTGTTCTCTTTCCAAAAGCTTTTCATCTTAAAGTGAGTTTTCGCCAACCGGTCTGAGACGGAGCTCTGTGAAACAGCATGGCAAAAGAACAAGGCTGCATGCCATTCAGCTTTAATAACTCATGGGAGAAGATATTGTTTAGCCTTGCAGAGTTTATACTCTCAGATTTATAACTGTAAGTAATTAAAAGGAAGCAAGCCATCTTGGACCTGTCTATGCTCCAGCTCTTACAGGGCCCAGTGTCTCGCATCTGGCATGGCTCGAGGGCCTGTGTCTTTTTTGAAAGGGAAGGGACTAATTGGGTTGGCTGCTCCTTGCTGGTGGTGCAGGCAGCTCTGTGGGCAGTGGGCAGAGTTCATGGGGTCTCCAGGCTGGCCAGGGAAAAAGAACTTTACTAAACTTTTCCCTTCTTACAAAGCAGACTTTTTGGTCTGTTGCCATCACGGTGACTCCAATACTTGGGACCCTCTTGCAAAGCTTTGGATCCCGAAGATCTGGGCTGGGGAGTGAGTGCACATGCAAAGCCACAGCAGAGCTGGGGTCCCATGCTGCTTCTGGGAGGCCGGTGTGACCAGAAGCTGGGAGCAGGTTCTGCCACAGAGGTGGCAGATCTCCCTAGGAGTCTGGTCTAGCTTATAAAATGTACTAGGCAGGATCCTAGAGTTCTAGTCCTCATATGACCCAATCTCTGTATTCCACTGCATAGTAATTCAGGCCTTCTCAAAGGTGTGTGCTTTGTCAGCCACTGTTTGAGCTCTCTGTATGATTACAAGTGTACTCATAGCCACCAGACCTGTATACTCAAGTGGGCATGAATATTCATAATCGGCCTTTTTTTTAATTTCACTTTAATGGGATAAAAGTTGTAGTGAAAACTTGTGTCATCTGAGAAAGGTTTTTTTCAGTCATTTTGATTGAAAAAGCCTGGGGCAGCACACACTGTGCACTGTTATCTAGATTTTAGCAAATTCAGAGACAAATACAAATGATTCCCATTGTTCAAGAGCTGTTCTGTAGCTGAGCGTATGTGCTAAAGCACAGTGGAAAATATGCTAACAAAAGTGCCTAATGTCTAGAGCAGTTTAAATACAGCAATGGCAACAGCCTGGCTGCTGATGCACAGTCCCACCTGTTGACTTCTGGGGTTTGGATATCAGCAAAACACTTGGGCTCAGAGCCACAACTCGAACTGATGGTATCAGAGCAGAGGATGATTTATTTTTGTTAACTCCTGAATGTAGACATTTGCACAATCATTTAAAGATGTTAAGTACTACCCCTCTGCAGGCATGTTGATTTCCTTTTGGCAAATTTGGGGCAATAATTAGGAACTGTGGCAAAACTACTTGAAATTCAGAAGGACCACTGAAACAAAATAGGTCTAAACTAAAAGAGAAGAATACAGCATCAAAAGAAAGAAAGGCTGCAAGTGGTTCATAGGGAGAAAAAGGAAAACCAGGTAGTATCATCATGACAGAAAAAAGTATATGGCATCAGCTATTCTTCAGGAAAGAAATAAAATAAATGATAGAATGGAAGGAAGTACTGACCACTTAAAGTGGAGACTTTAGACAAGATGATGGAAACTTTCTTATTAGGGTATAGATCATTGAAGCGTTAGTCTGCTAAACTTCTGGCTGAGACCAGTGGACATGATGGTTACTGCCTTTGCCACTCAGAATAGAGAAAGGGCTGAGCTGTGCTGTGGATGCCATTTGTCGCAGAGGATCCATCATCAGCAAGAGTTTATGACTCTGGCTGGCATACCCTTCCCCAAGCACCACTGCTGGCTCTGTCTCCATGCTCTGCAGCAGATAGGATTGATGATGAGCAGGTACACAACAATAAAGAGAACAAAGTGAAAACTTCTGCTTCCTTCAGGTCCACTGAAAGCAGTTCACAGTTTTGCTTCTTGCTCAAAGTATTTCAGAAAGCCTCTTCACTGTCCTCCTACACTAAGGATCCGAACAACTTAACCACAATAACACATCATGAATAACTTTACTGAAGGTCATGGAACCTTTAACCCTCTACATATATAGTTTAAACTAGCTTATTGGATTGGATAGTCTATCTCCAATCTAATAAACTCTTTCAGATGGCAAAATAGAGGATTTGCAAGCAAAGTCTCCACTGGGGATGATCCTGGGAATGCTCAGACCACAGATCATATCTAGGAATTATTTGGGGGTGCTGGCTGCCAGAGATCTAAAGTGTACCTGGGAGGCCTCTAACAGGGAACTGTAGAGACAATTGCATTCCAGGGCTTAGGACAGTTCTGGGCACTGTATAATTTACTAACACAGACTCATTGTGTAAAGTGGTTTACTCCAGGGAGCTTCTCAGCTCCAGGATCTGGATATATTTTCCTTTGCCCCCCAGCCATCTTCTGAAGTGAGAGAAAGGCAATCTCATGCTCTGGGAAGGAGACTTGGATACACAAGTGAGAAGGGTGACTGACTATCCAGACAACTGTGGGACCAGAGTGCTCTGGCACACATTTCATCATTGGTCACAGTCACTCTTATAAGGTATTTCTTCATTTTGTGCCAGTCCTAGACCTACTTAATGTTTGTGACAGCAGGTCTTTGTCTGCATCTATTTTTCTTCTGACCCTTTTCTATGGAAAGTGGCTATGTTTGCCCTTGAATTCCTTGCAGACCACTATCTGGGCATGAACAGTTCTGTAATTAAACCAAACTATTTCAGCTCACAGGAATAACTGAGTGCAATTTATCTGAGAGGAATTACATATATGATCCCAATGGAAGCCTGGAAAGACTTTATCGGCATGTCAGAATAATTTCACAGCTTAAGTAGAGAGGCCCAGAATAGACTCATGAGGTGTAAGAGCTTTCCTATATTATTTTCATTGCACTTGCTTAGAAACACCCTGTATGGAAACAAAGCAAATTGTATTATTAATTGCACATTGGGCAAACACTTGAGAATTATGTCTTGAGCCCAGCAATGTGACTACTTCTCAGGCTGAGAGCTTCAGAGTTCATCAGAACTGCTCAAGTGATAGCAAGTGGAGGTTCATCTTCTCCCATTGCATTCATAGTGTGCTTCACACTACTAGAGACTTTAATGGTGTTAAAAGAGGTCAGAAGGGGTTTTGAATCTCAGATCATCTGTCTGTCAAGACCCACTTCTGGGGTCATGACCCCACTTTCAATTATACTGGCAAGCTTGTGCATAAAAGTAAGGTTATGACCTTTGTTTAGGAACCAGTGGCTTAAAATAAGCTCTGGGAAGAGGGAATAAAAAAACATTTGCAAAGCAGTGTATACTTGGAATGCATGTCAAGTGAAGGGTACTTTCCAAAGAGACAAGACTAGGGTGAGGTCATGCAAACATGCAACGCTTTGTATTTCTGTTTAGGTCATTCTTTTTCTCCATAAAAAGGAAGAGCTAACCATTCTCAAGACAGAGAGAAATATAGCAGCTGCAGGGTTCTGTTTATTAGGTGATTTAGGTCTCTGTCCTGCATTTGAATCATCAAAGTGCTGGAGTTACACACCTAGAAGTATATAGTAAAATTTTCCATTGGAAACTGTGGATTCATTTGTTGGCAATCAGAATAGAATGTATGCTACAGCAGATTAAGGTATTAGCCTGTCAGAGGATGACTGTGAAACACAGACAGGACCAGTCCTGAACTAGTCACACGTCATCCTAAGATTTATTAGATATGATGTTTTCAGCATAATCTGAAGATGAGTCCAAAGCATCACTGGGAATTTAACCTCTAGTTAAATACCTTTTCTAATAAATTTTCTCTAGCAAAGTGAATTTAAACAAAACATGCAGAGAGGATGACTGAAACGGTCAGGGGATGAGAGTTCTGTCTTGCAAGATAGGGACTGAGAAGGACAGTGAAAGAAAGCATGGGTTGCACTCTAAGTACATTGGTGAGTAAAGGAAAGCAGGGGAAGGACCTCTCTGAGCTTAAAGACCATGTTGCACAGAATTTATTTTTTTTTAATATGACTATGAATCACCTTGGGTTAGAAACTGAAAGAACTGGCAGTACTGCAAAGTTTTAGCAGAGTATGATGAGTCTGGGGCAAGGAACCTAACTGGTTTTAAGACACAGCTTGCTGAATGGAATTGTGTAGGAAGATGTATGCAGTATCAGGAGACAGGGACCAACTATACAGACATTAAACAGGTGATATTCCTAGTCCTCAGGAACAAGAAGAATATGATTATCCTTCTGTACACTACATTCAGTAGTGTACACAAAACTCTCCTCAGCCTGACACTGGAACACTTACGGAAAACTAAGGTGGAGTTAGGTCTGCTGCTCTACAGCAGATTTTCTGATTAAGAGGGTTGTTTTCTGGATATGTAGCCAACATTGTGCATTGCTCAGTGTCACATTATCACTTGCAGTTATATGCAATTTGTCTAACTCTACGGTGTTTACCACTTCTAAATGTGGGTAGTCAGTCATAATAGCATTCTTATAGAGTTAAGCAGTGTCTTCCTGCCCCATTTGCTCATTTCATTCGATATGAAACAAATGTGATTTTCCTCAGTTCTTAACTATTTTAATTCCATGTATTCTTTTCATGATCAATTAACCTGTTTTTACTTAAAAGTTTACATAAATTTCCAAGTAAATGCTTATTCCTTTTCCTCCATCTATGATTCAGGTGGAAACTTCATAAGGATTACAGAAGGGATTAAAGGGTGACAGGTGCTGCAGCCTACTTTGTACAATTTACTGACTTTTCAAACCAGTTTTATTCTGGTGAAAAAAAAAGTTCATACTCTAATTCTTTGTAGAGGGTGCAAGCCTGTTGTTCATACAGTTCAATCATGCAACAGAGAGCAGGCCACACTCTTAGTCTCCCAACAATTCGCAACTGTATTGAAGATCAGGTCCTGATTGGAGTCTGATCACTGGGACTCCAGCCCATTAGCTGCTTCTTCTTCTTCTTCCTTTTTTTTTCTTTTTTCTTTTTTTTTCTTTTTTATTTTAGTAAAATCAGTAAAGGAAGCTTTTCCAGTCCCAGGACAGAGAAGATTCCCCTGGAGGAATATGTCACATAGAGAGATGATAGAATTGAAATGTCCTTTCTTCCAATCATGAGCAACCTTCCCTGATCACCAAGATCTGTCGAAGGCAAGTACCCTTGCAGTGACTTTGCATAGCTCTCTCAGCATTCATGAGTGTATCTCATTAGGTGCCGTGGAGTTACGCTTGTCCAGTTTGTTTAGAAGTTCCCTGATTTGATCCTCATTCTCCAAGGATAAGTCTTCCTTGTGGTAGACTTTCCCATTGATCTCAGGAGCCTGGGATTCCTGAAGACTGCTTTTACTAGTAAAGACCAAAGTGAAGAAGACCTGAACACCATGTCCTTTTCTGTGTCTTTCAGCAAAGGAAAGCTGTCCTATTAAGCAGCAGGCCCACATTTTCTACAGCCTTTTCATGTTGCCTTCATGTCACTAATCAGAATCAACTCCAGGTGGGCTTTGGCTTTCCAAATCCCATCTCTGAACAACAGAGAAATGTCTTTGTGTTCCTTCTGTGTCACCTCTCCCTGCCTTGACCTCTTCTATGCACCCTTTTTATATTTGAGGTTGATCAGGGTATTCTTGTTCATACATTCAGGCCTCCTGTCACCTTTTATGATTTCTTTCATTTCAGAATGGGCTGTTCTTGAGATTGGAGGAGGTGATCCTGCAAAACCAGTACGAAGCACAAGTGCAGTTGAAGAAAACTAGCGAGAAGCACCACGGAGAAGAAAGAAGCCTATGAGCACAGAGCAACAGGCAGCAGCTGTTATGAACACAATCCAGCTTCCAGGACCACCCACTGCTTCACTGCAGGAGCTGGGGTGGACTGAGTGTATCCTGCAGCAAGAATAAGGGGAATTGAGACTATGAATTAAGGAGGATAGGTGTTTGACTTAAGGTGACCCTGAGGAAGGAGAGGAAAAAATGTTTACTTGAGGGTTTAATTGTTCCTATTACCTGTTTTTTTCTGATACCTGGATCAGTGACAAAGAATTTCTGCTAATTGGTAATTAATTAAATTAAGGAAAAATTGCCCAGTTTTTGCCTTTGGTGCTGGCAAGTGCAATAGCCAAACCTTCATTTAATGACATAATGGACACCCTTTAGCATATTCTGCTTTGATAGAATGGAGATGCATTAAACTACAGGTAAACTCAGATTAAGACTCTCTACCCTGTCTGAGCACTCTGAAAAAGGTTTCACTATGTATTAGGGGAAAGCCAGTTGAGCTTTCCCCTAACATATACAAACCTAAAGCAAGCTTTGACTACATTAATGCTATACTGACCTAAAGCTGATTAATGCAACCAGCTGTTATGCTAGTTTGAATTTACTCCTGCACTTCTGCACAATTGCTCAGCTTCCAAACTACATCTGGTTTATATCTGTTTCAGAGCCATGGAGCAGACACACAAAAGGCTGCACCCATCTCTAGCTATTTCCTATTTCTTTGTATGTTGAAAAAAAAGCAAATTCTGAAATTGAATAAACAGCAAATTATAAAATTAAAGCAAAGAAACAGTGTGAGTCTTTCTTTTAATAATGTTTCAAAAACTTATTTTATGAGATTCATAACAAGCTTAAGAACTCGGAAAGGGCATGGTTGGTCAGAGGACCCTCTACTACGTGGGCAAGAAGAGATGCATGTGAAGACATCCAGATACATTAAAAAGAGTATTCTGTCAGATCCTCACTAATAAAGGACTAGATAGCATGTCCATGTCAGCATGTTGTACTGTCACAGAGTATTAATTCTCTGCTTAGCATCGTATACATATGAAAGTAAGTGGGAACTGGAGTGGCAACACCTTCTAGGGGTAGGTCAACCTATTTTTCCCCTATTGGAGCAAAGTCATTTAGCAACCCAGGAACACCCCTGTTCCCTTTCGCCGGTTCTCTTGCCTTTCTGGCTTCTTTCTCCCCAGGTGCGAGGGATGAGAACTTGCTGAGTTGGTTTTGAAAATGTAAAATGTGAAGAAAGGGAAATTAGACCCTGGCTGTGGTTTAAATTGAAATGGAGATCAATGTCCAGCACTTTCAAGCATATGGGTGTGTACACATTTTGGGAGCAGTTCTGTAAGCTTGATGTAAGTCAGTCTGCTTGTGTAATTCTACCATACCTTGTCCAGATTCCCGTCTGCAGCTATGTTTATTTTAGAAAATGTCTCTTCTAGTACTAAAAAAAATCAAAACAAAAATTTTGTTGTTCTAGCACAGTTCACAGCAAAATCTGGATTAGAATTCTGCTTCTTAGAAACAAAGGTCTGCTAGCTGCTACACTGACTAAGCTACTTCATCCCTTGTTACTCTCTGAACTATTAAGTGGACCCAGAGTTTTACCTACCAGCACAAAGCAGTGTGTGAAAGGAAAGGCACTGTAGAAGGCTGGGTGCCTCCTAGAGTGACTAGGTGACTTCTGATTACAAATGCAGGTGGGAACGATGTCCCAATGAGTGCTTCTAATCTTCATGCTGAGGCTGCTGCACAGTCCCATGGCTCCTACTAGAAGTAGGAGAAGATGTGCTAGATGAAGCTTCAGCATATAGGGTGAAGAACATTTCTTGTTGCCATCTGTCTTGTTTGTATGTGGGACAGTTATCTGTGATTGAGAGATCCTTTTTCACTTAATAATCCTTTCCTCTACAATTGCTCTGAATTTGAAACCAGAGCAGTTTTTTTACAGTTGCTGTTGAGACTCAGAAAGAGTTCTGTGGTTTTACTGGAAGAAAACAGTTATTTGTTTTAATATCTAAGGGGATGGATTGCTATAGCAACCAACTCAGGAAGCGCTGAAAACGATGGAGTAATCTAAAAAATACCATACTAATGGCCTGTTTTACAGAACCCTGAGCAATGGTGAGTATTACTTTGTCCTGGATACTCCATTCATAGCAAATATGTTATTGTAGTAAGTTTCCTTCTGGAAAGCTTTGTCTTGTGGGTAGATGTCTGCCAAACTCGCCTGAAGACAAGGTCTGACCTGTGTGTTCTCAAAGTTTATAATCTCCTAGGATGCATGTCTTTCAAATACATCAGTTTTACAAAACAAGCTGAGAAATATTACTGTAAAAATAGCACTGTCTTTTGGCTCTGTGCATGCTTTAGGTAAGACATTCCTAAAACTTAAAATAATTAGTAATTTGAAAAAAAATTATTCTGCAGAAACATACTGCAAAACTGACAAGGATTATCATTATTTTAATTTCTTAGTCATCTTTACTCCTTTTAAGGTCAAATCCTGGCCACATTTTTTTATAGACAGTGGTTTGAATGGGGTTTTTTTATTTATTTAATTGTTTTTATTTTGATTTTGTTGTGGTCCTAAGACCTTGGATGATAAAGGTTCTACCCAGGAACTCTGAATAAAGCAGGGTCAATTTGAATTAGGTGCTTACTGTATAGAGGGATGAAAGGAATGTGTCTCCAAAGAGATAATATTAAAATTAATTTTTCCTCTTCTGAAGTGAAGTTCCCTGTCTTATCTATCACTTATAGCTGCAGTTGAACTGGAAAATCTGGTGCCTTGCTTTGTTGGAAGTACCTGCTGAAACATTAAGTACGTCCTACAAGAAGAGCAGAACAAATGTTCAATTATTTGACCAAAACAGTTTTTTTGCCTGGGGGTATCCTGTCATCCTTCTTGTCATGACATTGAATCCGTGAAAATGCACTTTTGATACATATGTGCTATGCACATGTTTTGCAAGTTAAGAAATGTGAACTCTCCACTGAGAGATGAATTGTTTTGTCAGCTGAATAAGCCTGGGAATAAAACAGAGGGCAAAAATCTACGAAAGAATTTAAGACTGTCACTCCTTTTTAGGCACCAATGCTCACCACGAAACAGATGGAATGATAGGAACCTAGATACCAATGTGGATCTTGGCCTATATCTTGTTGATCCTTGTCCAGTGCCTTGTCTTGATGGCTTCTCTTTCTCTAATCATCTCCATGTTTCCTGGAGTCCTGATTTATAGCTACCTCAAGATTCACCGTGTGATACAAGAATGAAGGATGATAATTATTTCTGGTCTTTGAGAGCCCATGTTGGTAATGTGAAGTCTGACACACCTCGCAGTTCATATGAGAGGTCCATCAGTGTGCTGGCTTTGAAGGTGCCCTTGGACTGGTTCTTATGAGAACTTGGCTGCCTGTCAGTAGCATGACTGCACAGTTTTGGTAAGCTTGGAAAAATCCTTTAAAGGCTTGCAAAAGGGAAAGGCCTCATTTCAGCACATTTTTACCAGTGACATAATCTTCCCTTAATATTTTTGTATATAAAGTATTGTGTCATTTACCAGGTCAAGAAACTCATTCCCAAAGAATGTATCCCTCTGACTCTGGGAGAGAGTGTTTTTAAACAAAAAATGGTTCTTACAGTTCAGCAGCTTTCCTGGGTGTCTCGTTCTTTAGCTGATCCACATTCTTTCCCAGTGAGCAAGAAGATGATAAGGCACTAGTACCTATTTATAACTTGCAGGGAGAAATGTTTGTTTAGTGATGCAGTACTTGGTGAAGAAAAAAGAGAGAAAAAGCAGCCCAGTCCTAAATGCTTGTCCTGACAACCTTCTGTTGCAGGTTACTCCTCTATGTTGGCATCCTTCCTCTTCTGTGGAGGGCACCATGTGTGACTTGGCCTTTGAGAGCAAAATAAAACTACGTTTTCAGGACTGTGCAAAATGAGTCACCAGGAAACCATGTGTTCTTTTCATCTCCTCACAGTTTTGTGTTTGATTTTTGTTTAGCTGAGAATGGCTATTTATATGATGGTAGTACTCAGAGGCCCTGATTCCAAAGTGAAGCCTGCATTGCTAGGCTGTGTGCAAATACACTGTGAGAGACAGGCTCTGCCCTTAAAAGTCAGTGATCAAAGAGACCCTGACAACTAAAAGATAGGACAGGAAATGGATATGATGTGACTGGCCAAAAATTATGTAGTAGTTCAATCAGTTGCATACTGAAGTATCATTTACTTTTCATCTTGTCCCTCCAAACAGTTAAGAATTAGGTAGAAGGTAAAACAAAGCTCCAGAGGCAAGAATTTGACTTCAGTGAGTGACTCTGGTCATCACTTGCTACTCCTTGTTCATTGTCTTGAGCTGGATGAGAAAAAGAGGGATCTTGGATCTGTTTCCTACATATGTTCTCACCACAGTGGTATGAAGATGGCAATTTTCCAGCCTTGTTGATTTTGTAACTCTACTCTTTTACTTTCAGTTTAAATCTCCCACATTGAATATATATGACATCAGAAACTAATTGTCATCAGCTTAAAGGTAGCCTCCATACGGAACAGCTTCTTTTTAGCATCCCGTTCAGGTGGGATTGTGTGAGAATTGACAAAGAATGTCCTTTTTGCCAGGCTGGCAGTCCAAGGTGCTCGTTTTCTAATATGACAGGGAATTGATTGGTTATTTTATTCTTTTTTCTAGGAGATGGGAAAACTCAATATTAGGAACAGACAGCACAGCTTTACCAAATTTGCAATGAACAAGACTTTTTTTTTCTGTGAGGTCTGTGTCCATATTGTTTCACTAAGCAGAAGAAAAAGCAAGACACCACTTCACCCACACAGGCTGTCTTCTTGGATGTCATTTCATGGCATGTCTGGTGTGCTAATATCTCCTATGTAAAAGATTTGTGAAGCATGATTTAAATAAAACAAATCATTTTCTAAAGATATCAGAGTTCTGCTGGAATCACTTCAAAGTGTATTGACTACGTCAGTGCTGTCACCCTTTCTAAAGACTTTGGTAGGATGATTTTTTAATTCCCCACATATTAAGTCAAATTGTACTCTTTACTGTAAGAAGTTTTCATTCTGGGCTTTGATTAGGGAAAATCAGTCTCTGCATGCACCTGTAAAACTCCAACTAGAAAAAATTGAGGAAATTACAGCCCCATTTATTTAATTAATTTATGACATTTGTTTATTATTATCCTGAAAACTAAGCTGAATTATGAGTAATATTGCCCTGGAAATTTAAGCATGTGATGGCCAAAAGGAACTTCCCGAATGCCTGGGACAACTGTAATGGAAAGTGAGCTAAAAACCCCCTGCCTAGTGCTTTTACTAAAAATACCTTCTTGAAGTGATGTCTGCATTGTGCCTAGGAGACATAGTCCTATCAACACAAGGTGGATAGTACTGTCAGGCAAGGTCAAAAGGGGGTGACTGTTCCACAAATTTACGGTCTCTTTAAAAGAAGGTGATACACCTGAGTAAGACTAGTTACAGGTATGTTCAGCAGTTTTGGCAGTGTCAACCCTACAGTAGCCTAACTTTTGTCAAAGTTTTCTCAGGCATCATGTCAAAAGAGAGATTTCAGTAGGGATTCGAAGAAGACCAGTAAAATCACTTTATTTTTGAGACTGTATCTGAAATTTGAAATATGTGGAGTTAAGTGACTGTGAAAGATTGAAGTCAACTATCAATATAGGTGAAATAGGAGGGGATATAGGAACTAAATAGTGAGGAGCCTGAAGTTTTCCTCTGACGTGAAAGAGTGAAGAAAAATAGTTTAATTTCAAGAAAGAAGTGACAGCAGTCTAATAGATGGATTAGGAAAATAATCATTGTACTAACTTTCTGGATAGGGAGAAGGGTAACCCTATATGAATAGATGCAGAGGAAAGAAATTAACATATAAGGTGACATGGCAGCACATTCATCTGATGGAAGAGTAGCTCTTTACATCCTTTTCCTGCAGCAGTGAGAGAGGCTTAATGCCAAGGAACTGTGTTGCCAAACAAGTGCTCCCGTGTGACTGTGACTTGAAAAATTGGGGTTTCTTTGGCTGTGAGAAGCACTTTTCCTACTTACTCCCTATAAAATAACCTTCTTCTTCTGCTGAATCTGGCTTGTGGGAGTTCCACAGCAGTGAATCCCTCTGCCCGGTGTATGCTCACTTTGTATAATGCAAGATGAATGAAGCAAACCAGATAATTTGACCTTGAGATGCTGCAGTTGTGAACAGATTGTCCAGAATAAAAATTTTCAAAAGACACAAACCTCACAATCCTCCCTAACTCTGGATTTTCCTTTCCTTTCCCCATGCTGAATCCATTAATTTAGATATTTTGAACATGGCTTAAGAAGGGCCTTAACTCTGTGGGTACTGACTGCTACCAGTTCATACAATCACTTCATGGGCGGGATTTAAAAAAATACTCTGAGGTGGCCCACAACAGAATCCCATTTTCCTTGTGTAATTCATTGGGTACAGGGTGGAATTTTCTTTTCCACGCTCACAGTCATAAAGCAGGCCAGGCTGTAGCAGATAACTGATGTCACCACAGTTTGGAAAGCATATACTTAAATGAAAATATAATGCAGCCTTCTTACAAATTGTGAAACTGGATAATCTGCAACCATCTGGCATTCCACCCCTGAAAGATCATCGGTAGGGACAATGTTGTTCTTTCTGTAAGAAAAGAAACTCTCTACACAAAGTGACCACTACAGAAAGATCCTTCTCAAGTCTAGCTTTACTCAAGTTTCCAAGTGCATGTGAGAAAAAAAAAAATTTCCAGTGCAGGATAAAATATTCACAACTATTGCATCCTTAAATCACACCCTATGACTGCTTGTACTTGTATGGGCAATAACAAATACTGTGCATCTCAGCCCCACCTCCAGAAACTTGAAATATGTTGTGCAAGATTAAATACAATGTAGACTTTAGTGAAAGCAAAAAAGTCTGGAGAGATTGAAAGCAGCACACAGTGAAGTTGCATGTCAAATAAATTTCCCCTGAGTTGCCTTTGATGGCCCAAGTGAAGACCTCTAATTTAGGTAACAGCACTACTTCTTTCTACTGAAAACTTGAGATCAACTCCAGTAATTGGTATTCCTAGTCTAGAAAATCTTCGTGGTAACTCTCACTTTTTCTGTTGTTCTGTAGTAACTCACTGCAGCCATATTTTATAAGACGCATTTGTTTTTTCATTTGAAGAAAGAAGGATTTCATTTTTCATTTCATTCAGTATTACTAATGCAGGTCTTGAGGGCCAGAACAATCCAAAGAGTCAGTGGATGGAGTCACACCTGAGGGTCTGCAAATCCAGCTCAAATTCTGACCTTGGATCAAATGAGGAACTTGATAGTCTTCTCTCAACATTTGTTTTTGCTGTGCCACAGGCTGACAGAACTGATGATAGCAGTTTCTGCTCAGAATATTTCCTTTCCAGTTTTCTGAAGGTGTGATGGAGCTGTCTCAGAAACCAAACATGAGGATTGCTGTCATATCTTCCTGCTACTCAGTAAAAAGTCAAGAACATACCCAGTTTAAAATATGTGTTTAACTGTTGATGGAAATGGGACATAGGCATATGTATAGTGTTTGTCTGAATAAAGCCATGTCTTTGAAAGTGTAGCCAAGGTCAGACCATCATCCTGCATTTAAAATTAATTAATATTTTTCTTAGTCCAGAAAGACTAATTTCTGTCATGATTAGAGCTAGGCAGGGAAATACTCAGTTGCAACATCAGTTCCTCTGGTATCTGTTGACCAGTCAGAACGGAAAAGACGTTGGCCATTTGGAAAAGCGTCTGGCAGAAGCCATGCAGGCTGCCTGCAGGCCTCTTTCCTGCTCCCTTGCCTACTTGGCTTCTTGTGCTTTGGTGGGTCTTCCGCTGATTATTCAGTTTCACAAGACTTTCTAACCAGACTGTACTCAGATATGGAAATGGCAAAGTCCACTTGGGAGAGAATTGCTATTCTTTCTCCACACCACTTTCTGGTGTACTTAAATTTCTGTAATTTAGTGAATTTTAGTCAGGCTATAACTTTCTAATCTAGAGATATTTTTAATAACTATTTCATCTTATAGTCAGTCACCTCATGGACTATTGAAGCCAGCGCACATGCCAGTATTGATGGAATAGGAACTGATGACAAGATAAGTGTACCTCAGATATATGATAGTCTTTGGACATAAAATACATTGAATTTTGCTTCACTGAGTAAAAAAATTAACACTGGTTATGCATGACATGTAATTCTGTTTGCAGGGTCTTTCCAAAGCAAGGCTGTGCTTTCACTGCACAGTGAAATCTGATTTCAGAAAGTAATTATCTGTACTAACCTGTAGGGTGCAGACAAAGCACTCCCTGTTTTGGATGCATTTCCAGACTGCACTAAATCTCTGGGGAATCACTCTTAATCTTAATTTTGGCATTTTTTTTAGAAGTTATTATAAGTGCCTAGCAAAATAGGCAGCCTGTCTGTCTATTTTTCAACAATCTGATGAACCTGGAATTTTTCCATCATGGTACATCCTAATCAGATTTTGTTTTTTTTGTTAAGTGTCAAAGATTACATTAATTTTTCTGAAAAGACTTTTTTTTTTTTCCAATAAGTTAACCCTCTCTCTCTGACAATATATTTCCCATTTCTCTATAGAAGAAATTGCAGTATTATGAAGGAAAATGCCAGGAATCATATGTGAGAAAACAGTCGTGCACTAATCAAAGCATTGTAAAGTAAATAGTGTGGTAGTCAAAGAAGTCTACATGGGTCAATTATGTAAGAAATACCTGTTTAGACTGTGTCTTCATGTTTGATTGTGAGACAGTGTGTCATTGAGGAATTGACATAGTCTTCATATCTTGATTATTTTCCTCAGACTTTTATACTACAACCCATATTTTACTGATGAAAATGGACAAATTATCCTTTTATGTCCAGGATCAGTAGAATGGTTACGTTCTGCCTCCTGGCAAGCCCGAACACAGGTTTAATACAGGATCTGCAGAAATGACAGAGGCTCTTTAAGGATATCCTGAGCAGTACAAAAGAAGTGTAAGATTTGAGCAGCTCCTCCTTTCCTCACATTTACCTTTGCTTATGAAAGCATTGAAACTTCTAAAACGTGGTTGTCACTCCATGGAAGGTAGTACCCCAGGTCAGTGTTGTCACAGACCTTTCATATTGTCAAACTAGAACTTTGGTTTGGCCCGAGAATACAGACTCAAAAAAAGAAAGTGGCCATCAAACAAGCAAAGGTAATGCAACTCTACTCCATTTTCAGATATTAGGATGAAGAAAAATATTTTCTTATCCTAGATGGATTATTCTGTATTTCAGCACTTTTAGTTCCTTTTTTAGCTGCTTAGAAGACCTTGCTTGAAAAGGTACTTGACAAACACAAATCTTTGTGAAGAGACCATATTTCATTCTGGCCTTGAATCAGACTTATTCTGCAGAAGTTTATTTTCATGTCTGAAATGGATTTCCTATTGTTTTTGACAAGGGTGGGAACTAGATCTCGCTACCTTTGTCCATCAGGCTTCTATCCCATGGCTTGATTATTTTACTGGATGTTTTTAATGTTTATTAGTCTTCAAAATTCAAGAGCAGTGCAAGGAAACCAGAGTTGTGCAGTTTGAAGAGCTGTAGTTAACGACAGAATTTGTATCTCTGCCATTCTTCTATTGTATCCTTTGCTTTAGGGATCCAATGGCCAGATTTTTTAATAACATTTAGAATTTCCTTTTCTCTTCCAATAGGACAGTGTTTTCCTGAACCTAAGAGACTCACTTCTGGAAAGACATAAAACAGGCCACAGTTTATTTTCAGGATCTTAGCCTTCATTTAAAGCAAACAAACCAAAGCAAAAGTATATTAAAAAAATTATTTGGAGACTACAACAGTGAGTATTGTAATATCTCACTTTAAACATCCAGGTTCCCTGCGGATTGCATGGCAGCTGTCACCCAGGGTCGAGGACAAACACCCTCCCACGCAGGGGAGTGCCTTAGTCAGCATCACTGCAGAAGGGACCTGCTGTGTGCTGGGACAGCTTTTCAAAAGAAAATGTTTATTTCTGCTGCTTTTTGTGTCAATATAGTACTGCATTAGGTATGATTTCTGCATGTCCCTTTGTTCAGGAAGAGGGACAGTCTGCTTTGTGTATACTTGCTGTGCCCATGTGTGAGTTAGGCATCAAGTTCATGGGATCATAGGGTAATTCAGGTTGGAAGGGACTTCTGGCATGTGAGGAAACAAATATAGACACACAGGAAATTTCTATGTTAGGAGAAGAGGTAAATAGGATTTAGTTTATGCTAGGGTTGGTTAATAGCTAAAATGAGATTTCCAGGACCATGTTTCTATTATTTTGATACTAAAAATCCCCATAAGAGTTTACTTTTTTATTCCTAAATATACCCTTCAAAACCAGACTACTTGCACAGAATGAGAGAAATGAACTTACAGCTTTAATATGTGGCACTTCTTTGAAATTCTCTGTGTTTCATCTGACAGGTACCGTCATTGCAAGACATGGCTTTTAGTTCAAATAACATATCCTATATCCAAAATTTTATAGAGAAATATTAATGTACCCATATATTCTAAACAGTAGTAATATGCAAAAAAATACCCTCCAAAAGTATCATTGAGTTGTGGCTGGCCAGACTCTTCCAGGACGACTCGAAAACGCATGACAGCACATAACTAAACAGACCACTTGAGTAAAGGGCAGTGATCCCTAGGAAGATTTCTTCTTGTGCTTTCCTCCTATCCAAGCAAAATAACCCCCAAAGCAATCCTAAGTGTGTGTTCCATACCCTTTGTGTTCACTTCACCTCACAGAAAAGACATGGGACTCTAGGCTACCCAGATCCATGTACTGTAAATGTGCTCACAGGGGTGAGGAACCACAGCTTACATTAAACCAGCTGCCTTGGGGAGCTCTACCGGAGCTGTGGCCAAGCAGAACCATGCAATTACTAGCAATTACTGTCTTTTTCCAGCCAAGTATTATTCAGAGACTGTTTTTTAATGGAAGTAAGGACAAACTGTGGACACTATTTTGATCCAATCTTATCACAGTCACAGCACTTTCTCTGACAATCTATCCTCTTTCTCAATGGGAAAGTAAGCCCTGCTGTTCGTTTCTGTGTCACGACTTCCAGGTTTACCATGTTAGGATTCAGAGTGGGTGGCAATTCTCTACTGACTTCATCATAAGAAAGAAAAAAGTGTCAGCATTGCAGATAAATAAATCTCCAGCCTGGGTCCAAGAGAAGAACTGAAAGATGAGCTGTGTATTCATATGGCTTTTCTGCACTGTGTTTAGCAGAGAGATATTGGCACTCCCAGGAAGGGAGTCAGTGACAGGCTGGAAGCAATCTAGCTTGCTAGGGTGACCCTCAACTGCTCTCTTCAGGAAAGTCCTGCCCATTCTGACACTCAAGCAAGATTTTTAGGCTTACCCAGACTCATTCCCATCTTCACATATGGTTGTCTGATTCAGCACCTGAATTCCACTCATAGCTGGACTTTCAAAAGTTTTTGGTCCTAAAGTTAGCAGTTATAACCAAATTAAAACCAGAAGCCTCTACAGGAGTAAATAGTACTGTAGCCATCTCCTTGTACCAATGCTAATGGTAGAGGGGTGAATAACACAGGGAAGTATTAGAAGCAGTTGCAAATTCCTTTCCACCCCCATATTTGGTAGAATTGCCTTTACACAGTTGTGTGTACAGAGAGGGACAGAAGTAAAGTGAGGCCCTAGAGTAAGTGTTTTGTGTGGTGCACTCTAGGCACGGATATCTAGCTGAGACTCACCCATATAATAAATGCTAACTTTTACTGTGGTTCTGGAAAAGACCTTGACCAAATTTCTGCCTCTGTAGATTCCTGAGTTCAGTAACGACCTTGCCAACGCCATCGTAGACCAGGAATTGTCTAAGTGAAGTCAAGAGAGTCAACACATCTGGGAGTGAGGACTCTGAATGTACTTGTGTTTCCCGCCAAGAGAACTAGAGTAGCATTGCCTGTCTGAAATCTCCCTGTTTGCCACAACACTAAATTCTGCTCAGGGACTTGAATGCACAACTGAGAATTTTAAACAGAAGAGTATAGTTTCAATCAGAGTCTTTTAGGATAAGATTTGTATTGATCTTAGAAGAAACTTGAATCTGTTGACCTTAAGGCCACATTGGGGGATAGTATGTTATCATTTTAACCTCTCTCTGAGATGGTGGGTTTGGATGTGGGAAGAAGGGTGGGGTCAAATCCTGAGTTTTATTCAAAATTGAGTATTTTTCTATGGTAGTTTTAAATTAAATTAGACTAAAGACATGGACAGGCATGTAACTGTGTTATCAAATTAAAACTGGAGATATAATAGTGTATATTAAGAGAAATAGTAAGATAGATATGTAGATATGTAGGCTGAAGTCTTCTTTTCTAGGGAAAGAAAACTGGAAGTGAGAGAAGGCACAGGAATGGTGGCAGTTTCATTTTCCGTGTTTCTCATCATCTTGGAAAAAGTCAAGGACATTTAACATTGCTCTAATACACCTTAAGAAAGTATAGTGAACCGAACAGCACTAAGACCTGCTGGACAAGAGCTCTTATTCAGGAGAGCATTAAAATGTGCATAAATGTTTTACTGATGTATTTGAAGCATCCACTATCAGTCAGAGTTCATTTTCTTTGGTGCTGTGCAAGCACAAGTTATTTTTTTCTCAGCAAGGACCTAGCTATATAATGTCTTTTTTTTTTTTTTTTTTGAGTTCTATATTGTTCTATATTGTTCTCCGTTATTATCTTATCCAATTGACTTCATTTACATCAGGTTTGGGTTAACAGTGTAACAATTTCTGCAAACTTTTTCAAACAAAAGGGTACACTCCGCAATGTCTGAGGGGAATCTGCAAGACACAGGTAACCATTTCTTATCTAGATGCCTTCATCCTTTATTAAGGTAAAATCCTTTTGCTTATTCTACTAGAGTTCAATGACATTTCAAATTTCCTACAAAACAATTAATATAATTTGCCAGTAAGAGTAGATGCACTCTTTACCCTGTCTTTTTCTGAGTGAGCAGTTCCCTCAGATATTTGTCAGGATGTGGGAAACCAGGATAATTTCCTTCATCTTCTTGGAGAAATCTCCACTCCCATTTCCGAGATTTCATGGTTAATAGTCCTGGCTGTTGTGAAACTCAGCTAAAGGAAGGGACACCCCATTTTTCTCTTGGACAATATCCTGTTTTGCTGAAATAATGCAGTAACTGGCACCAATAGTGACAGAACTGGCCCAAGCACAAGCCCTGGGCTCCATCTGCCCCCCCCCGCCCCACACCTCATCCACATGCTGCTGAAGTAGGGCATCCATCCAGAAGCTTTGCAAACTGGACAGGTAGAAACAGATCTATAAGTGCATGTTCAATCAATAACATGTTTGTCATCCTTGCTTTACACTGGCTGACATTTTTGGCTTACTGAGACCAAAACCTCTGGGACTTTCATGGCTGTCCACCTGCACAGAAAAAATCTGTGCTTGTGTAGGAAATAAATTCCCCTAGAAATGTCTTCAGATAGAAGGCATCTCAGTGGATAAGATGCTGGACCTCATTTCTACAGGCTGCAGAGTTCACCAGTGCAGGCTGATGTCTGTGGCTGGTCACAAGGCAGACAGTTAAAGACCCAGATTGACCCAGGGAGAATGTGTAAGTCTACTGGTGCATGCTTTTGCAAAAAGAACCAAAACATCAAACACCAGCCTCAAGAAGATTATAAAATATGATTGCTATTTTAAACTTACTTTTTCCTATAAGGACTGATTCCATGAAACTGAGCATATTCTAAAGGTTAAATGCCTGAACTTCAGATCCCTGCTCACAAGTAATCCTCATTGCTGGGTTTATTCACGCTGGTGTCAGATGGAAAAACATACGTGATACTATATTCTTACCTAGATCAGCAAAGCACTTAGAAATTTAACTCTATTGTTAAGTATATTCTGACTGCCACCGAGATGCTCAAGGGTGGTTTTGAACTGAGATTTTATATATTTTGCATGGAATAATTAACAAATAGTTAAACATGTAGTCGCCATGGTAGCAAGGAAAAAATTGGAAATGTTGCATGGATTCTGCTATTGTAAGTGTGTATCTAACCCAAAATGCTTGGCTGGATTAGTTCAATGGCACCACCAGCTCCTTAAGGCACTTGTGACTCAGACTGGAAAAGTTTCATTCTTCCTCCTGTTTTGCTGCAATCAATTTTGTCCAGACTGGGAAAAGTATGCTATCCAGGAAAAAAGCAAGGTCAAAGACAAAATCCTGCAGCATAAGATGGCTGTAATGATCTCTATTATCTTTGCTACTACTACAACATCAAAAAAAGTTTATTTCCTGTCCTGATAATGCTTACTTAAGTGAGATAGCAAGTTATTTTTCTCCTATATTAGTGAAAATTTAATTTAATTTTCACTCACTTCAAAACGAATTTTTTAACCTTTTTTTTCTTATGGAAAGGTCTTTAAGGATTTATAGGACTTTCACATACAGAAATTGAACCACGATTTAATCAGAGGCACTATTCTAAAATGCATAAGTTTCCATTTCAGGAAGAATAACTGTGGGATGGTTCAGAACTCTCTGGAATTTGGTATATAATTCATTAATCTCTGCAGGAGGTCTCTATAACTGTGCAGCTACATATTGATTGACTACACTATTTTATATACTTGTATTAATATCTGTTATATGAGTTTTTATCCCCTACTTTTGACTATGTTATACAATTAAAAAAAAAAATTAATTCAAGGAGGTTCTTAATGGCTCAAATTGAAACTCATGACTATCTCTGTGGACTCTGTGTTGACATGTCAAACCTACTTTGATGGTTTGATCTTACTGCAGTGACCAACTCCTATACACATGTTCCCATAATTCATATTGTATGTCCTCCAACTCTTACACCTTTTACCAGAGGGGGAATTCAGACAAGACCTTATCGCGCTGGGTACTCTGAAAATGTACTATTTACTTATTTTAGTTATTATCATTACTAGAATTAGGACTACAAAAAAGCCACAATAAGCATGCTAGAAGCATACATCTTCGTATACCAATGCAACATTGACTCCAAGAGGATTTAAATCAAAGCACTGGCCAAGCACTACCAACTTCAACTGCTTAATTGTGAAAAATATTTCATTAGCATGGCAGACTGGGAGAACTGGAGCTATGTTGAGCAGCAAAAATGAATGTGTTATAAGTTTCTTTCCAAAATAACAGGAGAAATATGCTAATGACCTTGCCTATAAAACCCTTGTCCCCTTCCACACATAAAGCTACCATTTATAGTGCATTTGGATTTTAAAGTAACCTCCTCTTATTTAGTCTAAATAAGCATGTCTCCTTAGCAACAAATGTCACCTAATTAAAGTATGTCACTCAACTTAGCATCTCAATGAAAGATTGAAGTAGAAAGGGCACTACGAAGCAGCTGAAAGCAAAAGGGAAAAAATGCAAGGAATGCCAAGGACCCTTCAGGAATATCAGATAAGAAAAGTCACTGAAAAATGAGCTCATTAAAGGAATAAAAATATATTGAAGTGACACTTGATTAGAATTGCTTATAAACCCGGTTTTTATTCTTTGCAGGTTTTTCAGGGTATCATTAGGTGCAATTTTTAGGGTCTTTTTTTTTTTCTCGGTGACGAAAAACATATATAACTAACTTCCTTTAAGCAACTAGCTTAAAAATGTCCTAAAAGTTTGAGGTAAGAAACCCTCTTAATATTGTTCACCACTGACAAAACAGTGTGGGAAAGTTCAAGTTTTAGAAAGAAAAATACCTTATCCCACCCACCATCACAAAAGTGAGATTGAAGAAGGACCTTTGGAAGTGCTCTGCACTTTCTTGAATGTTGCTGACATTTCTTTGAATAGAAGCGGGTCTAGTGGAGTGCTGAGGACTTCTCGTGAATCCCATTTTCCTTAGGCCTCTCTACAGCAAACAGGTTGATGACTAAACCCAGGAACCACTGAAATCCCTGCGGGACATGAATTAGACTGTGCAAATGACTTCTGAGGCTTAAAAAGGACCCCTGTGACTGTACTGGAATTGGGTGTCACTTCCAGATTGTGCCAGGGCAAGTCTTTGGGACAATTAATATTTCATACCTGGGACGGTCTGAGCCCGCCTATGTAAAGCCAGCTGAGCGGGCTGTCTGACCACAGACTATTCTCATGGCAAGGGCTTATCAGAAGAAGGAACACAACAGGAGAGCCACCCTGAGCAGTCAGGTGAGATGGACGATCTCAAATACCCGGCTCCAGGTCATTTGTTTACACTTATAAATGTCAGTGGAGCAGTGGACATAAATGAGTGGCTTGTGACTCTCCTCTACAAATGAAATGAGTGCTTAACCTCTTCAGTCCTTAATCATGGCTGAAACTCAGAAGAAGATAAAGTCTCTGCAGTCTGAAATTGGCCTAAAGCTGGTTGTGCTTTGATCCCTTCCCTCTGAACTCCTCTTTACTCACAGGTTTCCTCTTTTGTGTTATTTTCCCAGCCTACGCCTTCAGCTACTCTCCCCTTGGTACAAACTCTTCCGTCTATCAGTTTCAGCTGTAGGCAGCCTCAGCACCAGCAAGGAGCCTCTGCTTTAGCCTAGCAGCAGCTCAAACCCTCTCATCTCTGCCTAGCTTCACTCTTAATGCCAGTTTGCTTGGTTTCATGGGAACCTGTGCATTAGGATCAATACTGACCCTGTTTAAAGGGCCAGGCTACATCAAGTTGCTGTTGAACCCTCTGAGGTTTGTAAATTAAGGTAGTACCCTGCAACAGTGATGATGTCATTCTGACGTTCTGCAATTTCCTCTATGAATTCTAAGTCTGGGTGACTCAATTCAGGCTGCAACTCAGGAGGACAGAGGCAGACAAACAGGAAAACACCTAAGACAAATGCAATGTTTCTCTTGGACCTCCAGGAAAGTTTGAATTGAGCTCATTGGTTGTTGACCAAAGACATTTGTGGAAGGATTTCTTACCTGAAGGTGGTATTTATTTTGTAGCACCAGCATGTTGTCTGGATTGGGTAATAATATGCCCACTGAGCTTACTTTCGTCACAGCTTTTCCTCTGACCTCATTCTGCTTCCTGATCACAGATGTTTTTATAGACAATCCCTTTCAAAAAAATTTTTTAAAGAATTTGGGAGGCCTCTATGCACAGGCAATAAGAGGTTTGTGTATTAAAGAGGATCACTCTTGACAATTGTTCTGCAGTTCCCAATACCACAATGGTTATTTGTGAGTTTGGTCATTTTCAAAACTGTGTGGGTAAACTCTGCTGAATCAGGTCTTCACATGCAATTTTAATGAAAAATAAAAGCCTTTGCCAATCCTCTAACATATTAAAATAGGCAACTGAGGTTCAGTAACAGAACACAATGTATTTTAATCACAGGCTTACTAGCTGGTAAGAGAGGTAAAAAAGGAAAAACCCACTGTGGTAAGAAAGATTTCATATTCAAAGAAGACAACTTTGCCTCACTGTAGTAATAGTAAAATTCGTATGCCTTTTGAGGGATCCCAGAGCAAATTAGGTTCTGTTCTAATTTTCCCTGTTTACATATACTTAAAAGATCTAGAGTTAGGAACAATTTATATCTCTGTGGAATGGTACAATTTTCCATGGAGTATCAAAGCATTTATGACTATTTCCCTTATCAACCATGTATAACATCAATGAATCAGGTGAGATCTCCAGAGAAAATCTTTGTGTATCTGTTTAGGTAATGAAACTACAACAGATTTGCCTCTTAATTTCCCAGTAATGACTACTCTGCATCCCTGCCTGCCCTAGGATTTCAAGTCTGTGATTACCACCCCATACCTGGACTATTCTAAAAGAGCCTTACATGTTATTCAGCTGCAGGAGGATGGCACAGAGCTCACATCACCAAAACCTGGTAAGACAACACATGCAGTATGTTTTCCAGGACATTCAGACTGCAGAGAACACAGTGTACTCCTTACTAGAGGGTTTTAAAACCATTACAGCTCAGCAAGCAAAATGTGGGTACTGTGTAAATTACTTGGTCTACAGTTCCCCCCCGGGGAACCTGGCTCTGGATTTGCATACAAGACAATAATATAATCCTGCTATGTGAAATAGAAGAGGATGACTGCACACACATACACACATGCCCAAACTCTGAAGGCCAGATATACTGTCTGGGCCTCACTGGCGTTCCTCAGGGTTCAAAGGCTTGGAGCACTTGTTTTGGATTTACTGCTTGAATGAAGTCATTACTTGCTCTTTCCATTCCTGAATGATAAGTGGAGGCATGATTCATCTGACACACGAAGATCCCTGGGGTTTTGGTAGCCTTGTAGTTTGGATGCTAGAATCTAATCTAAGCATAAATGATTACTGACTTCATGCTTACTGGATTAGAGCCTTCTAGGGGAATTTGTTCCTCTTTCCCAATTCTTTGTAGGCAACTAATTCCTAAAAGTGGAAAACAGCATTATGACCATGTACCTGATAGATACCCTTCACTATTAATGTTATTATAATAAATGGACTTAGGGGGAAAAAATTCAAGTGTTTGTAAATCATGAATTTCTGGTGTGATATCTGGCCCAACACAAACAAACCAGGTTAGTGTTGTATCCCTGTATGTGGGGAGCACACTGATGGTAGGTCTAGGGCCAAATCCTTCAGTTTTATCTTCCTGTTCTCCTCAAGGAACTTACATGAAGGAAAGTTTCCTGAAAGCTTCATGGTACATGCACTTCATCTCTGCATGCTATTCATGCTATTCATGCTTTTCTCCAGAGCAATAAAATGGTGGTAAACACTGCTGGCAAATGGAGATATTTTATTTCTGTGTAGGCGTAAGTAAAATTTACACCTATGCATGTAACAACTGGCTGACAGATGAGAGAGTTTAAAAAATCCTGATGAATTTGTAACACTCACATAATTATCATTCACAATATGTCTGACATCCTGTTGCAGAGCTCAAATCAAAATACCAGCCTTTTGCAACACGCAGAACCATCTCCCCCTCAAAGTAACAAACAGAAAACCCTCTCCCTCTGCATGATGCAGTGGATCATGCAATATTGTCTTTTGAAGACAGTAGTACTCGCCCATGAAAACACAAGAGTCTTTTAAACAGGCATTTAGGAACATTTAAAACACTTGATTCATGCATCAGTAATTTCAGTAAGCTCTATGACTTAGTCAAGTGGTTTGCCAAAAAACCATGTAAGCATAGTAAACTTTCTCTAGTTAAATTTGACTATATCTATGTATTTATATTTAAAGCTGCACTTCTTCAGTGTGGAAAGGAACACGAGTACACAGCTGTTCTGACTGCCCACTGCTGACTCTAACTCTCTGTCGCAGCTCCCCTTCTCTGTGAGGTGTCTGTTGGCCTAAGAATCGGTGCTGACAAATTCAGGAAGAAAGACTCTGCAAATACCTTCTCATACACACAAACAGAAGGATATAGATAACTCTTCAAAGATCAAGTCATGTCCTATTTGACGGCTGTAAGGAGGATCATAGAAATTACCTTCTGGAACCCACTCCTGGTGGGATGAGGGAGAGAACTGTAAAAGTGAGAAAACTTGTGGGTTGAAATAAAGACAGTTTAACAGGTAAAGCAAAAGCTGTGCACACAAGCAAAGCAAAACAAGGCATTCATTCACCTCTTCCCATGGGCAGGCAGGTGTTCAGCCATCTCCAGGAGAGCAGGGCTCCATCATGCAAGAACAGTGACTTAGGAAGACAAACATCATCACTCTCAATATCCAGTCCCTTCATTCTTCTTTCCCCAGTTTATATGCTGAGCATGAGACCATATGGTCTGGAATACCTCTGTGGTCAATTTGGGTCAGCTGTCCCAACTCTGTTCCCTCTCAACTTCTTGTGCATCCCCAGACTCCTTGCTGGTGGGTAGTATAAGAAGTAGAAAAGGCCTTGAAGCTGTGCAAGTGCTGCTTGGCAATAACAAAAACATTTCTATACTATCAACACCATTTTCAGCAGAAATGCAAAATATAGCCCCATATGAACTACTATGAAGAAAATGAACTCTACCCCAGCCAAAACCAGCATACTAGCTATGGACTCTAAGTAGGTAGAAGGCATGATGTGTCACAAAGCCAGAATCATGCAACTCTAGCTTTCGCCTGGTCATATCTTTTTTGTCTATAGACTCTTATCTCCACTTGTACAGAGGATATAACATGTTGTACCAGTGATTTTACGACTTGATGGCCACATGTAGTGCCAGTGTTGAGATATCCATGCTGTAAAGGTACCTCGCTTCTTCCTCCCTGCCTTTGCACAAGAGAGTCACCCAATGTCCTTTGCACTCTGGCTGTAACTACTACCCTGACCTACTCTGCAACACAGGCTACATCATCTTGAAAAGGTTTTTTTTTTTTCCTTTCATTTTACCTTCCAGGCTAATGAATTATATGGATCTTGAAAGAGAAAATCTGAGCTGAGAAATGTGGAATGCAATGTTGAAAAGAGCCTTTCTTACTTTTTTGTTTAGCTGTAGTTCAGAAAGGGACAACAGCAAATGCTTGAGCGCCAGCCAAATGGAAATCACTTCAAGTACTATCTCAAGTGTAATGGAACCGAGGTACTTTTAGCATACCGTACTCATTAGGTACTTGTAACATCCAGCACTTCTAAGTGCTACAGTCAGACAACACTTCTGCACAGTGCTCTGAAAAAATCTGCAGTGCATTCTGAATCAATGAAGTTTTAGCAGTAATTAACTTGGGTTTTTTAGACATTCATCACATTAGCATGGGAATGAAACACTACTGAGTCACTAACTTAGATTTAAGAATAGAGGAATACTTTTTATAGCCACACTTTACTTCTGTAAAAATCTGTTCAGAACAGGCTTGCTTTCTCACAGTCAAATTAAGTAAACAGAAAGACATTTGTTTTGTATTGCAAACCAAGCCATATCAGCTGCAAGGCTTTTGTGGCTTGTGGGTCCTACGAAACACTACACCTGTTGACAAGAGGCAGAAGTTGTCTAAGTTTTGGCACGAATATAAACAAGTCTTCTATATTTTGCCTGTGACTTTGCACAAGTTATAAATGTGAATGACTGTGTGCTGGAGCCCTTTAAAAAATATGGTGCTTATCTGTGAGATAAGGAAGTTTAATTCTGTGTATTCTTAGCTCAGAGTACCTGAGAAGATCCACTTCATTGTGAGGAGCTGGTACATTAACATCTATTCGCAAACAAAAATACACATAATTTAAACCTACAATATCACATTCAATTTATAGAAATGCAGGGAAAAAACAGAAAATTGGAAGGAAGTAAAAGGAAAAAAAATTCCCAGTAGAAAAAAAATTAAAGCAAGGAAAAAATTATTTTGAGGGATCTGAATTTGTAAATCACTATTTTGGAACCAATTTATTAAATCCAAAGTAATGCTAGGGAGGGAAAGGATGTAGGTCTTGTTTAAGACCAGCACATAACTGGGAGAACATATATACAGTACAGAAACTACCTGTAAGGCTTTTGAGAGTGTAAGCAGCACAAAGATATGATTTGAGCATGAGTGAAATTAACAACATGAGCTACAAGAAAATACAATTATAGCATGAAACATTTGCTGATTATATCTATGGGGAATTTTCTGGCTCTGGAATAACCTACTGAGAAAACAACGAGAGTCCCTATTGTCTAATTCCTTTAAACAAAACTGAGAAAAAGCACTGGAAAAACATTGCTCAGAGAACAATCATTTACCAGGAGAGAAATGGAAAAATGAGTGTATTGTCTTAGATCATTTAATCAGTCCATGATTTTATGATTCTGTGAAGCCTTACAGCTGCCTTGAAAAATGTTACTGGAGGCCTAATTCATTGCATAATATACACTTATTAAGAAACATGCTGAAAAATACTTAGAGAGTCTTTTTCCTGCAGAAAACAGCAATGCCCTCCCCTTTCCTAGATATCATTTTTCCTCACAGTTTGCGTAGAGGAGACTTTTGGTAGGAAAGTAAGAGAAGATAGGGTTTTCCACACTATACAAATCTGCACTGATTGAGGAACTAAACATGGCTTTTAGAAAATATTCTGTTCATGCTGCAGGAAAGTATCTCTCTGGTATTTGTCAGATGAAAATTCAAGGGAAGAGACAATTCAAAATTTATCTCCTTAAAAGATACAAGACTAGGAAAGGGAGGCACAGTTCCTGTGGTGACAGGGAAAAAGAGCTCAGATGCTAATCAGACACTTGCCTTCAGGAGGCAGCTTGAAAGACAGCAAAGCGGAAGACACTTATCATTTAGTTGGTATATCAGGCCAAAAGCCAGGAAGGAATTCACTCTGCTGCCATCATAACATGGGCGTAACCTTTTGCTGACTGAAAACATCACATCTCTGTCTGTGATAGAAAATATATGGAAAAAAATAGGATAGCATGATGCCCTAGGGTCATGAGGGAGGCCAAAGTCCCAGAGAAAGTAGGGCCTTGAAGGAAGCTTCAGCAAAGGAGAAGACCCAGAGGGATGGGAAGGTGATTCACTGACCCCCAGGACCCTGGGTTGGGTGAGCAGTCTGTCCCAAAATACTAGGGCTGGACTCTGGACTCCCAACCCCCGGCACTGACAGTCTTCGTTGCAACACGAGAGCAAGGTGCCAGCACACTCACCAGCCTCCTTCCCTCTTCTGCTTCACCACCGCACATCTTTCACCCACCCTCTGGGACTGCTCGTGGCCCTTGGCATGCACTGTCAAACCAGGAGTTATCCACTGCTACACTGAGATTTAAGCTTGGACAGACTCTAAAACGTGTTCACCTTGGCCAGGTGCCATGGGGAATAATCCAAACCACTAACAGACTATCACTTGTGTCCTGGTTTTCAGCCAGGACAGAGTTAATTTTATGGCAGCAGCTGTGAGGGGGAGGAGCCTGGAGCCACCTGGGCATGTCTAGGTTGTTACTCTATACCTCCATTCCATTCACTGCTGAAAACCACTGTAAATACTTCTACAGCCTGGATATTCGTGTGTTTATATGCGTGTATACACATGTGTACTTATAGATGTGCATATATGTGTATCCACACAACAATGTGTGTGTATATACAAATTTGTATATAGTCTCTATAATAATATACCGATGTGTATAATTAATATAGCGATAATCACATTAACAGAGGAGTATTAGGATATTAATATATTGTATATAATTAATTATAATATGAAACATATGCATAATGCTTTATGTACAGCATATAATACAATACTATAGATTGTTGTAGTATAGCACAATAGGAATAGAGGATGATTAATATACATCATCTGTATAATCTGGTACTGAGTGGTACAGCAGACTTTGAGTAAGAGCAAGATCTCTTTTTTAAGAAGCAATTTTGGACGATCTCTACCTTTCTCTCCGATGGAGAAATCTCTGTGTGATACTTTATAACCTGGTGCTAGGAAATTAATTCAGGTGATCATGATGCTGTTTTAACATCATGACAGATGTAAGCTACAATTCAAGGAGCAATTTCTAAACATAATAAGCAACTGACAGCTGTGCAGGCTCATCCTCTTAAGCTAGACAAGGTGCCTAAACATCCAGGTATGAGAGGAAGATGGCAAGTCAAAACTGGCATTCAGCAAAAGACAAGAATAGGCTGTGTAAGGAGCTGAAATTACATTTATCCCATGCAGTCCTTCTCAGTATATCTGATGCACATGACAGAGAACTATGCTGATGATTTATTGGTCCTATGGTTATCAGTTTGTCTCATAAAGAAAAGTAAGCTGATTTACATAAAAGATAAAGGAGCTGATAGAAATCGATGGTCAGAGTTACACCTGCTTCAACAGAAACAGAACCAGGCACTGAAAGAATAACGAATCCTGCACAGTTTGCAAACAATTTACTTCTGCAGTTAAAACACTTTCATCAACAAAACCCAGTGAAGTTTCTAGATGGTTAAGGAGAGTCAGGATTTGGTGGCTGGTAATGGAATGACCAGAAAATCAGCACAGACAAACCTCCACATTACCTTCACAAAACCTTTCTTTCTACTTGTATTATGTCAAGGCAAAGGTTATTCTTACCAATAAAATAAGAAGGAAATGAATAATTATGATTGCTTCCATTTGTGGGTAGACACAGTACTTACGCAGGCTTCAATTTTTTTTCTATTGAACCATCCTGCCTGAAAACTCCAGGAAATATATGAATGTAGGCATGAGTTATTCAATGTTTCCAGCTATGTAGCTGAAGCCATCAACTCTTATGATGTATACTTAAAATGTCACATGCAATGACGAGGTTTACAAAAAACAGCCCTGGGCAAAAAGTCAGCAGAGATAATAAATACTTCCACAAAACAGTAGATTGCAATGTATTTACTAAACACAAAACAGGATCCTTTCGGATTCTTATGGCCTACACAAATAGCCCAACACTCATGAAGCAAAAAACATCTCATGCACCTCAATTTGCAGAGACGTTGATATAGAGCGAGGTAGTGTTGTATTTCTCTCCTCTCCTGTGTTTACCTTTCCATGTGAGTCCCCCCTTCCCCGCCCCTAGCCCTAACCACCCCCTTGGGTTTCTCCCATTGATTCTGTTACCCCAACTCCGCCCATGTACCGCCCCTGTGCCCTGTGACCATTGGTCCGTGTGCTCTCCCTGCCCCCTTTGCCCCGGATAAAGGACCCTGCATGGCATGTGACTCTCCTCTCACATTCTATCCTGCCTCGGGGCAGTGGCCTCTGCCTGGGGGAACCATGCCATGTGCTGGCTCTCTACCTTTGGGAGCCAGCATGTGCTCGGCCTAGGCTTCTGGGAGCCACCATGGAATAAAAGATCTTCCGCAGCCACCATGCGGAGAGCATTCTTGCCTCCTTTATCGTCACTATGTTGCGAGGCCTACAGCCAGCCGGAGCAAGCGAGGGGCAGCCTAGAAGGGGCACGGGAAGCTTGCTCTCCCTGAGCAAGCCTCATTGCACTCTCCGAGAAGGCTGTGGCATGCCATACCACCGCAGGAGCCTACACACCGCAACAGAGTGATAAAGTAATATTTTTACTCCCTTTTATGTAGCACTGCTGAAAAAAAGCCAGAGGAATCACATTGCAATAGATTATTTGTCTGTAAATTACAATGTATAATATCACACCTATTATAGAAAATTTGGACAGAACACATGATTTTGTAGCCTTAAAATTTTGTTATGTATTTATGTTCAAAATAATTTTCTTATCTGTGCATGTTCAGGTAAAATATTATGCTTCTTTTTTTTGGCACAGCCATTGCTCCAGAAGTAAAATGCAGCCTACAAATACATAGGCAGAGACCTGTTCCCTTTTCAGTGCACCAGTTAGTGTGCTCCCAAGATAGTACAGCCAATGCATAGAAGATGAAAAAATGCAGTATATGATGCAGCTCTATGTTGTAGAAGATAAATATATAAATAAAAAGGTAGAAATACATGCTCAAAAGCTTGTCAACTGAAAGGCTCAGCCCTTATGCCCTGGTTTTGGAGTATTGGTGGAATTTAACATGACTCTGTACAGCCAGATACTGTGATAGGTCTCCAGCATCTGAACTTGTGTCTCATCCTCTTCCTGTTGGACTTCTACCTGCCTTGTGAGAAGAGGTGAGCTGTGCCGGGAAAACTTGTTCTGTTTTTCCATTTTTTGATGCTGAATGTATTTGTTTCTCTGATGCTTAGGAAACACACACTCTGACTGAACTTCCTTTCTTATAAAAGACCTCAGTGTACAAGTTATCCTTTCCTTCCTGGTGCAAAATATTTTGACTTGTGACGATTAAGGTTGCTCAGAGAAAGCAACAAAATACTTGCCAACATTATATCTTTCTTCCTTCACCTCCTTTTTCTACCCTTTAAGAAAAGGAGTTCACCTTTCATTTACTGTTGATGCTGGAAACTTGGAAATCTGGCAATATTTCCAAGGTATGCTGAAAACTCAAGATACTATCAATCTCTTCTTAATCTTTAGAAAAGATCTCATATGCTAAATAATACCTTGAAGTGTATATATTATATTCATGCTTCAGTACCTGTCCTGGTCTTCCCCTTGATTTCAGATGAAGCTTGACCTATGAAAGACATAAATCCTCCCTTCCGAAAAGACTTTCCTTCTCCTGCTAGTTGCACAGCTGTGATCAGCAGTCTTTTGAACAGAAGGTCCCTGTCTGTAAGCGAATGGTGCTGACTACAGCAGCCTACTGGAGTTCACTGGTTTCCTGGGTCCCCAAACTTTTCATCTGCTGATCTTCCAGGGGTAGCCAACCTCGTTGAGTAAGCGTTTGGAGAACGTTTGTGACCTTCTGAAGTACAGAGATGTAGTCATCCCTTAGGGACTGAACTTTCGTTATTTCACTGTATTCCAGAAAGGTCAGACATCCTTGTTTACCTAGTTTGACTTTTAAGTGCTCACATGGGTGGCAGGCAGTTTGGGACCCACTCAAGTGCCTGATCAAGTCACTTGTGACATTTTAAGTGCTCTGTGGTACCTGAGATGTGTCACAGCTCATATTTTTAGGAGACCCATGTTATTCTGAAACAAGAGGTGGATACCACGTAGGATGCCTTGGTACCAACCTGCTGTTTTAGACGTTGAGGTTCAGCTCAGGCACAAAGACTTCCTTTCTTCTTCAGAATGCAGTAGTTTTGATTAATCTTCTTCCTTTGGTGATCTGATAATTTTTTACCTCTTCACCATGCTTCTGAGATCTCATGCCACTTGGTCACCCTTGTGTTGAGTTCCAAGTTTTTCTGTTCAGCCTTCTGTAAATGAGGACCATAGACATTTTGGGAACTTTTCTACATAGGCCTAGACTTCAGATATTTTCCTCTAACAGTTTTATTTTACATCTTTTTGTGTAAGACAATAGCTGCATCTTGGCAGCCTCATCTGTCTCACCCAGCACAACTTCCCAGATCTACTCATGAGGAGATTGTCAGGATATCACACAATGCCTGTCACTTTTCCATCTTAACCAATGACCCTAATCAATGGCATAGTGTGCCCCAACTATAATGTGTGGGTTACTGAATGGACAGGTCTCAAGTTTCTGAGCCCTAAAAGACCTTTAAGTAGCATCCTGTGCCCAACCTCCAACTCCTTCTCTGTAAAAGCGAGAGCTTGCAGATGTTCCTAATCAGAGCTGCCAGACCAGCACAGTCTCCTTAGAGAGCACAGAGTGTTTAAAAGTGCAAGAAAGCTGGTTGCTTAGGTACCTACTTGGATCCATTTAGCCTCTTTCACCTTGATCGTTTCCCTTGAGGGGATGGGCAACTGACTAACGTTATCATTTTTTCTTCAGTCTCTGAAGTGATTTAATATTTTGTATCTGAATGTTTTGCATGGCTTTTCACACCCAGCTCTGGCCATGAGAGCTAGTCTTATATTCAGCACTCTGAAGAATATTGCTTAGCCCCACAGCTCAGTTCTTCTGGGCACATTTGTTTTTTCTGGGCATTTAACTCTGTGACTGGCTATTGAGTTTTTGTCTTTGTCAGGACTGATAAACTTGTTTATTTATCTAATACTGAATTTTTGGGCTCTGGCACTGTTCTTGGCTTAGTTCTTTCTGAGGCAAAATACACCTTACCACTGACAGGCAGGGGTTATTCAGTGATTGTGTCAGAAATGGGAGGCAGTCTAGTGGGAAAAGGTCAGAATATGGGTTATTTTGGGTGACTTCCTCTCCACTTCTCCTCTGCTTCTCCCACTGGTGGGTCCACATGGGAGTGGGTGTACATGTAGAAGCACGCTGGCACATGGGACAATATCAGAGTGGGACTACTGAGGGCAGCTAGATTTTCCAGCCTTCATTCTGATTCATAGCAGTCTGGGCCAGGGCAAATATGATGTTGCTTGTAATGAAATATACGCAGCAGTATGCACTTCCTGAGATCTCCTCTGCTGCCTGAATGGCGAGCCCCAGGCAATGCCATGTAGCTGAGAAGAATAAACAAATCATTCAAGACCTTTGTTTGCCCATGAGTCATGAGGGGGCTACTCACTAGAGTATTAAGAAAGATAAACATATGGCAAAACTCTAAAAACTATTTCTGGGAAACTTTACTGGAGGGAACAGCTAATCCATTGTTCAGAGCCTGTAGAGAATTATAAGGCTGGGGAGAGAAATGGGAGCAGGAAAGAAGCAAAAAACCCCAAAAAATCCAAGCAATCAAAAATTCAGAGTGGTTGTAATTACCCATGTAGGCACAAGGGCTTTGCGGGAAGAGGGGGGTGACTGACACAGGGGACTTGCAGGAGGAGTTGGATCTGTACGCAGTCATAACAGGAGGGAGTTGTTATTCGTCTCCTCAGGAAGTAAACAGGGAATATCATGCATTGAGGTTGCTTCATTTGATTGTTACTCGAAAGGGAAAGAATATTGGTTGGAAATTATGAAGAGTTATTTGCTGATTAAAGTTAGCACAAAACCAACAACTCATTTCCTCCATATGCTTCAGCTGAAAGGCCAGAGGGAATATTAAACCTGAAAATGCAAATGTCTCTCTCCTCTTTTTTGTCTGTAAGATTTTTTTGTTGAAAAGGCACATTTCTTTCCTTTCCATTTCCAATTTTGTTTTCTGCTATTTTAGTAGTTTTATTTATTACTGTAAATGAAAACATCACAGATGTATGCATAAGCTTGTGGCATTTCGGGAAGCGTTGCTCGGGAGAAGCGATGCAGCAGCCTCAGTGTTTCCTGAGGTGCAGACGTGATCTTTCTCCTCAGGGCAGTCCCTGAGAGTCTCTGTGAGGCACCTCTGCACCTCATATGGGCTGGTGCAACCGAGTTTCTGTCTTTTTCTCTATTACGCTGAAGAATAATGTGCAGCTACAGGAATTCAACAAAGTAACTGTGGGTGTTCAGTGGAGAAATAGAACTTCTATCTTTATTTAAATTATATTGGTCAAGCTGTCAGGCATGAAACTTACCCATGGCAGTGTTTGGTGTGAAGACCTTAACAACAACAACAGCTTGAGACTTAGCTTCAGATGATGACTAGTACTGATGCACACTGGACAGTGGCTTTTCAGAACTTGATATAGGCAGGCACTTGTGAATTGGATTACAATTGAAGCCAAAAGATAACACTGAATAAAATTCTGATTATTTCCTCTGAACAAATTTGAATGAGTTGGAGTTCGGGAAAGTAAGTAGTCTCAGGTATTGGTATAAATGTGGCTTGAGTTTGCATTGAGGACTGGTAAACAACAACATAAAAGATGAAGCTGAATCTTTTGAGGGGTGCAGTTCACAGACTGATTTGCTGGATTTAGTCTTAAGCCTAGCTCCAAACTGCCTGAGCATTATCACTGAGACACTGACTGACTCCTAATCTACCTCTTCCTCACAGACACCTACTGCCTCTAACAATATTTTAGGGAAAAAAAAGGTCACATACCAGTATAATTGTAGTCTACCCAGTGCCTGTAGTTTAAACAAAACCACCCCCTGGGCCTGAGCCTCGTATTATTTGCTGTGGCCTTCCACTGCAGCCTTATACCTTGTGCAAAGTGCCTGCCATGCCAGGTCACTGTCGGGCTCCAGGATCCCCACCCTTTGGGGCTCTCCCTGGCCTGCCCAAGTCACCTTTGATGGTGGCTCTGGCACTAAGATATTTGCTGACCTGCAGCTTCACCAGCCCTGAGCTGCCCTCTGACAGCATTGCCTGCCAGGTCTGGTCATTGCCTTGCCTGGAATCCTCCACACTAGCCTGTACCTGTGGCAATGCAATCTCACCTAATGTTTGCTAGCCTGTGGTTGTCCCTTGGCCCAAAAGCTATTGTTTTGCTGAGTCCAGTCACAAGCTGCACTTTCAACCCTGCCAGATAGATTTGAGAACGATCAGGTACAGTCTGTTGTCTCCAAGCTTCTTATTAGTGCAAGACCTCCTAATGGCCTCTCCTCTTGTGCCAAAGAGGTGTTGCTTCCCTGTTCCACCCGCAGCACTGATTTGACTCAACCAGCTGTAACATGGAGCTTCTTAGTTCACCAAACCTGGACTGTACACTGTGCATTGGATTCATCCTCTCTCCCATCCCAAAGTAATCCAGTAGCCCAAATCCTAAACCCAGACTGGCACAGTTTAGGATCTGGCCCAGCTACTTCACTAGCTTTAAACTGACTCTCAGCTCTTTGCTTCCTTCTAGTTCTTAGCTAACCTAAGAGAGTCATGGGCAGCAGGCATTTACTAAAACAAATCAAAACTATCATGTGATATCTCCCTACGATTTAAAAACTGCCTTGCATCTAATCTTAGGTTTCATACAAGTCGTAACCTAAGGTCTAATGGCTTACCAGTAGGTCACCTGTGGTTAATCTCTTTGCTAGTCTGCCATCACCAAATGAGACACATCATAAACCTCAGCCACATACTGCTACTGCCTGAAAATTTACAGAGAGACTGCCTATTGCCTTCAAACTCCAGGCCAAGGTTATTGTTCAGTATAAGTATAAGTATAAGTATTCAGTATAAGTTCTTTGCTCTGTATTGGTCCCAATCCTATCTGCAGCTTCATCTGTTAACTACAAAATAAGGTTGCCATCTGCTGATTCCATGCTCTGTCTTGATTCAACTTTTTGGCTTGTCAAAGTGTAATGTCACTCCAGCTCTTTGTGGAGAACAAGATTTCACAAGTCTCACTTGATTTGAATTATATTTCAATACAATGGCACAAGAGGGCAGTACCCAAAGCCGAACAAAAATTTCTGTTCAAAATGGAATTTGAAGTAGGAATGGTTTGGGAAACCTTGCTACCCTAATAATTCAGGTTTGTTCCTAGTCTGAAATGGAGTAGCCAGAGCTTGAATATTTTCTCCGTATGTGCAAGAACAGTCTAGAAATATTTTTGTTTGTCTTCCTAAGGAAAATAGCATATCATGATTTTGACCTGGCCTACCTATTTGATCAAGTCTAGCATCTTTTGAATGCATTCACTAATTTCAACCTGACTTGCCACAAAGTTTAAACATTCAAGTTCTGTGAAAGCTGGTTAGAAGCAAGGAAGCAGAATTAGTTCCTTCCAGAAGGAGAAGGAGGCAGAGATAAGCCTTAGGAGATTTCACCTGGCAGCAGATGCCTATTCAGTCAGAAAAGGGACCAGACAAGAAACCATGCTTTATGTGTGTCTGGATGAACTGTAGTCTGTCTATATGGTCTGAAGTCTGGTATGACTATCATAGGTTACAGAAAAAAGTGATTGGAGAGTAGCAGGGAAGAACGGTGAAGGGATAACAATGATTACTTCAGTAGTTTGATTTCGCATGTGTTAAAGGTCACAGTAATATTTTGGGGAAAAGGGAGAGGAGGTTCAGTACATGTAAATCAGGACTTTTGAGTAATTGTGACTGCAGAGGCTAGGACTTTTTGAGGAAAAAATTACTGAGATAAGAGTAGGAGGGGCATCAATGAAGAGGACAGCAAAGGACCCTCCTTAGGGCTTTTACATGCAGCTGCTATTAACATTTTGTATCAGAAAAGAAGTCGCAGTAGAAAGGAACAAGCAGCTCTCTTCTACCACTCTCATTCTGTGATTACCTAAAATCTTTGGAAACACAGAGAAGTGAGCAGGTTATGTAGCTGCTTTTGCAGCTGAGGTTCTGGCAGGAAGCATTTCATAGCACAAGGTTCAGTTATCCTGCCTGTGTGAGTGGTGTCCCCGACAAAAATAGACAGACCCTGCTGTCTGCGCTTTGCAAAGAGCAACTGAGGAAAGCAAAACAATCTTCTAAGGTGGTCAGCCAGGAGTGGCCAAGGGCAGCTGAAGGTGGTGGAAGTGCTGAGTAAAACCTTTACAGACCTGGCAGAAAAGTCAAGTTGTCAGCGTCCCCTTTACTGATGTTTAAGACGTTTACTTTCAGCTGCTTCCTCTCTGAGCAGGGCTGCAAGCAGGATTTGCCTTCCTCCCCCAGTGACGGTGGATGTTCCTGTGTTTCCATTGGGCTGCCTGTGCCTGCGTCCTTTTCCTGTGGAAACAGAAGATACGGGTAGGAGAAAAGACATATTTGGTAATGTTTCTCTTCAAAGCGTCTTTTTCACAAGGCTGCCTCAGCTGCAAAATGTTAAGGGAAAAAAAAAGAGATCTTGGAACTAACTCCAGACAGACCCTAATGCCTACAAATTTGTCTAAGCAAGCCAAGTCCAGAAAGGCAAAACATGAAGAAGGCTCATTATTTGACTGCTAGGGACACTCAAATAACCAGACATGCCCGTACTTATGATCTTCATATTTCAGACGGCTCGTCTTTCATATCCTCCCTCATCCTGCACTCCCACCCTGCTCACTTCTTATATTTTCCTTCATCCCCACTAACTCCACTGCATTTGAAATTGTTTATAGAACATATAAAATATGAAAATATTATTTAAAGTACCTATGGGGAAAGACTCTATTCCTCTAGCTGTCTGTTTGGTGGAGCCATTCACAGCTCCTCTAATTGTTTCAGCTTGCACGATCATTTTTCTTTCTCCCCAGAAAGTTCAAAGTACCTTGGCAGACCTCTTTCTATTTTATTTTAATAAGAATTGACTGACGAGGTGCTATGGTGCTTAGGGCATTGGGTGTCTCTGATCTATGGTTCTGCTGGAGCTGTGGCTCAAGACAGGAGGTGGAGTGACTGCGTTCTAAGTTTCAAGCTCTTCTGGAGGGTTACTGCTCCTCGAGATGTTTTAGAGCATCACAGGACAGCTAAATCGTCAGTCACCATCCCTGGCCAGAAGGAGGGGCAATTTACATTCCCTGCGTTCGGTACATATCCAAGATACCCCAGGAAATCTGTGCAGGGCAAAAATATTCACATGTTTTAAATGAATTAATAAAATCACTGTTGCAAAAAACCTCACAGATTCAACCAAAATCCGTGTTAGTTTAGGCAGGTCAAGGATTGTATTTCAGCTATTCACAAATGTGCAGGTATAAAAATAAAAGGAATATTGTTGATCTAACCAATATATTTTTTTAATATTATTTATCATGTGAGTTGATCCCCACATAATTTATGGAAAAAAATAAACTTTAATTTCTCATTCTGAAGTAGATTTAACACCCTGAAATGGTGTGTCGGTGGATATTTGAATATAATGGTCCTTTGCCTTTTCTATTTCTTCCTTCAAAGCTAGATCAATTGTCTGTGAGATGCAAACTGAATATAGTAGAGAACAGAAACTGGTATTTGCTTTTGAAGTTGAATGCAGAATTATAGAGATTTTTTTCCCACAGTTCCATCAAATCTAGTTTTGTTGCTCATGGATTCTTATTAGTATATGTTGATTATCATCCACAGTCTCTTCCAGCCTCTAGGAAGCCCGAATTTGTTCCCAAACTATATAGTATATTCAGTATGATGAGTGACTCCAATACAATATAAAAACTTTAAGGAGTGCATACAGACACTTTGAATTTGTATTTAATAGCATTGTTTATGATACTAAGATAATAGTGTTTTTTATAGCTTTTAATGCCAAAAGTGGCTATTCAAACATCTAGTCTGGCATCCATATAATCCCATCCCACAGAACTGGATTATTTGACTAACAAATGGTAGACTTGTACAGCACAACCGAGTAACTGTCTGCAGCTGCTAAGTTACATAAAACATAGATTTTTTTTTCGTTTCTTCTCCAGTGGACTGATGAAGAAACTGTAGTCTAGAAATTATTTTGTAAGAATACTGTTTATAGTATGAGTAGGACAGACAGAAATACGAGAAAAGCTCTGGGGCTGCCAAAAATCTCATTTTTTGGAAGAGCAGCCCTTGGGCCTTAAGAAAGTAATGTAGGAAAAATGTTATTTAAATGAGACAATTTCTGTCTCAGTACAAAATAATTATTCCCTGACATAAAAGTTATTTTGTGGAGCCCCTCCAGCACTCCTTGCTAGGGGCAGGCAGTGTGGCATCGCCTCTTCTTTCAGGCTCTGCAAATTCCTTTCTCCAAGACAGATTCCAGAGTTTGGGGAGCAGCTGAAACTCTTAGGTTGTTCCAAAAAACTAGCAGGTTTTGGTTGGTCTTAAAGCCTACCTCATTTCTTACCTGTATTCATTTCGCCCCCTAGGACAAGCAAAGTATATAGTATTTTTTCCCTTTTTTGTCTTGAAGTTACACTAAGGGGTGTTAATGGCAGCTGTGCATTACACAGCAGTGGCTGTGACACATTCTACTCCCTACTCACTGTATGGTTTGGCAAAGGATCTGTGGATTTACTACTGTTGAAGTCAGAGACAAAATTCTCCTTTCTTTCTGAGGTGAGAAGTCTGGAACAACGCCTATTACTCTTCTCAGCTAAATGTTCCCAAAACAGTGATACTTTTATAATAAAAGTCTAGTGGGAATAAATGTTGATACTTCTCACTTTGTTTCTTCATGAATCATCGCGTTACACATCTGTACTCTTCCTCTTTGCATCTCCTGCTCTGTCACACTTCATACTGTGTTTTTCAGACAATCTGATCCCCTGAAGAAAGGGGGAGCAGTCAGCATTTATAAGGGTGAAAACCACTTGATAGCTATTAATGATGTGTACCGAAAATAAACCACAGTGTATAGGATGTGATCTGGTTCACACGTACCCACATATGAACACCAGCACAGGAAGAGGTCATGTGAAAAGAAATGGTGAGGGATCAGCAGAACCTGATCTCTTGGTGGCTGTTTAAGGTCAGAGCAGCAAGTTAAGAGAAGTCATTATTTGCTTCTCCATGGCACTTGCGTGACTGCACCTGGAGTGCAGAGTCCAGTTTTGGGCTCCTCAGTACAAGACATGGACGTGCTGGAGAGTCCAGCATAAGTTCACCAAGCTGGTCAGTGGCCTGGACCACATAATGCACAAAGAGAGGCTGAAGGAGATGCATTTGCTCAGTGTAAAAGAGAAAGGGTTCAGCAATGTCTGACTGACATCTACAATTACTTAAAGGGTGATTGGAGAGAAGATGGAGCAAAGCTGGAGGTGCACAGTGACAGAGTAAGAGTCAGCAGGCACAGGTAGAAACAAATAATCAGATTTACAACACACACGGGATATTGTGAGTATTGACTGACCATGCTCTGCTGAGCACTGCATTAATTTAGTGAACTTCAGAAGACTCATCAGCTCAGATATCTCTTAAAAGGCATAACTGGTTAATTTACTTCTGCAAACATGCATCCATTAAATTTCAGTATGGAAATTTTTTACTCAGAAACCTATGAAATGTTAGACATACAGTTACACTTCTACAGTGTATGAATGGAGAGAGATGTAGTTCAGGGATTTCCCCTAAGAAGAAGAGGGAAATCCATCTTTGAAGGAAATGCAGAGGAAATAGAAGCTGGAAGAACAAAGAGTTCAGTGATTTTTTTTCTCAAGACGTAAGGATAAACAACAATTCAGGACAATCTTTCTTAAAATATTAGTGAATGGGAGATATGGATGTTCTTTAGGAGCAATAAGTGGATACCACAGTGGAGCAATTGATAGGACTGCATCCATGAAACTGATTAATGTTTACAAGCCTTATTAAAGCACAGCTTTTCAAAGTCCTTATTCCAGATACATTTCCTGAGACTGCATCAGAAACTGTGGTTCCTGAAAACAAGACCAGTGTCTGGTGAGTGCTCCATTCATGTTTTCATGTTAGTATGAGGATGGGAAGCATATTGTCCCCTACTGTAAGCCCTGCACTCCCTAGAGGGAGGAAAGTGAGGCTTGCACTGCAGATGAGAGTCAGTGGCCAGGTTCCAAATTCAGTTGCTGGAGGAGCAGAATGGTGGGGAGCTGTGGAGTAAACCTTCTCATTAGTCCAGTTGTATGTATGGCTTACCCAATTTTATCTTAATACCCATAGACATAAGTAGAGCTTGCCATCAAATTATGCATCCTAATGTGGACTTGCCAAGTCACTGGAAAATAGATTGAATCATTGAATTATGACTTCTCTGTGTTTGAAAAATATCTGTAGTAATGAATATTTTAAAAAGTAATCCAGTTGGGTCAAACCATCTGTCTGATTGACGCTGTGTGAGATAATACCACATGAGACCGGGGGTCTACGTGAGTAATGTGTTGAGTATCTGGATACCATGTAGTATCATAAGATAATATGGGGACACCAGGCAGCAGCTGAAAACCAAACATGAGATTCTCTCATCTGGTATTTGTTTAGTTGAATGAAGAAGTTTTGAAGGTTTTACACATTTATTCCACAGTTTGGCAGCAGTGGGTACAAAAACTGGAATAAGCTGACCTTTACAACTTTTATCAGACAAAGACAACCTCTGTGCCTTCCCTGCTCTCTCCATGCCTCTGGCCCCCACTCCCTAGGCCAACATTTTTCCTTCCATTTTTTTCCCTTTCTTCAGTTTGTTTCCTTTACTACTCTGCACCTGCTTTTAAAATGCAAGTTACAAGTGAAGTTATTTCTTGCTCCTGGGAGAGACACATGGACTCTGGGAACCAGAGCCATGGCGCCTTCTTTGTGTAGGGTGACAGAAATAGCTCCCATGAAATACACTGTGTAACTAAACACAGATGGTCTCTTCATGATGGCACATGATGACTTAAGAAGATGGGCAATACCACACACACACATAAAGCAAGTAAATTGGAGAATAAGAATCTCCTGTTGGCTGTATTACATGGAAGACAGCTTCTCTGTGAGAGCAAGCTGTGCAGGCTGCAGTCTCAAGGATGCAGTATAACTGTGAATCACGCCCTTTGCAAATTTCCATTAAGTAAATTTGAGAGAAGCCACCTAACTTGATCTGATGCTTTGACTTCCTACAGGTTCTTTCTACAACTCTTTCTAGAACTTTCTATATGTGAAATTGAAGCTGGGTTTGTAATCAAGCATCATAATTGCCAATAATACCATGTAGAAATCTCAGGTATCTCTGTTGCGTTGTCTGCTAAAAGAGAGTATGTGGTGCTTTAGCAGGGGTGTACACAGTCTGTTTTCTGTTAGACATACTGTCATACTTGTGCAAACAGGAATTAAAAATTCAAATATACACAGCAGTGGAGAGACATTGTAAGGTCCCTGATTAAAGTGATGAGCAATATATTTGGAAGTAGCTGGGCATTATTTCCGGCTAATTCTCTAGCATCCAATGGTCACTCAGACGTTGTAATTTGCTCAGCAGCCAGATCAACTGCTTTCATTATAAAAATGTATGACTGATTTTCGTGAAATTTTTACCAAACCTACTGAAGCATCCTTTTGTGTTTGTAGAATTTAAACATATAACAATGTTTGTAGTTTTTAGCTCTCACTCAGTTTCCTGACAGCAAAAGTTTAAGTTGCTAGGAAGGCTGTTCAGATCTTATCAGATGTTACCAAAAAGACAAATAGTGCAGCATCAGTTCATGGTTAATTAACTACTAGCCTTAAGAAGGATATTGGGCAACAGGAAACACAGTAGGCTGGAAAGACTTTTTAATTGGTTTGCTGCCTCTTTGATTATTATCTACAAAAAAACACATGGGGGGAGAGCAGCAACATCATTATATTTACAGGAGTAGTTTACAGACAGCAGAGGCAGCCTGAAGAATTTGAGTTCCCAGTCTCATTTTATTGCACTGGCTCAACTGTTACATGTCCCAATAAGCATTTCTGAACCAGCAGAAAATCTGTTTATGCATGTAGTTTTTGATTCGGAGACTGGACACCTGTCACAAAGTTTTGGTTTAAAAACTGTCAACACAATGATGCTGCCATGTGATACCGAGTATTATTAGAAATTCAATTGTCTTCATAGTTTTAAAATACTGCAAGAGCACATGACCATGGTGATAAAATGTAGAACTTTTTTTCTCTCCTTTTGGACATAATCTAAGTTCAATCAGTCTGTTTTCCTATGTTGCTTGTGATCATTCAATAAGGAGAATAATACGTAAATTTTGTTTGGAGCAGACAAACAGGGAATACATTTTGGATTTTTTTCAGACTGAATATTGAGACATTCACAGATTGCAGAAGATGTATATCCCTAGCTAGGCTGGTTCATCTGTCTATCTATCTATCTATCTATCTATCTATCTATCTATCTATCTATCTATCTATCATCTCTCTCTCTCTTTCTTATTTTTTAATGTGAATTAAAAAGGCTTCAGATACCCACAAACATGCTATGAAATGTAATGCAAGTTTATAAAGTGTATTGGGATCCTCAAATGAAAGGCATTAGAAAATCACAAAGTATTCTTTCACAGTACAATTTATTAATGTGGTTTCTTTTCCACCCGCCAGATTCAAACGCTATGGTACGCAACAATTCCGGTTTAAAAGAATAAAATTACTTCTACTTTATTATATTATAAAAGGTATTTATCGTATTACTACAAAAATCTGAAATGTGATGCAGCTCTCTCAAGTATAATCTAAGAAGCACAGCTAACTGGGAAAGCTGTTTGTTCTGTTGTCTCCAGAAAAGCCTCTTTTGTCAAATGGAGGCAAATCTGATGATATTTTCAGTACAAACTGTATCTGACACAGGGCACACACATCCTGAAGTAAAGGTCATTCTGAGGTGTAGAACATGAGTCTTTAATAAACACCTCTTGAACTTGAGGATAAATGTTTCTTTCACAATAAGATAATCCTATTGAGCCATCCTGAGCATGGAAAAAGAGTCTAAGTATCCTAATAAGATATCAAAAAAATGATTGTGCAATGATCTTGGTGTTTATATAAACAGAATATGGTTCTCACATCCAAAACCTTAGTGTTAATTCAGTCAGAGCATGGAATTGTGGTCTTTAAGTAGCAACTAGAATACTAACAATCCTGGCTGCGTCTATTACACAGGGAAAACAGATGGAAATAAAGGTGTCAAGACATTTGGTTGCACTCCTCTTACAGCTTTTCTGCAATACACTATAATTTGTCAGTGTTTGAACTTTTGACCTTTGGTCATTTTGAAAAGATGGCAGTAGGCTTTGGAACAAGCCGAAGCAAAGGGGCAGAAGGAGACAGGTATGGAGGGAAAATCCTAGAGCAGATGGCTACATGGCCCTGGAGCATTCCAGCTGTGAGAACTCTTGACTCAACAAACGATGAAGAAATGGCAGGAGCAGGAGTTTCTGCAAGCAAAAATCAAAATCAAATCTCCTCAAATTATCCTAAAAAGGAACTCACCAGAATCTTGGACCTAATTTGAGTGAAATCCTTAACTGGAGGGACTCATCCATGTTGAATACACCATCCCTGTGGAATGGGCAGTTCATGCAGCTGTGGTATCTCCCACAAAATTTCCCACAAATTCTACAATATGACTCGTGAGGAAGAAGAGAGGAGGATTCATAGCTGGCCAGACATGCGACCTCATTTCATTTCATTGCATATAACATGGTCCAGACCAGCCACTCCAGCTCACTGACAAAATCAGTTCATGAGCATATTTTAAGTACTCCTGTGATTAATCCTTTTTACAGCTAAATTGCAAGAACTCTTTATAACAATGGGACTGTAAAAGAAAAGGAGTCTTGCTACTTGGATTTCAATGCATATTTTGTTCTTGTTATCAGGAAATCAGAGAGGACCCATGGAAAAAGTCTACAAGGCTTTTCACAACATGGAATATAAGTTCCCAGAAGACAGGCTTTAATGTGAATTAAATTTTATTAATTAATCTAAGGCACAGAAAGGCATTTCCACTATTTGGGAGTGACATCCCTGACTAACCCAAGTTACCCCTGCATTCCTCTAGTACTGGTAAACCTAATACATGCGTAAGAAAGATGAAAATGTTTGAAGGTACTTAATTACTGAATTCGACAAACACAGTGGTTCCCTCAGCCGACCTCACTTCAGACTAAACTACACAGATCAATGTTTGTATTCCTTGTCAGAATTACTGAACGCATCATTCCAGCCCTTGACTGAGCACCATGTATTGTTACTCACACGTTATCTCCAGCAAACAGCTGACATCTTTAAATTCCTTCTGCAAGGTGCCAAATTGCTGGTCTGAGATCTCAAATCCACAGCTCACCCACAGAAAAGACACAGGCTTCGTCTTGGCAGTCAATACTTCCCATATTGCCTTCAGATGTATGCCATTCCTGGAAGGACCAATTCCATAAATAACTCTAGCACATGTTTAAATCCCTAGCACATGTTCACATGCATCTCTTTTGAGGAAAGCACATCCTTAAAATTAAGCATGTGGCCTAAGTACTTTGATGAATCCCAATGCTTTCCTAAACTGGTGACAGTAGGAAGGAGAGTCTGAGCTCCCCATGCCCAAGTGCCAGCTAAGATGCTCTCAGTGATGTGGGTACCACTTGGCCCTGTCCCAGTGCTAGCAGGATGTCTCCTGTAAATCACTAGGCAGCTGTCAATTAGTGATGTATGCTGGTTGTTTAAAATACATTTACTTTCCTCATTGAAATTTTGCTTTTGGATTAGGTTATTTTTTTGGTTTTTTTCTTTATAGTACAGGGTTGGTCAAAAACAAGTGGAATGAAAGAACGTCCTGGCTTTTTGCAGGAGATTCAATAAGGTCATAGAATTTGCAGGGGAAGTTTTAGTTTGCTTTTTGTTTAATGTTGTTTTCCTAAATGTTTCTGAGACTCAGGAAAATGAACCTCAATCCTTTAATGAGTCTGGGCTTCCTGAGGTTTCCCCCTTCCTTGCATCTGAAATACCTTTGCCTACCTCTAGCCAAAAGGGGAACTGTTTTGCTTTTTGTGGTTTCACCATCATTTCAGGATTTTATTCATTGACTGATGTTTATAATGTACAGCCAAGGGCCCAAAGGAATCTTTTCTTTCTGTCTGTCTTTTCTATTTTTTTATTTTAGAAACACAAGATAGGAAACTATCTTAACAGAAAAATGACTTCTTCTGTTAATCAAACTATTATGATTGACCGTGATTGTTTGTTCATTAAAAAATGAAGCAGAACAATCCATTTCTGCCAAATAAAACACTCTCAGCTATTTCAGTTACTGTTTTAATTGGCCGAGCCTGCCTGTCAGATTATCCTCTAATCTGTACAAGAATGTTGTTTGGAAGAGATGAGGCATGCCTGACTTGGAGACCACAGTCATCATTCCACAACATTCCGGTCCAAATATTGTTCCGTCAGCACAGTGGAGCTACGTGACCAGTACGTCCTGGGTCTGCTTCCTTCTAGAGATCCAATGTAAGACACTTTGGCTGCACCACTGGAAATGCCTGAAGACACTGATGTGAAAGAAAAAAAGGGAAAGCGAAAGCTCTGAAGCTCTACAAATGGGCACATTTGGAGTGTTTACATATTATCAGAGCTGCTGTTAGGATGGATTTAATAACAGTTACAAGAGAAATTGTGGAAAAGCAGTCTTGGGACCTGTGAACCCTCGCAGAGAGGCCTCTCCATAATCTTGACTCAGGATTTACCATTTCAGTGAATCTGTGTTGTCTGTGGACATTAATGTTCGTTAAGAATCATCATATACTCATCCCGCTCCTTACATCCTTCCCCTAAGCTACTACCTTCTACTGGAGAGAATACTGGTCTTGGCAGGTCTTTCTTCTAAGACAACATGTATCTGCTTTAGAGTTCAACTGAACCAGGACTGTACTTTGGAAGTGGATATGACAGTCCTACTTCCTTCCTATGCTTTGGTTTGCATCATGGAACTGGTTTAGGATTAATGAACTTGTTTTTTTCCCACAGCTGAAAAATGGGACCACAGCTAGCACTCTCCAGAATAAGTCAGTCCTGGTGCCAGGCAATAGTTAGTCTTAAACCTGAAAAACCTTGGCATGTGTGTGATTTTGGATGTCAGATCCTCAGCATCAGTTAGATGGCTCTACAAATTATCTTCTGTTGATCTGCAATCCATGTTGATTTAGATACATACACAGGTTGCAACTGCCATACAATCAAGTCATCTGCATAGATAATAGGAAGCAGAGAAATGGCAAAATTCAGCTTATAGAGTACCAAGTGGAATGAACTGAGAGTCTAGGGTGCTTCTTTCTCCCCCTGCCTTTAGGGACAACAAAATTCAAGAGTTAGTGAGGAGGTCATAATGAACTGGCCACATGTAAAGTAAATACAGTCACTATTTTTGCAATAAGCAATTAGTGCAAGCTCACAGATCAGGGAAATGAAGATGCTCAAGCAGAACTAGTAACAGACCAATAAATCAAGCCATCAAAATGCCAAAGCTTCATGTTTAACTTTGACCTTGATAGTTTATATATTTAATTGCTAACATAAAACATGAAATTATATTCGCAACCCAGTAAACTATGGAAAGGCAGATCTTTATTTTCTACAGTTTATACAACCTGGACAAACCAAATCTGAAATTTCTTTGAAGAGATCTGATTAAACCAAGCTTTCGCCTGTCTGGTTAAACTTTTATGACAGGGCCTGTGTTTCAAGACTTTTGTTTTTTATTCAGTATTTGTATAATGGAGAAAAACAGGAGAACCTTTCACAGGCAAACAAACTTAATTTCCTACTGACTTGTTTTTCAAGAGTCTTATGGTTAAACTGCATAGGACTTTTTCATGCCTGTACAAAAAGCACAAGTCTAAAGAAGATGAGCATGGAGGCAGAGCAACAGCTTAAAGAAAAATGCAGCTCAGAGAAATGCAGCTCACAGCACTTAATGATTTTTCAGTGTTTAAGTATTTCTCAGAATTTAAACTGGTTGAGCATTTTCAGATAGTAAATGAATTCAAGATACAAGTAAATTCAAGATACAAAGTAGAAGTTAGATAACAGCTAATGCTCTCTAAACAGTGATTATATTTATGCCACTCTGTTTATGTTGATTTATGTTGATATTTGACACCAAATTATGGCAAAAATATGCATGGGACAATCATGATGTATAAATTTATTTGGTGATTGTCTTGAGTAATTTTTTAAAGACCATATTTTAACTGCCTGGGGTTATTCTACACTGTGTACTGATAACCATCACAGTTGGATAGAAGGGACATTAACATCAAATCGTGAGCAGTTCCAGAACCCATACTGGGCATCCGAGACTTACCAGAGCTTTCTTTTTCAGAAGAAAAACTTCTTGCAGAAGATTGCTCAGTTTATGCCTCAATTTTGGGGGCAGGGTGGAGGAAATATGTTTTATTTCATAATCTTTTGGTCTGTTTTCTTGCCTGAAACACTAATGATTTGGAGATCTTGGTGTGTGTATATCTGTCTATCAGATATTTCAGTATATGTAAATTTGAACCCATTAGCCAATTTCAATCAAACTCAGTAGACCTGAAAAGAGAGATGACATGCAGGTAGAAGAGAGATGAGCTCCCACTGTGGGGTGACTGTGGTGAGCTAAACACCAGGCAAAAAATCACAAAAGGGACACCTGATAAAAGCTCTGCTGCTGGCAGAAGCATCAGTAAGGTTTCTACCTGATTTTGTATCAGAAACCTCACTTCTTAGTTAAAGTTTCTTTTATGTGTGGGACTAGGACTGCAGAAGAGTGAATGCTGAGGCTTTAATAATGTGAATCTCATACTCAGTCCAGAACAACTTCCATTATAGGAGAAGTAGCAATATTTCCTCTTGACTTTGTTTTGATGTCCTTAGATAGAAAAAGTGTACTCAAAAAGTAACATGAAACTTAGTTTGCTTTAATTTCAAGAAAAGTTAGGTCCAAGCTGAGTTGTGGATTTTTCCTCTCAGGAAATGAGGACTTGAAAAACCCCAAAAAACCCCAAATGAATTATGAAAAATAAAATTGCAGTGAGCTACCGTCCATCTCCTGACTCCCCTTGTTGTTACCCAAGCCACTGAGAGCAGGTTTGATCATACAACACCTTCTCAGCTGAACAGCCCTGGGGAATCACGCAGGCAGATATTCTACAGCAAAGTCTATCAATCAGAGCCTAACATAGTTGCAGTTTCCCCTTTTGACCTGTTAAATCTGACAATAAAAAAAATCTATTTCTTTCATGAGTCCTTGCAACACACGATTTAAAGCTGTTTCAAAAGGTGTTTATTTTCCCTCCAAAACAAAGAAGCATTATGAAGTCAACAAAACTGTTCCCATATCAAGCACAGATCCTCCTGGCATGGAGACAGCTCCAACAAAAGATGCTAACCACTGAAACTTGGCTGCCGAAGAGTTTAATATATTTTTTGTATTTTCACATGCGCACACATTGCCAGAACTTTGCTGAAAAACAAAAAAGGTGGTGTACATGACCTGAACCTTCAGCAATTTTTATTTCCCAATACTTTCACTATATGAAAGATGGTGATGATAATGAGGAGGAGGAGGATGATGATGATGGTAATAATAATTAATAATAATAATTAATAATAATAATAGAGGGAAATGTGTGAGGAAGAAAAGGAATTATGAAGAAGCATTTGGAATTGCTATATAATGATGGCATTATAAATGATATCATTATTACAATTGCTGTTGTAGTAAAATCTTTTTAAAGGTGACATAAAAAGATAACTTTATGAATAATTTTACTTAAAAGTGAGCTATTAAATTAACCACAAGACTAAAGGAGACACCTTCAAAATATAAGCAGGACAGAGTTATGTAAAATTTTGAATTTCAATAAATGATACTTGTACACTTTGCAAAGATGAGAAAAAAAATTATGTGTGTCTGACTGTTTATAGTTAGACTCTGAGGAGAGAAATCAAAAGAAGAATCAAAGATTGTTTGGATTACAAGGAAAAGGGTGTTCTTGGCATCCACAGAAAGTGTGAGCAGAAAGGGTTTTGGAGGTAAGATAAAAAGGATTGGTTTTAGTTAGACTACACCTAAGATGACCTTAAGCCATTCAGGATGCAAACTTGGGGAAAAAAAAAAAAGAAATGGTAAGCAGAAAGAAGCTGGAGAAGGAAAAAAGGAGACATTTTTTGAAGCAGACCTGTTGACTCAGAGTTAATAGGTAAATCTGTACCAATGGTGACATAAAAGTGGTGAGCGGCGGGGAGGAAGAGATGAGCTACAAAAGCCTTGGAGGATGGGCATTCACAGCTGACCATTGCATGTGATGGGCAGACATTCCACTGAGCCACAGAAATACCGTACCACTGCAGCAAACCATTTAATCCAGGACGTAGCTGGATTTCAAACCTAGACTATCAAGTGGTGTGATGAAGCAGTTCATGCAGTTAGAGCAAAGGTAGAATACTTTCAAATAACTGTTTTGAGAAAATGCAGATTCAATCACTACAAATCTTCAAAGAAAAGGGTAATTTAATGTACATCCTGTTAAGAATTTTGAGAATTCAGGGTAAGTAGATATTCATTTTAGAGGAATATTTGGTTGCTTTATTTACACACCTTTAAAACATATCTTTAGATCATCAGTTGAAAGATACCAAAGTAATGAAAAAACTCTATTAGCTGTATGTGTAGTCATTTTAATAAAACAGTAACTTTTTCTTAGGAAAAAAAAATAAGAACATTATTAGCTTTAAGCATACCTTAAAATTGCATTTGATTAAAGTACCTTTCAAAATTGATCATTCTGGGTTATACTCAAACCACCTGAATTGTCCTTGAGCTTTCCACATCTAAGAGAATTAAACATGCTTTCAAGAATCATTCAAAGAGCTTACATGTTAAGCAAAGTAGCAGTTAAAATTAGCTAATAAGAAAAAACAAGTACAGATACTTAGCTAAAATACAACACTGTATTTATACCGTCTTGAAGACAAATATGTTTATAGTTCATCTAAGTGCTTTCCTAAATCTAGACCTATGCTCATAATTAGATATTAAATTGGTGATGAATTACCGTATTGCATCAACCACACTCTCCCAAATACTGCTTTAATTAGCAAGTGGTCCTGTTTGACCTGAGACCATTCTCGTTGCATTTTAAAGCAGTAGATGAGAAAAGCATTTAGGGAATGGCTGGTTTATTAGTGCATTGTTTATTGTCCATACTACATGTGCCTTGGGGGGGAATAAATGAGTGGTTTTTAAACTTTTTTTTTAACTAGAGTTGAATATTTTAACACTATTTATAAAGCCACACATTTTAGTGTGCAGAGCAGTTAGAAACATTCCATAGGCATCTGCTGGGACATGGACTACTCTGCCAACTTTCTGTGGGCAATATTTTTTTTACTGCAATGAAGAGAATTCCTTTGAAAGAACAGGCAAATATATGTGTAGTTTACATACTTTTGTAGTTCACATATTTTGTGGCTAAAAATATCCAAAGTCCATACCCCACCTTCAGACTGAGACTTGGAAGCAGATCCAGCTGTGGAGTACAGCTCTTGTGTGAGGCTGATTTTTTTGTGTGTGAAAATAATTTATTAAAAAAATAAAACAAAATAAAAAAATCCCACAGAAACTTTAAACCTTGGAATCTGACACGGAATGAATATTTCTTTCATAGTTTTATTTCAGCAGATGATTGGTCCAGCTGTCTCTGTATAAGGATAAACATGCATTCTTGGACAGTAGCAGAAAAAATAAAATACGAAGACTTCCTAAAATCTGATGTTTGGACTGACCAAGCTGAGGGAAAATATGTCACTTGGCTTTAAAGACTCCAAACATCACAGCAACAGACTGTCCTAGATTTCTGGCAGGTTCACTCACTTGTTCGTAGTCTCACAATGACTTTCTCAATATAAAGCAAACAAAACTACTTTTGCTACTGAATTTAAGATGCTGATTATGCTCCTGCAGTACTTCTACAAATGCACATGAGCTGCACATGAAGGGCAAGACTCCAGTTCTATTTTTGCATCTGGACAAGACGGGGAGAATGGGCACTGCTCTTACAAATTAAGAAGGTAAAGGTGGTCTTTTTAATCTGACTATTCTATATTATTCCATGCCAGCTTAACATCTAGAGTTACAAAGGTATAGTTGCAAAACCACTAAAGGTGAGAAAATATATTCTGAGCAGTTTTCTTTTAAAACAGTTAATTTATATCTAAAATGATAATCCAAAGAAAACCTAAGAATACATGATTTATCTGTTGTGGCAGGTGTTGACCTTGGCTGGATGCCAGGTGACCACCAAGCCACTCTCTCACACCCCCTTCTCAGCTGGACAGGGGAGAGAAAATAAAATGGAAAACAGCTCGTAGTTTGAGATAAGGCAGTTTACTAAAGCAAAAGTGAAAGGTTGTGCATGCATAAGTAAAGGAAAAAACTGAAGATTTTATTCTCTGGTTCCTATCGACAAGCATATCTCGCTACTTTCTGGGAAGCAGAGATCCAGCACCCACAGCAGTTGCTCCAGAAGGCCAATGTTATAAACAACGAATGCCCACTCTTCTTCCTTCTTTTCACATTTTTCTTTTGCTGCAATGGGAAAGATGATCTCCATCTCAGCTTGACCCATTACATCTGGACATTTGTGCAATGATGTGAACACAGGGGATCTTTTGTATGTTTTTTCTGTGTTTAGGGCAACTACTTATCTTCCTTCCTGTGACATGTCCCCTCTCTTAACCCAGCCCAAAATGTGATTCAGTTGGTAAACAGGGATGTGGTGGTTTGCCCAGAGGGTGAGGGGGTGTCCTGCTGCCACACCAGACAGCAGCAGTAGCTATCGAGGGGTTGCTGCGTATCCAGACATCTTGGACCAGTGCCCAGAGCACTGGTGCAAGCTGACTCTCCAGACACCCCTGGCTTACTGCACGTACTCACAGGAGTTAATCTTTGCATCTAGTCTGATGCACCCGAAAACATTCCTGATCACATATGTTAGCCATCTGTGCAGCGCATGCATATGCATATTCCAGTCCAGGATTTCCCGGATGGAAACACGGGAGCACTTACTGTACACACTCTGAGGTAGCCATTGTTAGGCATGACTTGAGTCCATGCTTACACTTCTCAGCACACAGAGAGAGCATCAAATCAGCTTTCATTTACATGGATGCATGCGCTCACCCAAACACAGAGCAAAGCATTTAATTATTTCAATACTGTAATAGCTTCCTATCTTCCTCACAGAAACTTACTGTCAGCAAAGAAATTTATTGGTTCTGAGAAGAGGAAAAAAAGAGAAGAGAAAAAAAATCTCAACTTTTTAAAACCAGAAGTGTCATTTAAGTTGTTCTTAATTTAATTTTTGTACTAGTCACTCTCAAGGAGTACTTATTTGACTTGAGGTCCAGTTTCCGGGTACAACTCACATCTGTTGTTTTCATCATGGGAAATAACTTTCCTTTCCTTTGACAGATAAGTAACATCAGGAGATTGCTGTTTAACTGGCCACAGTTGCCACCAACAAATTCCAAACAAGCTGTGAAAAAAGGAAATAAAATGTTTCTTGTTCTCTTTGAGATATCTTGTACCTTATTGTGGTAGCCTTTGCCATCATTCATCTCTAGTTGGGAAAAATATGTATTTCCCCTGAAAAATGGTCTGTGGTGGGTTAGGAGTATAGATCAGGATTATGTGTTTCACATCTACAGGTTCCAGGGAGGTCCCAGATTCATTCCTGAGATACAAAAATATATGTAACCACCAAGATATGAAATTACAGTAACAGAGTTCCTCCTTAATCAGGAGAAATTGAGTTAAGATGGTAGAGTAGTTCTGGTGAGAACAGTATTAGGGAAAGGCTCTGCTGTTTGAATAAAGTCATGAGCTATTCTAAGATAACTGCCTGCCATTAAGCAATGCAGACCATATAAACACTCATTCAGTGATGAGGCTAAAAAAAATCCCACAGCACCACAAAAGCGTAGGAGGAGAACTCATTTGTTCCAGCCCATGCCTCAAGGGAGGATCTGGTATGCCTAGGTTCAACCTGGCAAGTGTTCAAGTGTTTAAGACCTCCACTAATGGAGATTCCTAATACTTCTCAGATAATCTATCTCAGTCCCTCATTACCCTTTCTGAGAGAATATTCAGTGTAACTTCAGTGTGGACCCCACTGATGCATATGAAGTCAAAGATTTTTTTTCAGTCTAGCAATGACATGGAGAATGGACTATCCCCTTCCTCTCTGCAGTAACTTGCATATTGTTCAACATTTTATAATTTCTCCTCTCAGTCTTCTGTTATACAAGCTAGAGACACTATGAATTTAATATTTTTTCATTTTTGGCATTTTTAAAACACTCTGAATCAGTCTCACTATGGACTTTCCTCACCTACTCCACTTGTTAAAGAGACAGTCAGACTTTCTGAGCAAGTTAACACCACAGGTTTGTTGATTATATGCCACCAGTGAAATGTACTGCCTCTAATCTTGCCAATTCCCTTGCTTTCACTAATTCCGAAAGGTTTTATTGTTCCTTCTGCTCTATATTAGTTAGATTAGGTGAGATTTCTTCACGAGAATCTGGGCAGTGTCAAGGCACAGAGCCTTTCACAGTAATTTACAATGGAATAGTCTTTCTTTGGGAACATCTGCATGCTTCAGCAGCACTTTCAGTGTCAGGACGCCTCTTTCCGCTTCCCAGCTTGATTTTCCCTCTTCTCTGTCCAAGGAAGTACATCAACTTGTTATAGAAATAGAAAACACAGAGAAGAAAGCACAAGGATGTACTTGTGATCACAGATTTGATTCTGGTTGGCATTTGCTAGCAAAAGGATTCCTTTCTCTGATAACTCTGTGTAGTGGACCATGGAACACTTGAAGGGAGCCACCACAGTAGATTCTGAGAGCCCTTGACTGTGAACTTCAATGCTGACTTCATTCTGGTCATCAGATTATTGATATGTATACCATCCATTGTCTTTCCTAAGGCTTGTTTTATCCTAAAGATACTCAAAAAGAGAAATCAGTTATGTTGACAGGAATGCCTTTGGGAAGAGATAGAGCCAGCACATCATAGGGGTAGGCAAAGACTGGCTAGCCAAATCTGCCTGGAGTATCACTTGTTGCCTTTCAAAACATACAAGGGAGTCCAATGAGCATCAAACAAAATTAAGCGGATCTGAAATAGAACTAAGATTGATACATAGGGTTTGCACCAAGGTAACAAGGGATGGAAAGGGACTTCCACAGACAGTAATGAGCAGAGTTACCTTCTGAAAGACTATTTGTACCCTACACATATTGGAAGTGGAGGTAGTTGAAATACAGCCACTGCAGTGTTTAGATATTTCAGAGCTCAGATTGGCATCTATGGCACAGTATCAGCCTGATCTTGTATTGCTGAATTGGGTGCCTTTTGACTGAGGCTGATGTATGTCTGTCCATAAGAAACCCACAGCAGAGCGTGCAAAACCAGCATAGACACACCCAGCATCACAAATGCAGTGAGCTGTTTTCAGTGTTTGTTCATCTTGGTCCCTTCTGTTTCAGTTTCAGCTCTCCTTCTCCAGCATATCTCATTTATACTGAACCGTTTATTTTGCTGATTCTAAGACCTATTGCCAATAGCCCTGTTGTAAACTAGAGAAGTCTTCAAGCAACTTCTAAGGGTTGATTACTGTCATTCTCAGTAAATCTGTGCATGTATGTGTTTGGCTTGCTGGAGGCCTAAGCACACCACTCCTCCAAGCAACTCGAAGTGCACCAAGACCAGCAGAGCAGCATCTGCACTTACATGGTGAAATTCTATCCAGTGAAGAATTGCAAACCCCAAGCAGTGCCATTCATGCATACCTTTAAACTTTGCTGCCAGAGTAGGCATCAACTCAGTACCATTGTGGCCACATTTATGACATGAAAGGGTATTTACAGCAAAAGTTGGGAGATCCCTGATTCAAGCTGTGAGATTTTAATTTCACCCACAGAATCCCCAATTCCAGAACAGAAAAGGTGTTCCAAAACCTTGGCAAACCTTTCAAACTCTGCCTCTGTTCTTCATTTCTTGGAATAATCAGAATCAGCGTGGTTAATATATAAATCAAATAAGCTCTGTATGCAAATCAGTTCAGTCACACAAAGGACACTAAATAAAAAATATCTAACAAAGGATCTTCACAATTTATAGCTTCCCAGGCTTAAAGTTATGACAATGAAGTTTCTTGTTTTCTCTAGAATGGTCCTGTAGATTATTACCAATGAGAACTGCACCCCATTGAGGAATGCTTGCTTGGAAATCTCACACAATAAAATGTCATATTTCTTGCCTGATCTCTAACAAAAATGAACACTTCAGCAGAGGGTCAAGGGAATGACATGCCATTACTGCAGAAATTTTCTCCTATGGCTACTCTTTATTCTCCCAGTGGGATTCTTCCTAGGATAATGATGGAAAGCTGTTTGCACATGAACTGCTTCCCTTTTAGATCTAGCAGGCTGACAGGAATCATTCCTGCTCTAAAGACCCTGAAGTCAAGTGAGCTGAACTCTTTTGGAGTGGGGCTCCAGTGCTTACAGCTTTTCTATTGAAAAATGGCTCTCTATAGGGTGAAAGAACGGAATTTTCATAAAATCTGTTCATCTTAGATAAAGCAAAACTGAACTAGAAAGCAATTCACAAACATGGGAAAGAAAATGTAAGCACAAGGTGCTCTGTTTTTAAAGGACTGTGAATAAGCAGCTTAATGATATTGGTACAATAGCAGACAGAAGTGGGTGCATGCACTGTGCAGATCAGAAATGGATGTACCACTTCCAAAAAGCAGCATGTGGACAGCCTAGCAACAATCACATGCATTTCATGTAGTAGCTCTAATGCAAGTTTGGCCCAGGTAAATTTGAAATGCAGGTTTGGAAAAACAATAATTTGGTGTAATGAATTTGTTGACAAACAAAATCAGGGAGTTCCTGTTCTGTCACAGAGGTACGCTGAAGAGAGGAGTGGTTTACTGAGTCCCCAGTGGCTTCGCCCATCCAGAGGCACATGGGAGGAAAGACTGAGAATTGCCAAGGGAGACACTCCATAGCTGTGTTTTTCTTGTAGAAAGTTTTTGCTACTGAGCTCTGGAGGAGGACGGTGGAAGGAGGAAGGCTTTCTAAACGTCTTTCTGTGCACCAAACCCTTGTCAGAGGGATCCGTGTGAAAGACAGAAAATGCCAGCCCATCAGTAAAATGTGCGGGCACTGCAGTTCAAGACAACCTCTGCTTCAGGAGCCTTGTACCCCACCTACAACACCTGCAGGACCAAGCAGCCATTAAACACACCAGCTGCAAGAGAGCCTGCTGCTCTGCCAGTTCCTGCTCATCCTGCTCTGTCCTTTACAAACACCTCTCAAAGGCCTCAAAACCATGTCTCACTTCTTCACCCTGCAGTCACAGCAGTTCTTCCTTCATCCATCCTGCCTTCATCACTTCACCTAGCAAACAGACTGCACCCACCTTACATCAGTGTTAACAGCCACACTCCCTGTGTTGATGCATCCCTGATCTCACAGCCCGAACACACCTGCCAGAACTGAGACATCCTTGCTGCAGTTCCCAGCAGTAGAGGAGCTGGGGAGCTGGCTGGCTACAGGTGATCAGCAACGGATTTTGAAGTGGAAAAATAGAGAAAAAGTTTCCATGATCTCAAATTCAATAAAACATTCATAGTTTTCTTCAATGACAAAATCTGTATGTCCACACAGAGAATTGCATATCAAACTATTTCTAATCTTTTCTATCTCATTACATCACTATTATCTAATGAATTGCTTATTATTACACACACGAAGAAGAAGCCCTCTTCTTTAAAATATGCCTCACAGTACAGTGGAAGACACAGAAATTGCCAATGTACTCTATTACCTACAGACACCCTGAGCTCTAATCCCCACTAAATTCAGCTCAGAGAACTGCTGCACGGTGACTCCGGCCCTGAGGGAAGAGGAGTGCTCTGGGAAGGGAGGGCTGAGGCCGGGGGGCTGCGCTGCACCCAATGAGCAGTGTTTGGCACAATGGACAATTGTCTTCCAGGTGTATTCATTTGTCTCCACCAAACAACATTCCCCAGAGCACAAAAGCCTTCAGTGTGGGGACAGCTAAGCATAACAAATGACATACCAGACTTTTCCGAGGTCTTTGATGATTATAAGAGGTCTCTGTTCCACCGTTATTGACTTTGCTGTCTTTGTGTTTTTCCTTTAGAATGGACTTAGTGTGTTGCATCATTTCAAGTTCTGGTGCAGGGTTTGCACTGGAAGGTAGGGAAACCGGAGAAGGAAGAAGGACTGTGAAATAATTCTTAGACTGGCACTTTCTAAAATAGTCTGTTAGTTTGTTGTCTTGCTGGCTGCAGGTTTTGTTGTCTCCGCTCTTTTTTTTACAAGGCACACATTTTTACAGAGTGAATGATCTTCATGCAACTCCAAATAACCACTTATTTTGGTAAAATTTATAACACCAGATTCTACTTTTAGCCAGGAAATGCAAACAAAGCTTGGAGACAGCTTGTTCCCTGACCCCAAATTCATTCCATGTTGCTATAGCATCACCCCCTGAGAAAATGGGACCAGCTCTTTTCCTCTCCTTAGACCTGCTCAATGGGCTTTTGTCAGCTGTTGAATTATAGCATTAAAATTCAAATACTAGGGATTTAATGGAGGATTATTATGACACCCTGGTGCATTCTTTGTGTTGCTCTTGGCAACAAACCCAAGGAATGAGTGAAAGAAATAAAAACGAAGAGCTGTCTTGTTAAAATCATGCTGGTGCTACGACATATTTAGGAGGGAGAAAAATGGTTCCCTAATCTTGACTATTATTGTTGTACCAAATGGACTGAAAACTCTTTTCAGCCAGTAAGCACTACTTGCAGCTGAACTCTATTTCAAAGCTGCTATCATTTTCTGAAAACAGGTTTCCTTCTACCTTGTGCACAAAATAAATGGGATCAACAGTTAGGAGAAGGGCATTGCATCTGCTAGCTACTTTCCCTTGCTCATCAGAAAATAGCGATACTTTGTAATATTCTGGCACCTCAAAAGTGCCAGAGGGGTGACTTTAAAGCAGAAAGTGTAATCTGTTGCTCTCAGAATATATGCATGGTATTTTGTGTGTACATACTGCATATGTATGGCTGTCACATAAATGCTTAAATTGTGCATGTTTTCCGCTAATGTCTTTAGGTTCCTGAAAAAAAACTAGCTGTTTCATAAATAAAAGAATAGGATTTTGTGTTAGGCTTTAAATAGAAATTGCATTCTGCACCATATAGCCAGACTGTGCAGTGATACATCCAAGGATTTGTAGAAGGAGAACACTCTTTGCTGCTCAGCAGTTTTCTCTGGAGAAATTATCTCCAGCGTAATGGCTCTAAATTCTCCGTAAGTGTATTTCCACTCTTTTTCTTTGTTCTATTTGTATTAAATATATATCAACCCCAGATATTTATCTGTTAATATGAACATTGTATAGATTTGAACAATCTAATTCCACAGTAGCTCGAAACCTTGGAGAGCAACTTAACATGTCCTCGGCAAAGACTCTGAGTACAGTATATTCAACATGGTGAAATTAAGATCATGAGCTGAAGCAGAAATATGTAGGCAGTTCTTGCTGGGTTGACTAAGGGGGTCAGTTATCCTGAACTCCTTTTTCTGGGTAATGAGAACACACCAAGACAAGCTTATTACACATGACCCTGCACACCTCTGATTCTGTTTGGCTGAGAAGACTCTGCTAACAGCGAGCATCTGACTGGTGAGCGCAGTTGAGACACAAGCAAATTGGTCAGGGGTTATAGACAAAGTAAAGTAATAGTCAACTAATGACAACAGCAACAACAACAATAAAGTAATCTGATCTCAGCCATGTTCACCTTGGCACTTAAATACAAAAACCCTTTGAGTGAGGAAAGCCTGCTCCAGTATTTTGTTTTCATTAATATAAAAGAAAACCCCAAACCTAAAAGCATTCTATTAAATTTTCTCTGTAGACTACAATATACCACAAGAAAAATCCCAAAAAAATCCAAACCAAAAAAAAACCCAAAAAAACAAAACCACAAACAAAAAAATGCCTCATATAGATAGCTGGATTTTGAGACCTGCATAGCTAAAAAAGCACAGTAGAAAAGCGCTCCTTATACCCTGGAGAAATCAGTGGCTGTGGTGACACGTTCCTAGGGTTTTGTGTGAGCTTGCCTTGCACAGAAAACTGTCTTTCTGTTTCAGGAGAGCTCAACACACAGGGTTTGTCTAGTCCTAGGCTGAGATTCAGAGCAATTGACATCTTGAGGTGATTAATTAATGCACTCCGTCCTCTTGAGGGCTTCAAATAGGAAACTGATTAGGCCCCAGGTGCTTCAGGGACCATTACAAGTTTAAATTCACTTGAGGCATGCCCATTATGTCTGCAACCAGAGTGCAGCTGTGGAGTGAAATCAGTGGCAGGAATTGTGCCAAAAAATAAGTCAGCTGCTGGGAACTTCAGGAGAAAAGCTACCTTGCTTAACAGAAGGACAAAGAGAGGAGGGGCCTCCAAGGAGGCTCAGGGAATGGTAAAAACACCTGAGAGGGGGCTTCAAGGAAGTGTAGAAAGTGCAAGGCAAAGTTTTGAAAGTGCTGTTCCAACAAATGGGATATCTTTTATTTTCACTGTGAAAACACGCCTTCCAAAGTACTGATATTTACTGATGTCTTCCAATGTCTAACTGAAAATATGTTAAACATATTAGTCTAAAACGTATGATAATATGTCCCAAATAAGACCTTGCCTAGCCACCCTAGAAAAACAGTGCGTAATGAAAGTTATGACTGTGTAGAATGAAAGTAATAACCAGCATAATGTGTGGAAGAAAATAGATGAGCACCAGGTGCAGCAACCTAAAGAGTAGCTCCTCTACTGTCTGGTGCTGGCTTTGCATGGTGCAAACTGGGCATGTACAGTAAAGAGAAGTAAAAAAACCCAAATAAACCACAAAACCCAGCAGCTATCCCATTATCTCATAGATACCTTCCTGTTTGTGTTTCCAGACTGTCAGAAATGATCTTTTCAGAGTAGTGTGTGGCTGGAACACCTGAGAAATTTTCTTGACACATTCTCACTAGAGGCTTTAAGATGAGACTGCAGCTTTTCTTATAAATGTTGCTGGTCACACAAACATCAAGGACACGCAGTAGCTGGCTGCCTCTAGATTAGCATTGTCTTTCTACACCAGAAATTATTAAGTCCTGATATATCCATTGCTAGTATTTTGTTCCTTTTATTTGAACGTGATTACTTACTGATATTTGTAGTACCTGTATTTTAAATACGCTTTTAGTTTATAGAGATGGCGAGCATTTTAGAGCCTCTCTACCGCCAAGATTACCTTACTAAGACTCTATGCAGGGTTTCAAAAGTATTATTTGCTCTTGAAAAAGTACTGTTGGCTCTTGACATGTCTCAGGTTACTGAAAATGGCATAAACACTGCACACAATTAACAAAGGATGAGGTGAGAATTCCAAAATGTTGGAAATATATATTTCTCTGTAATTTTTTCAGCCTCTTATTTCTGGGATATTCTAAATTTTCACGAATTAAAAAAAAATGCTTTAGGGCACTAGCTATATTACAATTTCCAAAGCAAATTATATTCCTACCACAAAAGTTAACCTTTCCTATCAACAGGAAACAAATCACAATACTGTGGCAGAAACAAAAAGTCCCACATACCTGGCTGACCTCAGAGAAAATCACCTACTGAGAGGGGAAAAAATATTATTTTCTTTCAGTAGGAGTCCTTTTTTTTTTTCTTTCTTATTTACTTTTTTTTTTCCTGATGATGGGCCATGGCCACACTGAGTAGTACCTGTGAAACAAAGAAAAGATTCTATGAATAAAAAAACCTTTATTGATGACAGAACTTCGCTCTTTTTTGATCTTTCATGTTCAAGAAATACAGATAGAAGTACTACATGCAAGCCTGTCTTTCTGGACTGGCTTCAGAAAAACTTGGCAGAGAAGCCTAAATGACAAAGCAAATGGAATTATTCTTCAGACAAGCATTAGACTACAAAAAAATCTCAAGGTTTCCTGTGTATTAACATAAGTATTTTCAACAGCTTTTGGCCATTGTCCATTCTGTCACTGTCAATGAAGACAGCACTAGCCAGCTTCTTGCCTCTTGCTATGCGGAAGCTCATTCTGCTCTAAAAGCTACTTCTTCCCACTGCCTTGATAAATCCTGAAGAATTTCCTCTTCATGGCTAGGTGTGTGGTGTTTTTCTTCTGCAATGCCAGTTGTGAGAAACACACCTGCTTTTCACAAATGAATGAGTGTTTACACTGAGATCCCTACTGGCTGTTTTCTACATATTCCACAGGGATTTGAGAAGTTTGTTATGAGGACAACTGCAATACCGTGCTAGCCAAAGGAAATATACTATTTCAATGTTTGTCATTGAACACCTGACATTTAGCATACCTAAATATATTAAAAGGTGTTTTTATTCCTCTTTATTGATCTGCTGCTTTTAGACTGTACTTTATTTTGGATGTTTTCTGTGACATGTCATATAAATTCATAAGGATCAAATCCTGTCTCAGACCATATAATCCATATTGAGAATGCAGAAGAGAGGTGGGAGAAGAAGTAATCATGGAATGACGATTTGACTTACTGAACTTTGGGAACGAAGTAATACTTCGGGAACAGAATGCACCTCTTGCTTTTCTGCCTAGCAGTTTTAAAATTGTCTCCAATTTCCTACTGCTTAAATGACCCATTTTACTTTCCTGTAACATTGAAATATTTGTCTACATAGCTCTCAAAATCAGCTCCAAGATTCTTTTGCATTTTTTTCCAGGAAAAAATGATGAAAAAAATGAAAACTACCTTTCCAGTAAATAGTTTAATGTTCTAAAAATTATTAAAATTATTAAAGGAAAAATGTAAATAATGTTTAAAGTTCCATGAATTTTATGAAACAAAGAAATAAAAAGTGGATGTGAAAACTAGTTTTCTTGAAAATAGCCCATTGTTGGTCGGTTTTCATTCCAAACTGTGTAACCCATAGCCCATAATGTCCATCAGTGTAGCTTAGAAACTTGCCAATTCCTTTGGTCTTTCCCATCTTTCTCAAAGATAACAATACAATCTTTGTAGATCATTTTCAAAGAAGCGGAGGGTTTCATTTTTCTGTGAAAAATGTCCCAAAAATCAAGTTGTAAATCTCTCTTTCATGTGTTCAAATCATCATTTGCTTTTTGTTTCATCACTGATTCTTTCTCTAAAATAGTATTTTTTTCTTTAAAATGTTGAAGTATATTTGTGAAAAGCAACCTTCTCATTCTCATACTTTGTGACCATTTTGTGATGCTCTGAGCTTTTTCAATATCTCTAATAAGTTGCATTTTTCATATTTTTTCCTTTCAATAATGATGTTTCCTTTTTATTTATTTATTTTCAATTTTCCAGCTCTTGCTCCAAGGTCGTCTCCAAATTTGGTAGCAAGGTCAATGGGATGCTTCCTGGCAAATGCATTGCTAGCATTTTTGTTCTGTGATTGTGTTCACTAAGCCCCTGCTAATATCCCGAGTCCTTGTGGGGGCAATAAAAGCCTGTTTTCTGTTGCAATAATGTTTTTGTGCAATCCATTTCCTTCTGCTGAATTAAGAATGACTTTATCTGCAAAAGGTTCTCTATTATTTTTATAACTGGGGGCTGATGTAATGGTAGCAATTTAGAAATAGTTCTGGGTGATGTTTTTCCTTCGTGTGAACACATGGTCTAATCTACAAACAACATGTAATAGTGATTTATCAAAAGGGCTTCTTTTTTGCAGTATTTTATGTTGTACTAGGCATTCATTTAGATTGGAATAAAATTAATTCTTTAGCTCATATCTGAGTGTGCTTTCCGAAGGACAACTAGCACTGTTGCACTGGCTGTGCAACAACTCCATATCACTGTTTCTTTGACTTGGTGACAGTCACACTATTTCCATATTTCAAAGCCATTTGCTATGTAGGATTTTTTTCCCTTCCAGTGTATTTAATTTATTCCATTCCTTATTTATCCTTGCTTTATAAACTATGACAGCATTCTTCTACTGTCACAGGTTGGGCATTTCTTTTCCGGTACTCTTTGCTGGCTTTGTCATTTGACCTATAACACGTCAAATGATTTTTCACAAACATGTTTTTGATTGTTATTACTGAAAGCTTCATTACATGCTCCTTTGGCTACGAGATCATACCATTAAAAATAAGACTTTTCCCTTCATCTTTTCTTGATTTTCTGTTTAAGACACTTTTATGTTTCCTGATGTCTTCACAATTTATTGGAAGATTTCATATCAGCCTGTCATTTCTACCGAACAATACAATGATTTGCAGTTATGGGAGGGTGTTTCATTGCACTTTCATGTACTGTGGACATCAAAAATTAGTTCTTTATCATATGAATGGGACTTATCTTGGGTCCAATCTGTTCCTCAGTCTTAGCTAAGGGATTTATTCGACAGAAGTATCTGTGCCAATTACCAGGACATTCAAAAGGGAAAATGGTGGTCAAAATCCTTTCCTTATTTATAGCCACTTCAAACCATTTTCTGGAAGGGATGGCAAGGGTACAACTGGTTTTAAAAAGTAGTTCCCAGGAAAAACAACAGCAAGGAAATTGGATTTTTGCTGGAATCATACTAAAGCTTTACTGGAATCAGATTCAGTACTCAAAGTAACTCCAGATTTTAAATTCTGTTCTTGCCCAGCTGGTTTTCAGCCAGACTTCATTATTTTTGGTGAGCTCATTTAAATTTTTACTTTTTTCCTCAATCTGCAGACAGCTGGAACATTATACATAGATTTCAGCTCTTGTTTTTCTTAAAATTTTAGCAAATGTCTGTGCAGTTAGCAAGCCTGTTAATTTAGACTAATGTAAGGGACAACAGAAGCATTGCTTCTCTACCTGAAATACAACAGCATTAAGATAAGGGCTATCCTAGGAAATCAGAATAAAATTTATTACAGCTATTTCCAATGAATCTTTGATAGCAAAGTGCTGAAAACGGTTGTTGCAGACAGTTTTGCAATTCTTGTAACACTTTTTAAAGTGAGTTTTTAATCCTAATTGAAGATTCCATTCTGCAAACACTACTTTGCTTTACTTATATTGAGAGAAACTTCTTAACCAGTTTGCTCTCAAATACCAAGTGAAACAGATGCCCTCTGTGGAACGGGGAATCCCTAGAGCTAGACATGAGAGTAGCTGCCAGGGTTTTCACTTTTTTTCCTTACCTGCCTGGGTTTAAGCTGTTGACCTCAGTGATGCCTAGTGTCATTGAGTTGCTCAAGTTAATCAGGATCTCTGAGAACCTTTCCATTTGTTTCACATCTGCTGCCTTTTGATTTCATCGGCACACCATATTTCTTGTATTATGAAAAAGGCTAAATATGAGTCCACATGCTTTCTCTACAACTTCACATATTTTTGGAAGCAACCATCACATCTGCTCAGTATTCTTGCTCTTTTCACTGTTTCACATGAAAGATGCTGGCTCTAACAACTGTTGTTGCCAGTTGTGGACTCCTTTCCATGTTTTTTGTCTTTCCCAGAACTACTGAGGTGCTTTGTGTGAGAAGGTATTGACACATCTCAAAAGGAACAATTTGCAATTTACAGAAGGAACCATTTGCAATTTACAAGTCCGTTCTATGTGCTCTTGGCTCTCTCTTGGGCTGTTGATACAGACGGAGATTTCTGTGGCCGCCCTCAGAGGAATTCTTCTGGTTGGCAGGAAGACTGGAATGTTTACCTGATGACTCATCCTTGTACCCTCTTTTCCTGCCCTTGCCTCTTATATTTGAGTGATATCAGATAACATCTATTAAAAACAAGGCCCAAAAAAAGGACTCTCAAAGCTTACTGCTCTTCATAACAATGGCTTTTGCTCTTGGGGTAACTCGTCACAGGGAGCTGGATCAGGGCAACTCTATACAGGCTTTACATCTTCTGCTTCTGTGCTGGGTCCATCTCCTAAAAGTCCTTGCTGTTCTGCTACTGCAAAATCAAAGATAGCTCTGACATAACGTGGCTGAACCCAAAATGTTTTAAGCTTAAACACAGTAAAATCAATGATGGAAAAAATACATGACTGTTTTACCAGGAGAAAAAAAAATAGCAGTAATTCATATTTAGATATTGATGTTGGGTTCTGAGAATTCCAAATGTCAAAACACTTATGCCAAGGAAAATAGAAACAGCCTTATTGACAGTTCCAACAAGTGACAATATAAAATTTTCTACTTTTGAGTTAATGAGTGATTAACAAGTCACTCTTTTTAATTGTTTTTCCAGAAGGACTTCAAAGACTTCAGATGGAATTTCAGCTGAGTTTGGGTAAGTATTGGCAAGAGGTAGTCTGAAAAATTGGTTGGGCAATGGGCAGGCACTTTGGTGAGATTTCTAGTTCTTCCATCTGGTCACTTGGAAATTTCAGAACTAGGTTCTATCTTGGCCTTTTTCTGGCATTTTAAATGCAGCTTAAATCCAGGAAATTGAACAGCTAATGAAAACCAAAAGGAAAGCAATTCAGAATGTTGATGAATTTAGATTCTTGATCTTTCTAAAAAAGATTTTTGCTACTCCTAAAAAAATAGATAATTTCAAAATTATCCTAGATATTAAAGAAAATGCCGTTGCTATATCTGTGGCTGAGCAAAGAAATAGAGTGTGCCTGATTAAGGCCATGAAACAGATGGAATAGGCTCAGATCACTTTTGTCAACAATGTAGGTTTAACGACACATGAAAATTCTCAATTTCCAAGACTGAAAGTCATAAAAAAGCACCGAAACCACCACCAAACTTGAATTTAGCCATGGGTAGTTCAATAACTGAAACCAACAACTTTTAATAGTAAGTCAACAAGACTCTAGTTCTGACTTGGTTTTGGCAGTCAGCAGTTTGAACCCATGCACGCAGTTACAGATAAAGGTAGACTGAGTAGACCACTGGCTATGTTCTCTGTTTTGAAGCACGGATTAGGCTATCTGGAAAACAAAAATATTAAATGTAGTGTGCCTGATAAATATTGACTCTCTGGCAGGTTTGAAACCTACAATGCTAAATAAAATGTTCAGTTTCTTAGTGACACTTGACTTTCTTAGTGACACTTGATCTATGAAGTCAACTCCAATAAAGTTATAATACATTGAAACAGGAACAAAAAACAAATTAAATGTCTCCTGGGGCCAAATGATTATGCCAGCTTTTGACTAATTTTCTTCATTTTACCTCCCCATGCTGTTTGCCACCTAGAACTCAAAGTCTGTTTCTTATGTTATGAATGCTTGTTTTGTAAATTCAGAAAATATTAGGTATAAACATACACATTAGTTAAACAATTCCAGTAAGAATTAACTGATTAATAAAACATTTTTCAAAGGCCTGGAAGGATGTAATACAAGACTATTACAGAAGTACATTTACATAATGTAATCCTTTACATGTTTTTTGGTTAAGATAATGGTTATAAATTTATTCAACTCACATAAACATGAAACATCCTTAATCTGATTTTGGATAACCCTCCAGCATCACATAATCTCCCCCTGCGATGCTCAGTAGTCATGTTTACAAAGCTCATTTTGTTTTTAACAATACTCAAGGACAAGAGCTAAAACTGAACACAAAATTAGCCATCCCAGCTCAGCTGAAACATTGTACGTACAATTCTAAACTCTGTTTTACAAACTCATCTACTACTAAACCTAATGAGGCTGTCTGAGAAAGGGGAAAAAAGTCCAACTTCTTTTTGTTAGACTGACGAGTTTTTGCATTTCCGTGTTTTACAAGTCTTTTCCATGCAGTTCCATAGATTAGCAGAAAAACAGGATTAATGAGCTATGTCTTCGGTCTTGTTTTTCTTTATCCAGGTTCATGGCTATTTTGAGAAGAGTAGCACAAAGCACCCTTTAGCCTATACCTTGACTACACCTGATCTTCTGAAATGGTGCAATGGGGGTAGGGATAGGTTGAAAATTCAGCTTCTATTTCCCATGGTGTTACACTATGACAGATCTGTTACCACGACATTTGTGTTGTGTGCCCACAAGTTATTGCAACCTTCCTTAAGGGACGAGCTGTGGAGCCCCACCGCACTGATTTCCCCTGTGACCATGCAGCTTTGCTCAGGACCATAGGCCAGGCATAATCTGTCTGAATTTAGTCATTGTCTAATATATCCAGCTATGTGATCTTAATCAAACAAATCTTTTTTTATGTGCTGCTTTACACAAGATTGCCATCTTCATGTTTTTACTGTTGAGTAGATGCCAATGATGTAAATTATAAAATAAAAAGTAATTTATACTAAGAATGCATTATAAACAGAAATTGAGTTGGGCCTCAAATGAAGCCTTTCCAGATATTTTAGAATTTTTACAACTGAGTGGCACTATAGCAAAAAATTTCTAGGTAGATGACAATTACAAGTGAAAAGTTTTGCTGCAAAGTAATTGTTAACACTGCTAACCAAATAACCTGAGTGGAAAATATGCTGAAGAAACAAGAAAAAAATAAATTGGTCTTATGAAGCAAAGTAATTTCGTGCTTCTTTCAAATTTTCCACCTTTAGGTATTGAGAATTAGAACTAACGTTTCAGATTAAATATAAATTAATGGGATGTAAATTAAATTTTAAGCAGAGCAGTAGATGGACTGCAAAGGAAAAGGCTTCCAGTACAGTGACTGACTTAATGATATATGAGATATAAATTAAACCCATGTGAAGTCAGGAAAATACAAGCCTAAAACTATCAAGCTCCTTTCACTGTTTTGAATGACCTTGGTCTAAATTAGTGATAACAATAGTTAGAATTATGTCATATTTTTATTGTTATCTAATAATTTAACCTTTTAATGTGGGAAAAAAAATAGTGTCTATGCCAAGCTTTAGCTTGCTGTGAATTAAAGTGTCTGGCTTCTAAATTAGCTGCAAAAAGAAGGTTTTTAATGGGAATAGCAACTGACCCTTGGCAGTCACAGTGTTAAGAATTGCTGCTGTACTATTAAGTTACATCTCTGTTCCCTGGGCACAGCTTTACAAGTTATATAACAACAACCACTGTAGGATTACTCAATCCCTTTACCTAACCCTAAGTGCATGCTGGACTTGTGGTTCCTGTAATAGTTCTCCATTGCCATGTTCAGAGAAGATGTCAGTGACACCATCAAATCCAGATCCTGCTGCCTGCCCAGACCAATAATGTTCTGCTTCCTAGTACCACCCACCCTAAGGGACATTATTTTGTTTTTCCTTCTCTCCTTTCTTAGTTGGCAACCAATTCCTGCCCAAAATGATCTACTCCCGGAAAAAATCTGCACATATAATAGACACATAAACTACAGGTACAGTACATACTGTAATTCACTTCTTGGCATTTGTGTGAGACAACCACCCAGATGGAGAAGGAAAGAGTAAGACATATTAAAATGTGCAATACAAGAGCCTTTTTGTTGGTTTTTTTTTTTGGGGGGGGGTGCGGGTTTGTTTGGGTTTTGGTTTTTTTTTTGCTTGGATTTCCTGGAAATCATCTGCACAATGGCAGGATATCTTGAATGTTTTTTGTATTTTACATAGTCTTTAATATGCATAACTTGACAATTTCCAGGACAACATTTTCAAACCTGTCTACCTGTAGTTAGGCAGGCAAAAAGCTGTCTTAAATTGTGTCAGTGCTGTGATTTTTCAGAGAGCAAATCAGCTGTGAGATTCTTGTTAACAGCTGCTTGGTACCACCTTTCAAAGATATGGGGCAGCTGTATCTCATTGTTTTCACAGTCACGAGATTATGTAACTACTGATTTTTTAGTAGTAGCCTCCAAAGTCCTTGATCTGGCTCAGAGTCCTCTTTTACTAGCCTGATGGGCAAGCAAGTATTGAGAAACAGTTTTCTTCTGAAAAAAAATAATGGTTTCTCTTCAGGGAAATCTGGCTCATCCTTTTTAACTCTTCCAGTTCATCTTGTAAAATGTTTCCCTTAGGGCGAAAAGCCATCTTCCACCAGACTGCCCACTGTGAAGTCAGATCATCAACACTGGAAAAGAAGGATTCAAGGAAGAACAGGCTGTCTGCCATCCCATGGATCTGTGTTCATCTAAAAGCAACTGCATTCAGTGGAAATGTGCCTGCAGAAGAAATCCAGCCCACACAGTTTCACATCTTGTCTGCAGAGTCACCTCACTGGCAAGTCAGACTGGATAAGGGATTTAGCTGCTTTACGGCATTCAGGGTGTCATACAACAGATGGAGATTTCTCAGAAATCTCTCTGGCATTGTTTCAGCATGCAAAACCTCTACGTGAAAGGCAATGGGTACAGTAAGAAGTTAAAAGGTCTCCTAAGTGGTGCACTCTGACAGATTTGGTTGCTAATGAGGCAAAAGGCAGAAAAAGGATGCAGCGTGCTGAGAGCATACTGTTACTTCTCCTGACTTCAAAAGTTAGCCTCAGATGTTCCTCCTGCATTGTAGATGGATCCCAGAGAAAGAAAAATTTCATTGTGGAGATGTGCAAAGAAGGCTAAACAAGTGTTTGCTCACCATCCAAAAGCTTCTTTCCCAAAAGCATTTTGCTTGAAAACACATTTCCTTTCCCTCTCTTCTCAATTTTCTTCTGTCTTAATGTTACCCCTAATTTTGCTACTCTGCTCTACATACTTTTGATCACTTTTATTGTTTTCTTCCTCTGTTTTACCCTTTTCTGGTAACATGCTGTGTAAATAGCAAGACCCAGAAGGAGCGGCTGGATGTATATTTCAGTGTTCAACTTGTGAGGCAATTCACTAATTCAGTTTTTTCTCTGGTGTTTCTTGTAGGAAAGGGCTTCTTGTTTCTGCATAATCAATGCAACAAACAAAATGTCTGTACAGTGCTGTGGTGATAGCTGTCCAGTTCTACATTAATCCAAAGGTGACAAACGAAATATAAAAAAAGGAGTAGATTTTAGGAAGGTGAGGTTGATTGTAATGGTGTGTTGGGGTTTTAGGAGTTCTTTTTTTGTTCCTTTCTTTTCCTCTTAAAGAATTTTTCCCCGTGCTAAGGGACAATTGCTGGATGCTTAAGAGAGACAAAAAGACCTGGCCACAGGGAGAGGGGTCCATCTGTCCTCTTTTACTTGGGTTTTTTTCTCAGGTGGGGGCGGAGATGCCGCGAGATTTGAACTGAGAAAAAAGGTTGGGTACAGTGTCTGGGGCTCTTTGTTCTTCCAGCATTCAGAGGAGAGGGAGAGGCTGCAGTTGCTGTAGGGAGAACTCATCGTCGTGGCGGGGTCCTGCCTTCTGCTGCCTTCCTTCTACTGTGAGTGGAGTTTGCTTGCTGGAGTGGCTGTTTGCACTGGGACCCTATTTAACACCCTACCTCACTAAAAGAGGGACCCTTTCACCATCTGCTTGGGTGCCTCAGGTGGCCCCGGGACCCCAAGCCCGCCTTCCCCTGCTCTACTGGGAAGCACCTGCCCTGCCTCCGCCGTTCCTCTGCNCTTAATTTCAAAATTATAACAATTCGGAGGGAAAGGGGTTACATTTTCCATTCCAAGGGAGGCTCCTGCCTTCCTTAGCAAACATCTGTCTTTCAAACCAATACACGGAGCAGTGTGGTAGTTGGGAAACTTGGGTCAAACAAGTATCCTCTACTTTTTATTCCTAATATCAGCATTAGTCTTTCTAATGAATGATTCCACATTTTGCCAGTTTTTTGAAAAACAAACTGTCATAAAGCAGAGCTACAAGGTCTTCATAGGTGCAGTTGTATCAATAACCTTACAGCTTGCTCTCAACACTCACTATCTTTGTGGGATCACTGACCCACAGATGCAAATACTGTGGTCAGCTGTGACCTGTGGATATGCATCAGTAAGCATATTTAAGGGACAGCCTGTATTTGGAGCAGGAGGGTCTGGACTCTCTCTGCTTCCATGGTCTGCTGGATGCACAAAAAATTCAAGATTATGCTTGCCTCAGTAGTAAGTTGGAACCAGAAGAACACACTCTGTTCTATTTAAAGTCTAATAGTGGTAGAGTGGTATAATTGCATAATATTTGTCTAAAAAAGTGTAGTGGTAGTATAATTGTCCAATGACTGAGTTAGACAGTTATAACCAGCTGAAAGCATAGTACTGTCCATTTCCTGTCTTTAGTAATTTTCTGCAGTGGCTAGGCAAATTGCTGATCTGGTTGTTGCTAACACTATTGCCTGCTCACAAGTTGCCTAAGGCAGGCTTCCATTTCATCAGCAAGCCCACTACTGAAATTACTAGACACATTCATAGGTTACAGAATATATTTCCTTGAAATACATTGCTTTCAGCATTTGCTATTCAGAAACATCCTCCTGATTAGCTGAATTCTGTGACACTACTTCAGTTGCTGCACTGAGTAACTTACTCTTAGAAACAAGATGGAACTGGAGTAAGGCAGAGAGCTTTAATGTCTTCACAAGCTGAAACACTAGCCTTTGCATGGAAATATACCTTAGTTACTTATAAGGCTTTCATTCCCTATAAAAAGTTGTAGAAGTATACCTTTAGTGGAATGGTGATAGTTTCCATCAGGCAAAGGTTTATACCATTTGAACTACTCCAACACAAAGCAAAGGCACTAAACTATTCAGTCAGTCACTGAAAAAAATACGGTGAGTGGAAACATAGATAGTAATCACAAATTAATCTCTGCAGAGTAAAGACTGAGGTCATGTGCCTTGCTGCATCACAGCAGGGCCTGGACCCCAGCTGAGACCTGCAGGAGCTACCAAAATACGTGTCAGACCCAGAGAATACAGAGAAATCTGGCTTGGTACTAATGAGAGATGGTGCACAAGCAGTAAGTGATGTCTGCCTGAGAACTGCTGATGTAAGTTGGGTGCTGCAAAATCACTGTACCTGCCCCCAGAGAGACACGTGTTTGCTCTGCCACTGTTTGGAGGAAGTCTTTGCAATACAGAGCTCAGTAGGTTAATGAGAGCAGGGGCTAATGGGAAAAGCAGTTGAGTTGGAAGAGGAGAAGGGTTTTGAACCTAAGCTGTCTGCCATCACTGACATTACAGTTACTCACAGGTGTCAGTGGTGACAGCCCTCAGATAAGTACAGCAAGATACTCAGATTCTTTTTTCTCATTCAGACAAACTCCTCCTGCCTCCAAAGGAAGTTTGAGTGGAAACTGGATAAGGTGCCTGGTATTTTGCTTAAAGCTATTAGAGCTGGAAATAGCCTATCAGGGTGTGAGGGAACACTATAACATGTCTATGAAGGTTATATCAAAACTACATTGAAGCAAAGGAGCTACAGGAAGATACTTATCCTTCATGAAAGATTAATCATAACCAAATATTTCAGAGCTTGCCCCTACTGTTGATTTCATGTCTGCTGTCTCTGATTGTGCTGCAAAAGGATTAGTAAACTCCTTTGAGACAGTACCAATCTCCATGTCTATATGCTCCTCCTCAGCAGCATTACTTCATAGCCTAGATATCTGTTGTTGACCAGGAGCACTGGCCAGCCCATGAGACAAACACGGTAGTCAGTCAATGGCTGATTGCAGACATCTGCCGTGCTCAGGGGCAGCATTCAGCTCCAGTGTTTGTATTAAAAAGCTTTTGTGGCGAGACAGCAGGACTGACTCGATCGGAGCTTGCTTATGGTAACAGTCCCCCAAGGCAATGACGCACGGCTTGAGAGAGGAAACAGGTTCTCTGATTTACAAACCATGCTCCCCCTCTTCTCTGCCAAATAACTGCAGTGTCTAATTGCACCTTAAAGAGGGGGTGAGTTGTAAGCAAAACCAAACACTTATGAATTAGTGCTAATTGTTGCTTACACAGCCCTTGTATTTTTCTTTTTTCTGTCCTACTTGCACTTTTAGCCACTATCCCAGGCAGAGGAGTGTGTGTATCACACCAGGACTGGTCTTAAAAGGCAGTGGGACTCAGGGAGGCAGTGGTGTCCTCAGTCCTTCTCTGAACAAGCAGAGTGTCATGGCAGCAGGATCCTTAAGCACTGTATCCTTCTTGACAACACCATGAGCCTGGCCCATGGAAGGGTTGGTCTTTTGAGAGATGGTATTTCCCTAACACTACCTTCTTTCCTAAACAGCAGCAATATCGCATGAGGCTTCCTCAAGACTCCAACAACTGGCCCATGAAGTGGTCCAAATTTCTAATATGTCTAATTCATAGAAATCTGAATATTTTCACCACAGTCATTGGCTTATTTTGCTTTTGAAATGTAAAGAAACTTTACATCTGGTCCCTGTCTTTCTATGCTGGTGCAATTAAAGCTGAGAAGCTGTGGCTCAGCACTTTCTCCCTGGTGTTTCTCTGAGGATTTGATATGGTCATATCAGAGAATGCCCTTCCTGGCATACAGTAAAACTGGCAGAGATATAATCAGTTTTCAAAATATAAGTTTACTTTAAAAACCCAAAATAAAGTGGAAGAGCAAAGAATGGGGTTCTGCAACATGATCTAAAAGCTCAGGAAACTATGGTTTAACAGCAGTCACTATTTAAACTTCCATCATCAGTAACACTTTGCACTCTCAGTCTGAGAAGCACTAAAGAGGATCTGAATTACCAAAAATGGCAAAAACATAAGAAAAGTTATCTGACATATTTAAACTTTTTGACCAAAAAGCTGTTGTATCAATCTTTCTTTCTGCATACCAAATGCTGGTAGTCGTGCCTGTACTATTTGGATTTTCTTGAATACTAATTTTGCCTGTTCGGCATTAATTGTTCGAGGGGGGGAATCTGTTCTCTGCATTTTGGTCTCTGACTGGACTGCTGAAAGCTTCTGAACAAATTAATTATTTATTACAAATTCTGAACAAATTAATTATTTGTGCTTAACACCCTTTTCCAGTTATAGACGTAAGTGAAGAACTGATTTTTTTTTAAATAGTGACATTAAAAATAAAGATTCTCTGTGTGAATATGGTCAAGGGACGGAATTACAGACAAACTGAATTCTGGAATGTGAACAAATATTCTCTGATTCTGTGTTTGCAGCAATCAGGCATCTCTCACTACAAGAAGGGCAGTCATTCCAGCATGTAGTAAAAGGCTCTCAGGTTTAATCTTTCAGTATTTCTGTGCCAAACAGGTTCACATAGTTTGGACAACTTTTAAATAAGCATCAGTCTTCTGAATACTTATCTAAGACAAACTTCAGAAAACTTTCAACTGCCTCTATTGGAACTAATTAATCCTTTGAGCTAAAGCCAGTGCAGCTGGGTTTATACAATTTTCCAAGGAAGAGAATTATTACATTAAAAAAAAATCAATAAATTTTAAAGAAAAAAGATAGGATGCCTTATTTAAGAAATAAGTCCCCGATTTTGAAGTTATAGTCATAACAAACATTATATTCTACGGAGTTAAATATTAGACTAGCAGAAAGCTGTCCACAAGCAAACTTGACCTTTCTAAAATCAGAAGTGCAGGCCCCAGCTCTCAGTGCACCTTATCTAAAGTTATACAACAGTTGCAAAAATAAAGGTTTTCTGCTTTCTCTTGGAGCCTTTCCTCAGAAGAAATCCTATCTTTTTCAGTGCCTAAGGAGCCAAAAGAAGGTGATCATATCAGCTTTTTGAGAATTTCAGTGCTCCATTTACCTTTTTTCTGCTGGTGCTAATTGATGGTGAAGGATTTTTCATCAGAGACTGAGTTTATGTTTGCTTCTACATTCAGCAGAGCTCCCTTATTTTGCTTCTTTGTCAGACCAACCTACCTCACTATAAAAGTGTTAGAGAAGTAATTTACTCAGTGCATGAATGAAATTCAGAGCTGCAATGAAGTTGTTTATGTGGACTGGAGTGCTCCCTCCAAAGAATAAATGTGTTTTCTTGACAGCTTCCCCATGTTTTCTTTGCTTGTAAAGCCAAGGAATGGGGGAGGTAAGGCATCAAAACCATGCAGAGTTGTTCAGAAAGTTCCATGTCTAATTATATAGCAGATACTGCTTTTCATTCTGCAGTAGAAAGGTAACAAATCTTCCCCATATTTCTGACAAAACGGAGTTCTTCCAGTCTTTGATTTTCTTTTTTTTTCTCATTTCTTTTTGATTTTCTAATTTTTTTTCTCAGTTTAGTTTTGCATCTCAAATGCTTTCAGGTGAAATGTAAGGTAAAGAATGGACTTTAACCCCAACATATCTGGCTAATATATTTTTTCACTAGGCTGTGTTTTTCTTCATTGGTCTTGTTTCCATGAAACATACTAATTTAATCATGTGTTCAGCTGTTCCCCACTGCCTCGTTTTCTTTTTAGCTGGTGATTATTGTATCTATACTTGTTTGTGACATAGACAGTCTTCCAAATCTTGTGGCTCAGGTATAGTTACATAAATACATACTCATGCCATTGCCTCCCTCCTAAAAGAAATCAAATAACATGTAATTGGAAAAATAAATAATTTAGAAAAGAAAGCTTCAACTTTATTAATTCTTCCCCTCTGTTGTATGACCTTTCCTTATCTGTTATCATGAGGTACATCATTGTCTATCGCATTTCATTTTCCTCAGGAAAAATCCTCATACTACTTTTAATTCACTTTGCTTCATGCAGAACTGATTTTTTTTTACTTGTTCTGGGGAAGTGAAGGCCCACCTTGATGAAAAGATTTCCTCCAAGTCACACTGTTGGTCAAGGCCGGAGCAGAGCTCAGAGCTGAGTCTCAGATACGGGCACACAGATCCTGTTGGGTGAGAGAGAGGGTGTCAGCTGGCAGAGTACACCTATTCACTTGACATGCTTGCCCAGCAATATATCTCCCTTTTTCTCATGTGGGTCTCCTGGGTACTTCCCAGTGACCTCAGGCTGAAAGACTGCGGACAGGTGGTGGTGAGTCACTCAAACCGTCTCAGCTTGGGGCTCACCTCCTGCAACGTCCCTGCTCTCCCTTCCCAGGCTCTGCTGCCTCCCACAGGCCAGTTCTTGTGCAATGCTATTCCTCTTTCACAGTTCTTTTCAGTGATTAAAATCAGAGGTGAGGGTTTTGTTTTACAAACACACAAGCATAGCATTTGAGACTCCTCTGGGAACAGAACTTTCCAATGTTCCCTTGAGACTAGAAGTGCTTTGTTGTTACTGTCTAGTAGCAAAGTTGTGGGGGTTGTTTGTTTGCTTTTTTGGGGGGTTTATGGGGTTTTGTTTGTTTGATCAAGTACTAACTATTGTATTCAAAGCCAGATCTGAATTTCAAAACAGAAAGTTCATGGATGCTCATCTGGAGTACAAGGACATTTCTAACCCAGAATTATTAACATATCTCCATCTCTCATGCCTTGTTTATCTATGGGGCTTTTATCACAATATTGCTGGATTCAGGTAGGAGAATAGTTTGATACACTCTGAAAAAACTCTAAACTTCCAGATATTTATCTCATCCCAGCTCCAAACATTTCACTCACCTGTTTTATATGGTTTGTTTCCAGTGTTGCAGTATCTGTCTTCAGGATATATTTTGAAGAAGTTAAGGTAGGTCACAAAGTCAAATACAATTCTGGTTTTAACAAAGACCTTTCATCACAGGCATAGGCAAAGTAGAGAGAGATTAATGGAAGTTACCTTTTCCTTGGATCCACCCTTCTGAAGCTACATGACTTATGCAATGTCCCATATACCCTGCATCTCTGCTATGACCTATTACGACATTCACATGACAGCAAAGCTCAAATTTAGCCCTTAAAAAGCTGCTTGCTGAGGTCTGAGATGACGTGGGGGGAGTAAAACCTCTCTAATGCTTAAATCCTCCTGCTGCTTCAGAACAGTCAGCACCTCATTAGCCTTAGCTCTTTGTTTGATAGGAAATGTCAGCTCGCCACGGGAAATCTTCTACACCCAATGGCAGGAGCATCTGTCTCCATCTAGTGTTCATCCCTCTGCATTTGTAACTCAGCTGCCCCATGGTGAAAACTGCAAACTGAGAAGGGGAAACGCTCACTAAAGTGTCATCCTCTTACCTATTCGAAGTCAAAATTACATGGTTGTCGCAGTCGGAGGTAGAAGATCATATATAAACCTGCTTGTGAGCTGCTGGGGCATTCAGCACTCACCTCTGCCTTGCCCTAACAGACTGTGAAGTGACAAAAAATGGTTGGAAAATTTTTATTTTTACAGTATTTCTCTACCCATGACCAAAGTTACATTCAGGCTCTTTCTATTGATTAATGCTGAGGGAATTTCTTAGTGTGAGAGGTGAAATGTTTAATTAAGGAAAAATATCATGGAAACATTTATAGGAATACTTTCCACTGTCATTCCCAAAGTACTGGGTAAGAGTTACTCAATTCGCCTCACATTGTGACTGTGAAGAAGTGAAATGTCACACCCTTTGTGAGTTGTGAAATCAAGATAATTTCCCCCCAAAACCTTCTGTGTAGTTTAAGGGCATTTGAAGTGAAACCAGGGACAGACTACTATCAAGGCAACCCTTGGCTCCAGAGGCCCAGCTTTTTGATGAATATCTTGCCCAATCACTTATAAGAAGAGAAGAGAAACCTGTGTACAAAGTGCAGGACAACCATTTTGTGCTGGTAGAAGTAGAACCTGAGGAGAGTGGTGGGCCACACAGGCACTTTTGGGAAGAGAATGAGTCCTTTCAAAATACTTTTAGAGTCCTGGAGGGTCCTTTGGGCAGCCGAGCTGGAATGGGACCCAGCCTGGAACCACTGCTGAAGAGGTACCACTGAACTGTCAGCCACCGGGACAACATCCTGAGAAACCCAGGATGAGTATAAACACAAATTCTTCAGTTTTAAAATGAGAGGTAGAAGACAGATTCTGCAATCTCAATATGTAGTGGATTGTATTAAGAGCCTTTGTGGGAGCCGTGATCTTTATCAGTCTTTGTGAGATCTTTGTTAGGCCTATAATCACTAGCTGAAGGCAATTAAGCCCTAGCTCCGTTTCTTAACACTTTAATATTTCAGTAAGTGGAACCAGTTCCAAAATCTCAGAGAATAACCTGAATGTCATTGGGATGAACCCAAATGATTCTGACGAAAGCCAAGAGAGGCAAGCAAGGAAACCATGGAGCTCCATCATGTAGTTAATACTGGTACCAGCTTCCAATGCCTTAGTATTTTCTCGAGGCAAAACAGATTTACAGCAACTGTTAACATGTTCACACATCTCAGTTTTCCTGTCTCACATCTGAAAGTCTTCCCAAAACACATTTACCCACTGACAGTCAGAGAATGCTGAGGGCTGTAAAAGTGTGAGGGACCTACTGCCTTTCATGGGAGGGACCAGAGAAGAAGGAAGCACAGAGGACTTAAGCGAAGAAGGAATTTAAGATGAACAGATTGTCTGGTCTGTGGGAACCTATTAGACCTTCAGGGAGTTCATGAAGTGCCAAGATATAGCGAAGTGGCACACAGGATGCTCCTGGAAGAGGTGTGGGAGTACAAGAAACTCCAACTCCAGCAACAATGTGAGACTCCAGGAAACCTTAAAATTTCACATTCCTTTTTTTTAATTTGAGAACTACATCTCTTTTGTTCATTCTCTCTTCTCTACTGCTCGATCACTTCTCCCTTATTCTGAGGACTCATCTCAATTATGATCTCCACCACTGAGTTCTTGCTGACCTCCAGTTAATGAGAACAAGACAAAGACCACCCATGAAAATACTGCAAGCACTGCTGATGTTGAAAATGTCAGTGAATGAAAATAAGTTAAAGCTGTCTGCAAAAAGAGAGGCACCAGCATGGCAATCTTCAGCATTTGGTGTAAATTCTATTTTTGTATTCAACTCCTCCCACCTACCTTGCCATTCCTCAGGCTTAAAAAATAAGTACTTTGTGTTTAGATTTTGAACAGATTTTGCTGGATCACTTTCATTCTGAACATCCCTGGTTAGCATTACAGATGTCAGGAGGTATCGTTTCCCCTAGGTGTTAGAGCTAAAGAATAATGTGAACATGAGTTTTACAATGTACAAGGGCTGAGTTTAAACTTTATAATAAAACCAGATGAGTTTTTCATACTTCTGAATTTCACAAGGACAATTTCACATGGTATCAATCACAAATGGGCATACTGCAAACGAAGTTGCTCTGGTTAAGCATCCAAAAGCTTGGATGCATTTAGAAGCCTCCCTGGTTTGGAAACAGGCAAACATTTTCATCAGATTTGGGTTTCCTGAACATATTCCAGAGATGATCTGTTTCAGCCAGCTCAGAAATGGTACAGAAAGTGTCACTGGAATGTTTCTATAGTCATGTAACTTGTTGGCAACAGACAGATACAACATATAATGTATTTTTTTTACTATCTAATACTAATATTAGTAATACTAATCATTATTAGTATTACTATTACAACTGGTGTTAGTTGTGTGTTTATGTACGTCTTCCATATTTCAAAATGCTTGAGCTCTGGAACAAGCTTGGGTTTTTTTCTGAACTACATTGCACCTTTGTAAACAGTAACAATAGTTCCGTTGAGTAGGTAAATACATACTTGTGGTTATATGTACAATTTAAAGTGAATGTAGTGCTCAGGAGTAGGCATTAAGTCCTTCATGTTATTCCCAGGACAGTAAAAGCACTTATTGTGGCACTGCTTTCTCATACTATGGACATATATCTCCAGTCTTTTCTTGTGGAAACATCCTTAGCTATGACGAGACAGTCCAGTTTCTGTGGCAATTCAACTCTCAGCTTCTTTGCTGAAGCTGCCAAGAAAGTTTGCCTGATGTGGTTTTGGATGTGAACAATGATAATGGCAAAAATGGTAACAATGGTAGAAGATAGTTTTGAGCAGTTTAGGTACTGGGAATCTCACAATGCTTCTTTCTTCGGTTCCATCGACATTCAGTGAACCAATTTGATATTGTGCCAGTTTATCCAGACAATCTTCAAACAGCTTCCATTTTGAACAAAATGGACTTCCAATTGCTTGAGTAGCAGGGGTGCCATACAACTGCTATGGGTTAACTAGGATTTTAGGACTTTAGTAGGGAAATACCAAATTACAAACCTCTCCACAAATCCCAGACTTTTCTTAATCAGTACTGATGCCACGAATTACTAATCTGTTTAGTACTTAAGAATGTCACATATGGCTTTTACTACATTCATGGTAACTCTTCTGCCCTGTAATGTAGGGATAAGGCCCTGAATAAGCTTATGTGTGATATAAGGCGGCAGACTGACTCAAGAGCAGCTCATGAAATAATGACTGGAAAAAACAATGATCTGTGGGAATTCTGCCCAGATCTTTGAGAACTGCTAGGATCGCTTTTCCCAGACTAATGAGCCTTGGGCAGAAATGGTTTGAAATGTTGAAACCAAGAGCATTTTTGAGGGAGGACATTTTAGAAGAATGTCTTGAAACTGAATTTTGTAACTGTGAAGAATAAAGTGGAGACTTTGTGTGTGGGTTGAGACTGCTGGAATTAGGATGCATCTCACCTAACTTCAGATGTCCTCAAGGAACATATTTAGTCTAAACTGGTCATTTATGTTTCCTCTGTCAGCATTAGAGACAAGTCTATGTTTAGCCTGTATGAAAGACTTCCTGGTGATACCTGTTTTAGGACATGGAGCATTGTCCTTGTAAGTGTCGATCGTTCTTCACTCAGTAGCACCTAGAAAACTAGGTTAGACAGGATAATTATCTTGTAAGCATCTTGACTAAAATTAGAACAGACAAAGTCTCCTTTTCAATCTTCCAGGAGAGGATGCTAACTCTTGCATGCTGTGGCCCTGAAGGTTGCAATCCAGCAGTACAGAGTTGCCTATTGCTGATATTTGGCCTTTGCCCCTGCGATGGGCTGAGGAGGTGAGGTGGCAAACAGGCAGGCTGTATCCAGCAAACTGATGCTGTGATCCCTTCCAGTCCCAGGAGATGTTGCCTGCCTTCTTCTCATGAGAGATTACAGGTCTTTAGTTCCCAGCACAATATTCCCATAGAGTGAACCCCACAAAATATCAATGCTTGTCAGTGCTGGGACCCCCATCATTGACACTGTAGTTAACTGTGTACAAATGTTTTTTTACAATTTCATTGTCACTGTGCATATATCTCCCAAAAACCCATGTCTTCTTCCATACCTTAAGTGCAGATCTTCCTACAAATTACAATTATTTGTGCTAACTCCCTGGGCCATACAAGGATTTAACCAAAACATCTGAATAACATGGACAAGGAGGTTGGGTCCTACAGTCTAGGCAGGCATCGTTCTGGCCAAATCATCCACATTATTTTGATCATAGGAGGGGAACAGCAAGGAATATATTAGGAATAGTGTTTTCTATCTCCATTAGACAAATGTTTTGAGAAACTTGTATCTTCATTCTTCAGATGGACAGGCCATTCCACCATGACAGTCACACTCTTTGGCACTAACCCAAACCACTGCCTTTTGAAGACTCTGCTATAGCTTCAGACGGGGAGCAGACTACCTTAGCCAGCTTTGAAAAGTGATGAATAAAAATAGGTCTTTTTCCAAAGACTCTCTTCTCTTAAATAAAAAGGAATTGCCTGAGCCAGAAGAAATAGGGATTCTTCTCAGTAGTTTTGTAGTCAGTACAGAGAAATACCCACTCTCTGGAATCTTATCCTAGACTGGAATCTGGCACAAGAAAGTTGACTCAGCTTCGAAGGTGTCAGTTTGTGCCAGGGTGATGAACTTAAGTGGGATGAAATAACTTATATAAGCTGATGTGACTAGCAAAACTGGGAATCAAACTCAGACTTCCCAAGCCCTGACCAAGTGGTGATATCACAAAGCCATCCTTTTTGATGAAGTATTATTTAGCTTTAGAAGAGTTGCTGTTATCATCTAGATCTAATTAGCTGTTTTTATTTTAGCAGTGAAGGCACTAAGCAGATTGTCTGAATTACTGTTTCCAATCTGTCATGCATAATTGATTTTTCAGTCCACTGGAATTAAATATAAACAAAAATAATACTTTAAGTAAAACCAAAATGACAAAGTATCAATGTCAAACATTTGACAAATAAAAAGTGTAAATGAAGTTCACGTTAAGTCAAATTCAGTATTTCAAATCTTTTGAAGAGAAAAAGAATACTCTTTTTCTCTTCAAATAAATACTTAAATGTATTTAAGCATTTGAGTACTTTTAAGACTTTTTTAACTTATTAATGATTTTTTTTAAAAAAGAAACATTTTCAGGAAACCTTTTATTTTCTTGGCAAGAATAAATTGGCAGAAAAAAATGGTAGTTGTGCAAAACTGAGATGTGGCATCAAATCAACATTTTTTCCAAAGAAGAGAGGTTCTATCAACTCTAGCATACTGGAGCTGCAGAAACTGAAAAATGGCAGGTGTCCCTAAAAAATGAAATTTGAAATGAATGTGCATATGTATTACAATGTTCAAACTAATATTCGGGTGAACCCTGTAACTCAGTGAGGATCATTTGATGCAGTCAAAAAAACACTTGCCCTAAAAGAAATGTTGGACTCACCAGATGCTGTGGCAGGAAATCTCCCAAGCAAGTCTGCAACAGACTTGTCAACCATTTATTCGGACTACAGCAGGTGACTTAGACAAAGAGGAGGGAGGCAGCCTAAAAAACATGCTAAAACCCCTCAAATATAGGAGCAAAGTCAACAAACAAATTCCACTTGTATTTTTCATTTCAGAATAGTTTCTTTTTAGTGTCAAGAATCCACCAAAAATTATAGGACCTATCTGGAGCTGTGCCTGAGCCCTTGGGACAGCACTGTGTTCCTAAGGCAACAAATTGTCACTCTTTTCATTCATTGCCTTTCTTACCATGAGGTTCAGATCAGTGATGCTCTTCCCTACTGTGCAAAAATAGTACAACAGCCTGTCCCCAAAAGCCAAGTAGGTTCCAACTATCAGTGTTAAATCTACATAAAGTGAGTGGTATGGTGGCTTGCAAAACTATCCCTGATTCTTGGACCAGGCTCCACCTGTAAGCTCTAAAATCGTAGCTTTTTTTACAAGGTTGCCTTGTAGCAATTCTGGATCTGCCCTGTGACAACCCACTTGGAAAAGAAAACATATCAGTGGAGTTGCCAATTTTTCTGTAATTTTTTTTTTGCATTTCAAATAAATTCACTATCTTTGGAATTGTGACAGCAAGTGTGAGTATGATCATCTTTCTAGAAAAGTGCAAAGAGCATATGGATGAGTGTTTTGACATTACATACAAACTGGAAAAGAGGATTGCATATAATTATCTGGATGTCATCATCCTTAGGAAAACTTCTGGCATCCTTTCACTCAAAATATTTGCTTCAGCCCAACCTCCACCAATGATTAGGAAACATTTTGTGATGCCAACAGATTGTTTGTAGGAAGTTTGTAAAGAAAAATATAATTGATGTAAAAAAGGAAAAAAATCCCTTTTAATCGGTTCCTCATGCCAAAGATTAGCAGTGATGTTGACGTGTGCAACATAATCAGTCATAATCAAATCCTAGCTGGAATAGTACCTCAGATGTTGTTAATTGTATTCCTATTAGCCTAAATTTGGTTTACCCATTAAGTGCTGATGGAAGAGGTAGAAACTTGTTCAAGATAGTGTATGTTTTCTGTCAGCAGCCTAATCAAATGGAAATAGCCAGCAATGGAGCACACACAGTGACAGATTGGAAATGCCCATAGGGGCTGAATTTCTGCCATGGAGAGTTTGCCTGATCCTCCCTGCTTCTGAGCTTAAAGACTTCAGAATATAGCTGAAAATAATATCATCTCTACCAGATATTCAAACTATCCTTCCAGGATTTAACCATAAATTATGGAAATCCCAACATCATCATTGTAGTACTTCATTAAATTCCAAAGGCTTTTCCCTAAAAAGGTACAGAATCCCTGATATTTCTCTTGGCTTTTCCACTGCTCTGAGATTTAGGTAGCCTGCTAGCATGTGCAGTTCAATATTGTTTCAACCTACAGGATTCAACATCTCTTTTTAAAGTGAAAATATGCTTCCATGCAACCTCCATCGAACATGCAAAGTTCACAGCCCTCTCTGAGACCTCCCATTGTGGCTAGGAAGAATTTTTGCTGAAGTTCTCAGATAATACTTTCCTCACCTCAGTTCACAACACTTCTTTCCCCACTTTGTCCTATACTCCACTTGCTCCTTCCCCATTTTAACTTTCTCGGCAATGTTCTATCAATACTACTTGCCCAAGATTTATGAAACAATATATAGGGAAATAAAAAAACCTAGCTATGGTTTTAAGAAGGAAGAAAATTTGGCAAAAACTCATTTGAAAAGGTAGTGTCAGCAGGGAAGTTGCAATCACTTCGAACACACGTTTTTCAATTCTTGAAGCTTACACACTTTAGTACAGTGTAAGTTCATGATCATACAATGGTTCACCATATCCAAGTGTTGTACCTGTCTTCACATTCGCATTTCTCCCTCCTTTTGTTTGAGAGAACCCCATGAAGAACAGCCATAGTTTTTCAAGGAAGGGAAGTTTCAATGTTTTTGCTTTTCTTCCACAGGTGGGCTGTAGACCAATGCACATGACCAAGACCTCTGCATGCTGCTGGAGCATACATAGAATATAAATAATAAAAAGACTGTGTAGTCTCAAAATAGTTCCTTCACCAAGAGTATGTGAACTTACTAGCCACTTAGAGCAACAAAACAGTAGCTAGGATTCCTTTACAGAGGAAAGTTTGCTATCAAAACCTTTTTTCCCATAGGCTAAAAATGCTTGTAAACTACATGAAGATTATATCATAACTAAGATGAAACTGTCACAATACATAATGCTAAACTTTGTTTCTACTTGCTGCCTTCTCATGTTTTAGCCCAAATCTAAAATATGGGGTGACTGTGCATGCCCCTTCTATTGCCAGATGCTGGCAAGAAATAGCACCTGTTTCACAAGATTACCAGGTAACTAATAGCAATATCTCATCTTGATCAGCTTTATAAATGCAGAGGCTCATTGATCTCGCCAGAAATGAACATCTATTGTTACGGAGGTATCATCTGACCATTTCTACCAGCTTATCAGTTTTATTTTGGCCCTGTTTTCCATGTGATACACATTTTGCTTTTCTCTGAGGTTATTAAACTATAGCAGCAATGTTTTGCATCATGCCTCTTACTGCTGCACTTCCTTTACCAGATCTAGTACAGAACATGTACGAATCCGACCAAAGGTCCCCATAGCCAGTGCCCTTCTCCAGGAGTGGTCAGTGTGGATAAATACAGAAAAGTATAAATGTAGAGGAAGAGCACAGAAGTATTTTCCAAGAAAAATCTGCCTTCCTATGACAGTTTGTGGTGAGGCATCTCTTGAATAAAAAATGCTACCTTTGTATGTAATTAATCTCTTGGTGAGTTTTTCTCCCAGACTAGTGCAGAAAACATCTGAGTTGGGAAGGAAAAAGTTCTGTTAAATCTAGTACCCTACCTCTCTCAAAAATAGTTTGTGGAATTTTTGACCTTGCTACTACTACCTATAGTAGAAATTACACCACGTATCATGGCAAGTACCAATCTAAATAGTGGTTAACAAAACTGAGAAGATTTTTTTCTCAGCTTGTTTTTGTGATCGTGCTTTTTGGTTTTTTCAGTTCAATTTTAAACATCATCTTGTGTAAAGAGAGATCAGCAGAAAATTATTTGCAATACATATTCTTTGTTTTTAAAAAAAGCCTCTATACAGCAATCATTTGGAAACACAGTTGGTCTCGGTTTTGCTCTTGAAACATGGCTTGAGTCTGGCTGACAAGTTGCTCTTTCCTGTCATACATTGTACTGATTCTGCAGCTGGGCTGCTGAGTAACACCTTCTATTTACTGCTATTGTGCCAGTGTGCAACAACAAAACCCACGAAAGTATAGTTTAGCACAATTCATTCTGGCTCAGCAAGCAACCACTGTCCCTTTGGTGCTCTACAACAGCAGTTACCTGCAAAACCTCAGTGCCCTCATCTCAAATCTTTTCTTTTTTTGGTTCCAAGTCCATGAGGTCTTTAAGACTGGTAACACCACGAACAGGCCAAGACCTTTCTATGCAATTATGCCTGAATGCCCAAGATTTTCTTGGATTATCTCAGTATTTAGGGATTTATTTTTTATTTATTTTGTACTGCATGAACTCAGTCATTTCTAGTAGAGGAATGGTGATGCAGAGTAGAGAAACACTAATATTAGTCTTAAATTTACACCATCTACACCAAGATATGTTTAGACCGCCACAGCATATGATGTTGTTTATCCACACAGATCAAAGAACTCCTCAGTTATCTGCCCAGCCCTCCATCCCCAAACACACTGAGCTGTAGGAAAACTCCAACATAGTTTTAAAATGTTCAGACCTTGGAAAAGAAAATCCCTGCCTATCTGCTAATATTTTTTCTTGGTACAATCACTTCTACTTGCTACCAAAATGCCACTGATGTGCTACAAGAAAGGGGCTGAATTACCCTGTGAATATCTGATCTGGTTAGCAAGCTGTCATTATATATTTTGTCTTTCCTCTCCACCTCTTTACTTTGCTACCAGATCTACCTCAGCCAGTGTTAACCATAGGTCAGTTATGGTCTGTGGAGCAGTAGGCAGTGTTTCTTAGGAAAAATCAGTATATGCTGTTTTGCTCCTCATAGAAGGCAGGAGTCATGAGTTCTTGAGTCATTCACCAAGGAAATGGGATATCATCATTATGTTTGTTACATCATCCTTTTCTCCTGCTACCACATACTACCCTATCTACCTCCTCTTCCAGTTTCACAGACTCTCTCTGAGGACAACAGCTGCTGTCCAAGATGTTAAGAAAGACTTAATGTCTCTATTTTGTAACTTTATTTTTGTCTCCTGTTTGTTAGTATGGGACACAGAATTTTGCAAACTTTATCACTAAAGTGAACCTGACAAATGGATTTCCTGTCAGTAGGGCTTTTGTCAGTACAGCATTGTCAGAAATGGCTTTTATGCTGTATTTTACACAGCACAAAGATTTTTATGTGAAATTTTTGAAGCTAGGATAGACAGTGTTTTTTTCATTCAGGAACACAAATAGAAGAGGGAAAACTAGAAGAAAAAATAACAATAAATCCTTTAAAAATGTTTCTTTTGCAGACATCAATGAAACTTATACTGAAGGAAATAAAAATTTCAATTTTGCCTTAATGAACTAAGATCAGATTTCAAAAGGTTCTGGGGAAATAGAGCTGCAAAGCTCATTCTCTACATTCAGTTGCTGGAATGAGACAGATGCATTTGCAGGTATTAGGAGGACCCATACAGACTGCTTTCAGTGCTCCCCCTATGCCCTGTTAAGTGAGCCAGTCTGCTTCCAGAGAGTGTCTACCACTTCCAAAAGAAAATGGCAGGTTCTTCCGAACACCTGACATCCAGTTGTCCAGCTATGGCTTCTCCAAGGTGAAGGAACAGTGTCCTGGCTTTGATATGCTGAATCTCAATTCAGTGGTTCCCAAAAAGCAATCAGTAGAGATTTCAACCGTAATGAAACAGGTCAAGTGCTTAAGTATTTCCAAAAACCCAAGGAAAAGTCGGTTACACAACACCTTCTGAAATCAAGCCTCTGGTGTGCCAGTGCTGGTAGTGGTGGCATGCAATCTTGGGTGAGATTTTTCCAGCAGCTCTTCAGGATCAGACACTTCCTACACTTTGTCAAGTCTGGCTTTTAGGCATTCCTAAAATGCAGGGGGATCATGAAAAAATCTGTGCAATGAGGAACTTGCCATGCGGTGAAAGGAACTCAAACTAGGTCCCTCCCTGAACAAAAACAGATGGAAAAATACAGACAGACCACATCAGTGCTCCATGACCTACATCAAACCACCCTCCCAAACATCTCCTAAACCAGTCAAGAACCACATCAGAATAAACTTCCTATTGCTGAGATCTGTCAGACCAACAGCTTACAAGCATTGGGGCATGACCCAAAAGTGGGTCACCAGAGGACACCCAACTGGGTTTCATCCCACCAACTGAAAGGGCAGTAAATCCCTGTGGTTGCTAAAACCAAGCTGGAATTTTAAGCCCAGTGAGAAGGAGCAATTCTTTCCCTCACCCACACCTTCCCTTCCTGCTGTAGCTGTGCTTGCCTTGGATTCCATCTTCACTTGCCCACAGCAAAGTAGATGACCTGCTCTTCAGTTGCCCTCTCAGATCCTCATTGTGCCTGTTCAGCACTGACAAAGTGCCCATATGATGCCACAGTCCTGTGTCAAAGCAGTGTTGCCCAGGTGCTGAGTAGCACAGAAACAGCCCTGTTCCATCCCTATGATTTGTCAGGCAAGCAGCCTCCAGAGTTGCTCACCTTGCAAACTCAGGTGTAGCAGTTTCTGGGGCCTCAGCTCATGCTTAAGATTACCAAGCCCACTCAGTTACATGATTATGATTCCCCACATTAGTGGTCAACTGCTCATAAAGTAGGACAAGGTTTATATTAGATATGACACTTAAAATACTTCTATTTTTGTTAAATGGGAGGAGGAAGATAGCAAAGGCAGTCACACGTGAACTTAGCAAGAGCTGCCCAGCCAACCCTAAGAAAGTATGAATAAAAAATCAAATGGAAAAACGAAGAAAGTTGCTAGGCCACCAGTCAAACTGTGAAGTCCAGCATTAGAGGAGCCTTTTAGTATTTAACAAATAGAGCTGACGTTTCTCTAGCTGATAATGAACTATCACAGCAGTTACATAGGGGCTCTCTCAATGGAACAGGTGGGAGATTTGTCTTCCAGAGTTTTCTGCATAGGAGCAAGTCAAAATGCAGCCGTTGATACTTTATAATAGTTGTTTTAATAAGTACCAACACAAAAATGAAAAAAAATAGAAATCATAAGAATGTTTACTTGCTTGGAGCGCTGTGTCCCTGTGGTAATTGCAATGCAAATAGAGAGTGAAAAGAGTGTTCCTGCTGCTGTTTATATGCTAAAGAAATGGGCAGATAATAGTACATGAGGAAACAAGACAGCAAAATATGAAGCAGGGTTTACAACACATCAACTGTTACTATGTTTTTCCCTGAATATCATGTTAGAAATTCCAAGGCAAATCCTGCTGTGTCACAACTGCTGGCACCCTACTAGATTCCAGTAGGGCAGGGATGGTTAATGGTATTTGTGTTAGAAGCACAGAAAGCACTGTTAGTTCCCTAAAGTGAAAATCATACCTAATTTTGCACTAATACTGCCCTTTTCTCTACTAAAGAGCTTTAGGCTCTAGTCTCAAGTGTTTCATAGGTTTTATGGTTTTAACTTACTGTGACATCCCTCAGCAGCTGAAGCACAGATAACGCTATCTTGCAGATAACAAGCAAGCATGGGGGTAATCCATTTAAGTTCTTTCCTAGATTATTTCCCAGTAGTAAATGTGCTTAAAAATTAATCATTCTTTCTGTTGTGTTTTGCTCAGAAAATCCATACTCCTCTTATCAGGAGTCAATAAAAGCTTTTCCAAACTTTAAGATAAGTAAGTATCGTGGGGAGTTTTAAAACATTGCCTTAAAGGAATTCATAAATATATACTTTGCATGGCTAAACTTCTCTGTTTCACTGCTGGGCTCTGTATGTCTACATTGACACTATATAACTGTGGCTCAAAATCACCCTGCCCCTTGTCTGACATCTCTCCTGCTGTGTACACATGCTTGATGTGGTTTTTATGGTGTTCACAAGATATTAGTGAGGTCTTGATGTGTTTTATTGCATCAGTGATACAGTTTGCTTGAGATTTATATGAGTGTTTTCATTTGGTTTTTTTGTCAGGGAGAGATCTGTTTTGAGTTCCTGTCAGTTGAATGCATATATATTCATGGTTTCTGGGAACAGCTTATGATTTCCTGGGATCCTAAGAAAAGCAAGAAGAGCAAATCAAAAAAATATTCTGTCTTTGGAGAATAAATTGAAAAAGCATATGATGTTTAGATTATTTTATCTGAAAGGCAATAGTTTTCTCAGAAGAGCTCTAGAGCCATGCAGAAACATAGTGACACATGCAGCTCAATGAAATACAGATCTGTATGGTACAGACTCACATGAGGGAGACAGCTGCTGTGGCAATTTGCCAGGTGCACCAACCATCTTTCTGTCACAGGATACATAAACAAAACAAAAAAATTCAGTGGTGCCCATTTTCTCACTCTTTGGTAAAGAAAAAACCTCATTTCAGACCTCCCATTTTAAGAAATCCTCCTTTTTGGAGTGGCAGTGGTGGTAAAAATAAAACCTCTGCTCCTCACCTTCTAACTCCCTAGAATAAGGGGAAAAATCACATTCCTTTGTTCTCTACTCCTCTTCATTAGGTACTAGAGAATATTCCTCCAGTGTCTTTGCTGCCTGATTAGACACTTTTTGTCTGCTCAGTGTAGCCACAGAAGATTAATTTGAGCTGATTTAAATTAAAACTACCATTACATTATGCTCAGTTGAGCAGATTTTTACTGAACCATGTTGATGCTATTTATTTGTCTTCAATACCCAACTCTAGTTACATATGACAGTTTAACACGTAGAAGATTTACGATAGTGAGTTTAAACCCTAGAGGATGGCAAAACTCTATATTGTACTGAGCATGCCATGTCATACCGTGTCATGACACACCATCCAAATTCCTTTCACTCTCCAGGACAGGCATTGTGTTCAGTAGTATTTCTGAGTTTGGGTAAAATTGAGAGGTCCATTGCCCCTCTTAGAAGCTGGATATAAATTAACCATTGACACTGTTCTATAGGATCTGTCTCACCTTCCTTTGGTCTCAGTGTCAGCTCTCATACCTCACCTCTCCTTGAACCTGTGCAGCATAACACGGACGGAAGAACCAAAGCTAGACACATAAGTGTGATATACACAGTGTACTTTCAAAACTCTTTGGTGCAAAGCCAGCACTGGGTTGTTGAAAAGCACGATAGAAGGCTGTTACTTACTATATTCCAGCTGCTGTCATAAAAAAATCATGCTGCTTTAAGTAAATGCTAGTAAAATATCACATTCCTTCCTTCAGTAATAAATTAAACAGTTTGTGAAAATATTACAGCATGAAAAATATTTGTGAGGATCTTGTTTTTCATAAAACAGCTGGACCTACAAGTTCTGCAATGTACAGCACCATCTCCATCTTCTGAAATAGAGCATAGTGGTTAATACCCAGTTGGCTGTTTTTATCCTTGCCCACTTCTCACCACTGAAGCCCACTGGATGGATAATCTCAAAAAGGAGAGAAATAGAAAGTATAGATGTAATACAGTTGATAGAATTAGAAATTAATAGCTAGGAGATCAGTGATCTAATGCATATTCATAGAAAGAGGCTTCCTTCATGTATTTCAGATATCTGCAATAGTTTCTGTGCTGATCCAGTGCTGTGGTATAGATATCCCAAATGCATGAAATCCTATTTTCTTCTCTCTTTGAAGTTGTGGTATGACTTCAAGGAGAAAAGGAAAAGGCTGGTAGAGCTTTTGAAAGGATCTGTAAAATCAGTAATTATTAATATTAATTAATAATTACATTTGTAAGTACAAAACATAAAAAAGGAGGTCTATTGCAGAGGAAACGCTCGCTAGAATACAGTGGATACAGCATTAGTCTTGTGCTATAGGTGTGGAGGTTAGGCTAGAAAACAGATTAAGCAAAGATCTATTAATTCAGAGTCCATCTTCCTGAAAAAACAAGAGATCAGGCCAAACTGAAATTGATGCCTGGTGACTTCAATGATTAGATCATAGTCTCATGATATGAGGCACATCACATAGTAAACTGAGCTGGGGCCAAGAATAATGAACAGAGATCTCATTAACTGAGATTCTGCAAGTTCTAAATTTTACTAAATCATTTTAATGTCACCTCTCACCACTGAGTAGCAAAAATAATACAGTGAAAGCACTCTGTATTTGCAGTACCAGACATGTCTAGCATACTCCCTATGAGTCCACAGAGATTATAAAAATACAAGCAAATATTTTTTGATCAGACCCAATTAATTTATTCTTAATCCTTTCCAAGTTTTTTTCAATAATAATACTGGTGCTGTCCCTGGAAATTTTTTATCACACACAGGACATAATTATTTTTAAAGCTATGGGAATGCACATGCAAACATGCTTTGCAAATGTGTAGAAAGTATGGGCAAGGTTATAATTTAATGTGGGCTAACTTGAACAAATTCTAATCTTACAGAATACTTAAGATAACTCACTGTTCTGTGTAACAAACGATTTTGGTGTGCCACAATGCTTCAGTGAATTATAGTTTTAAGATTTTGGAAGCAACAGACTTACAGTGTTCAAAACATAACTGTAGTAGAAGATCTGTGGCTATGTCAAAAAAACCTTTTCACATTGTTTACCTGTATCTGCTGTCCACATTTGCTTTTCTGGTATCCTTCTAGTCTGATCCTTGTAAAAGTAGATCCATCAAGGAGAAATGTCACACAGAGTTGGAGAATTCTTTTAACAGGAAGGAGGAGCATGGAAACATTTAACAGGAAAATGGAGTATATAATTCCAGTGCTAATGAATAAAAGGAGAGCAAATTTATGTAAATACAGTCCAAGTTACAAAGTTTGTAATTTCTGTCTCTGGAAGCTGCATGAAGAATGAGCTGTTGACTGAATTATGATCTACCTCAGCATTGACTGCCTGGTGTGATAGGGAAAGACACTAGTTATGCAAAACTGTGTATAATTCAGTCTGCTTTTAATCGCATTTTATCAAGACATCTTTTACTTAGGGATATTACTTCTGGCCTATCAGATTCTCATAGACTAGAAATTTTGCTACATTTCAGGGAGAAGTTAGATCAGCGATGACTGCGTGAGACTAAACCCAGCAATAGCAGCAACAGTAACAACAAAAATAATTCTCCACAAGCTGGAAGACTACCTTTTCAAAGATTACCTGATTTCTTAGACCAGGAATAACCCTGCTAGACTTCCTGCAGAATGTCATTTTGTTTTAAGCATGCTGATCACTCTTACATTAGACTTTTTTTTAGGAGGCCAACAATGTCACATCCTCTACGGCAAAGGAGAAAGTGGATTTCAATTACTGGTTCCTTCCTCTTAAGTGACAAAGACCTGTGAAGCTAAATTTAAGCATTTCCTTCTTTATTTCCAGATAACTGAACTTGAACTAAAGGGAATGTAGAAATCTATCCAGAAAAAACAGTAAATTTTACTTTTTTCAGAATTTTCTTGCTAATGAACTGTCGGATCCAGAGGGTGTTCTGGTGGGGTGCTACGACCTCCCAAACCGACTTTAGCAGAAAGTCGCTTGGCAGCCACTGCATTCACACAGATACACACGCATGCTCTGGATAGCTTCTTGACAGGTCGACGGCAAAGAGGCAGGAAGCGTCTTTGTGTGTAATTTCCACAGCAGTGATTTATTTCAGCTCCACCATGAAGGGAAGCCAGGGACCAAAGACCTCAGGAGATGGCGGGTTCCAGGTTATATACATGGGGGCGGGGAAAGCATCAGGGACAGGGGCGGTACATAGGTGGGGCCTTGACATATAAGGGAAAAAGGGGCAGGGAAATCAACGGGCCAGTCAGGGAAACAGAACTGAGATACATTTACATGGCAGAACAAAGCATCCTGGGAGGTCTCACCCTAACCTATGAGATCTCTGCCGTCTGTCCCTTTAGGGGACTCTGGTGTTCTGGGATTGGGATATTCACTGGCTTCCACAATAAACTGAGTATGGAACATCTACAGAAATCAAGAATAGCTTTTCAGCTTTTTTTTGGGAAGTTGGTGTCTGCATCTCCTTGGTGTTTTCAGGAGAAGAGATGAATTCTCCTAGGGGGGGACTCGTGGATGACTTCAGGAGGAGAGATGAATTCTCCTTGTGGGGGTATTCCTGGAGGACAGTATTTTGTTTTCAGTGTTTTGGGTACTAAGTGATCTGTGATGATCGAGGGAGCTTATTCCAGACCCCTCCTGACACTACCACCCTCTGTAAAACTTCTGCTGGATCCTGTGACCGCAGTCATATTCCGCAAACGCTTTGAGCAACTCCAGACCAGCTCTGCCAGGAAATTTATGATGTGCCTTATAGGAAATAAATCTTTTCATGTTTGGAACAGTCTACTTCGGTCTTCAAAATCAGAAGAGTCTGGAAATAAAAAAGAACAGCAGACCCACAAACAATTATCTTGGCTCTTTCATTAACTGAAACTGCTGAGTTAAGTAACAATTAGGGCTTTATCCTCTGTAGTAAAATGAGCAGATTGTCAGGTTTCCTGTGAAATTTCTGCTCTTTTATGAAACCATCTCATGAGATGTACAGCACCGCTTTTTGGCTGGTGTGTTATGGGCACCTGTATGGCCCTCTGCCCGCTCCTTCAAACAAGGAGGAAAGGCCACTTTTCCATTTACAGCACATCAGGCTCACACACCAGGCCTGGTAGAATTTCACCACAAAATATCTGCATTATCAGTATGTCAGCATATAAAAACAAAACAACTTCATGTATTTTTAAAGAATTATCTTTTGTTCTTTCTAATTGACTGACTTTTGTGCATGTAAATTATGTAAACAGTCACAGACATTAAAATTTGATTATATATTTCAAACGCAGTTCCTTGAAATCAGTGCAGCCACTGATACTAGCAAAAGCAATAAAAATGTTCCTTCTCTTGTGAGAAAAAAAACCGCAACAAATGAATGTATTTTACATTTACATGAGTATCTTACATTTGAACATACTTACAACCCAGAAAAGTGGCAGCCATAGTAATGATACAGATAATTGGATTGTACTCAAAATAAAGATGTTACTTGGAAACAATTCAATTTTTTGAAAAAATTTTTGACAAAAGCATATGTTATTTATGATCACATTATTCATAAATTAATGTCAAGCCTTTGATTCAGTATTGAAAGAGCCATATGTCCAAATTTGTCTCTTACACATCGGGTGCTAATCAACACGGACATTCACAGTAATAACATCAAGGTTTAAATATAACAAACGTCGTGAAAAACTGTAAAATCTGGATGCTTATCCTCTGTCTGTAACAAAACCATCTGAACTTGATACATTTGCAAAGCTGGTCTGGAAATACAAGGGAATTGATATTCACATAGAAGAAAGAGATTGTGTGATCTTAAAAATTGTTTACTGCAAGATATCTTTCTCTTGCTGCTCACTCTTTGAATGATGAGGTAGTGTTAAACTAACCAGTCTTTAATCAATGTGTTCATTATTCCTAACTAGAGTTGCATAAAAATTAAAAGAAATCAATAATAACAGTGGAACAAGTAGATCCCCCAAGCTATTACTCTTCTATTCAACACTTTTTTCTGTATAAAATTATGGTACTTCTTAATTAACACGTGTTTCCATGGTCTTGGAAATATCAGAGAAGTAATATGTATAATGTTTTGTTCATATGTTTGTTTTGTAAGTTGCTCCTGAGCTCCTTTTTTTTTTTTCAGTTTGAAAGAACAGCTAAGTTTATGTATACAAGAAGAAACATCACCATGTGATTTATAGGTGTACCTGGGATTTTTTACATTGAGAACTGTCAAATGAGGGAGTTAAATCCGTAAAATAACAGTAAATATGGTACTGTAAACATTATTGAATAAGTCCATTCCTGCTTCCAAATCACAAAATTGATTAAAGACTCTAGAGACTTTTAAAAAATCCTTAGGGAGTTTAAGTATTGCATTGGGAGAGCTTTAGGTACTTTGCCTGAGTTTTGTACACCCTGTAAATCCTCAGCTAACATGGCAGCCTCTCAGTATACTCCTTGCCTGGCCATGTACCTTCGCCTGCTCCCCAAGGAAGTTGATCAGCTTCCAGCCTCCGCTTTCAAGTCAGAACAGCCAGTTATTTGTTGCTAATCAAATACACATTTTCTTATGACAGCAGTTGTTCCAACAGACCTCCGAAGAGCTCAGGTTGTTCTCAGGCCACAGTTTGGATAGCACTGACGCAAAATTCCCTTAGGGCTTTAATTTTCAAGGCAAAGTGTTCATGTAGGGGTGCAGTCAGGAAGCAATTGACAGGATGCCTGTGCATTGTATCTGCAAGCAGCCCACAGCAAACTACATGACCCAGACATCAGTTGCCTTTAAAGCCATGGCTCTTTCAGAGTGCTGCCTGTCTCTTAGTGTCATTACTTGTCTGTTGGGAACTTGACTCTGTGTACCAACAGAGCAGCTGACAGTGAGACAGAGGATCACAGACAAACTCACAGGTACCTGTTATTCTTAGTCAATTTCAGCAACACTAGACTTTTGTAATAAAGCTGGGCACTGAGTTCAGACTGTGCCAAATAAAAGTTCCTGCATGTGAAACAACCATGGTCTGGGGGAATCAACCTTGCCAGTAAATTACTGTATGACACCTTTCTTGTAGAAACAATTTTCACAATTAAAATGGTCCCAAATTCTGGCCAGGTTTGGGCTGAAAGGTCTGCTGGCCATCATTTGGTCAGCAGGTCAGGAACACTTTGGGACAGTGTGTTCTGTTTCTCCTTTGCAAAGCAGATTGCAGTTGGACACAGATGTTTACGGGTTGTCATACTGTGAACCGAGTCTCCTATCAAATTACAGCCCTCAGTACACAGAGTGAGTGTGCCACTTCAGTTACATCTCAGTGTGTTTTCCATGAAACTGTGGTATTTAAATTTGGGTCCACCCTGAGGATTCTAATGGGACATAATTAGAAGCGTTGTGTCTTGCCCAGGGTCCCACCACCCAGGAACCATGGGCAGGCTGCAGCCTTTCAGGGTAGTGTTTCCAGGAATGTGTTTGATGTGATTTGCACTCACAGAGGTGCATAGTGTGAGTGCAGAGGTTCAGACCATCTGCAATGTTTGTGCAAGTGGGCACAAGGATAAAAAGTCCCTTTGTTGCCTGCCCTCGTCTGCTCCCACACTTAGCTTTCAAATGTGGGTGCTGGATTCAGATGGCAGTTTTCAGCACCTACAGTGACGTGACTGATGCACTTTAGGATTAAACTGTGTAGCCTTTTGCCAGACTGAGATATTTTGTGTAGAGCCTCATGTTTAAAAATTCATCAGATGTTAAAAGTTCAAAGTGGTTTCAAGTTATCTGCATCTTGAGAAGGCGTCTGTAAGTGAACACGTTAGAGTTTCATTTCTTCTTATGCCACCACCAATGAAAGCTTCTTGTTTAAGTTTCCTTAGCTAGAAAAAGGCAATGACAACTTAATCATTCACTGTATCAAATGTGCCATGCACAGCACCATGGTGCTGATTAATCTGAAGCCATTATTGTGTTATGATGCTATATTTCATTCCAGCATTTCTCTCTACTGCCTCAAGAACCAAGTTTCACCCAAAGATCAGAACATTTTTTTCATCTGAGTGTTAGTAGCCTGGAGTGAGTGGTACTTTGTTTTCCTTTCACAGTAAGGTCAGAGAGTGCATATCTGCCCCATCAGTTTAAGAATTAACTGCTAAGGCATCCGATGCTCAAAGGAAACAATATATTAGTGCAAAAATCACAAAGGTCATTGTCTTCACTCTTCAGCTTCCAAATATTTACTCTTAATAATTTCTTTATCACCAGAATTTCAGAATTTTTGTTCTTACCCCTGTCTAAAAGACACAATTGAAGGCAAAAATACCACCTACATTGTAGTAAAGCTATTACTCAATGGCTCTTTCTCTAACTATCAAATGTTAATTGATTTTAAATTAACTAAATAAGCTATCATTTTTATCTGAAGGAAGAAGGGAGGGAGAAGTTGCACATCTTTAGCTGTACCTTTTTGTTTCATCACAAAACACACGTCCTCTCAGTGCCAATAACTTTAGGTACTGCTCTGCACTCAGAACCTCCCACGAAGGAAGTGCTGCACCACACCCTGCAATAAGTACTGGGGGCGGGGACAGGTGAGCGTAGGAAACTTGTGGTTCAAATTCTCCTGGGTATGAACAGCCTGGAGAAATGGGTGCAGGAGTGTGTGAGTTCCTAGGGAGCTCATGGATATTTGCCTTGAACGTATTTGGTTTGAACACTGATATCAGGTGCCAGAGCTACCTAACCTAAGAGAGGTTTGGGCTGTCATTCCTTAGGCAGGACAAATCTTAATAGCTTAAATCAGTAGCTTTGTCTTTCCATATGTTTCTCATTCAACCTAATGTGCAATTTCCAGTTAAAATAAACTTGGCTTTGGGATAACAGAGAAAGATAATCAGGGCAGCTCACTATCCCACATCAAACTCCTCCCTTCCTCTGCGTTAACATTCTCTGGCTTGGGTCTGATGCCATTCTAAGTGTTCCTACTGTTAAATACTGTTTTCTTTCACTGTCTCACTCTCCTCTTTCCCTAATAATAAGGTTGTTTTACTTGTTCTCATGTAACCATAGTATTGTTCTGTCGCTTCCACATATGCAAAAAAACTTCCCTTTGCAATGGAAAGAGATGCTGCAGGGAGAAAGCAGAAAGGAAAAGGCAGCAGAAGGGTCCTGAGAGGAAATTCATGAGCTGGCCCGAACACGTAAACACAGGGGAAGGGCAGACCACCCTTCATGAGTCCCTCGCACCTAAAGGAGCATGTGCAACACTTCTGTTGGAGGGGGCTGACATAGAGGATTGCAGTGCAGAAGCTCTGTATAGCTTTGGATCATAGTAGCAAGCTCTAGAGCATGGACAGGACCTCTACATTGCCCAGCCCAACATTGCTGAGGTGTTCAGAGGCCATTGGTTTGCATGGTGGAGCTGTCCTTCTCCCAGAAGCAAGTTTTGACTTTTTATTTTTTTTAAACCCATTTAGCAGAAATCCTTTCACTTCAAAAGAAACTGATGTTGACCACACCAAAACATTAGTGATTACTGCCTGGCTGTAGAAAAATAAAAATAAAAATAAAAATAAAAATAAAAATAAAAATAAAAATAAAAATAAAAATAAAAATAAAAATAAAAATAAAAATAAAAATAATATGCTAATTAAACTCATTTGCAAGGTAAACAAGGGTCATGTAACACCCATGAAAAGGGCACCTTGCAAGGCGGCTGAGAATGAGGAATTCTGACCGTTAAGAATGAATGTAGCCCTCTAAGTGTGTCTGCTTTTGCTAACGCTGAATACAACATAAACTCTCAATAAATGGGCACTGGCTAGGGAAACAAAGAGATCCCAGGAATGAGACTGCTGCCTTTCTCCCAAAGAACCTCCTGTTATCAAGAGAAGTGAGTCGTCTGGAAGAAAATTTGTTGATGTCTGTCTTCCCCGAAGGTACTTCAAACCGTAAACGAACACACAAGATCCCGTGTTTATTTTCTTTTAAATATATTTTTGAAAATATTGTGTGATCCAAAATATGTGTTTTTCAATTTTTCATGGCCCGGCCATGAGTGATGTATTTTATCCATATTCATAACAGTGTACAAACTTTCTATTCATAGCTCTCTCCGCAGCATAAATTTGGGTGGGCATGCTGGAATTTCCTTCTGTGGCATATGGTAATCCTTTACCTGAGGGCTTGCTCCAAATAAATGTTTACATTCCTCTGACAGCTCACTTGAAATGTAAAGGAACAAGGTATGTGAGTCTTCCATTAAATAACTGACTGCATTTACATGTTTGGGGGAGGAAGGCACATAACGTTCCTACACTGGACTGGCTGCAGGAATGTCCAACCTTGTTTCCTCTCATAAATATTTCATAATAGAAAGGGCCTTAAAAATGTGCCAATCCAAACTGCGGATTGACCCTTCCAACTCCAGGCACCATAGCTAGGAGAGACTGAAATAAACACCACAAGTAAGCAGTGCCTGCAGTGGGAAATCATCTGTGGAAACCACAGCCTCCTCTTTGGTCCTGGGGACCATCATTTCATTCGGAGGCTATTCCAGGGAGGGCTGGCTGAAAGGGAGGCTGGTGGGTGGCAAGGGTCACACATCAAAGGTGCAAAGAAAAGTGGAAACGATCTGGAGAAAAACTTCCTAGTCTGGGATAGGGTTTCATTTTATTTTACACAGTTCAAGCAAATGATGTTTTTACTGATGTAGATGAAAGAATGCCTCAGCAGCTAGGGATAAGCATGCTGAAGCAGTAAATAGGAAAAATGTCTACACATGGTGATTATATCCAATTACTGAAGTAAATGTGCAGTTTGCTTATTAGAGTACCAGGTCACTAGAGCTCCTGTGATTCCAGGTAGTCATATGGGATTTCTTTAACCTTTTAATCATTATTCATACCACCAGGGCTATTCATTTGGCCATCCTCCTTTAAGCTACTACCAGACTGGGGCTGGCAGGTTACCAACACATCCCCGAGAGAAAGAGCAGCACAGGAAGTCGGGAGTTTGTTATTCCACAGGAATCCAAACCCACAGCTTTCTCTGGTCACTCCTGCCCACCTTCCCTGGCAATTGAGTTCTAATAAGATATCCTTCAGCTGCCTTTGATATCCTTTACTGAGGGGACAAGATGTTTAGCCCTGGGAGGAAGGTAAAACACAGAGGCTCTTTCTCCTCTGTTGCTGACATTCCTGCACAGTGAAAAATGTCACTTTTCCTAGTTGCAAGTCCTCTGTTTCCCGTAAGTGCTCATAGAGAGGCCCACATTTTTGCTATTCCTCTCAATTGCTATCAAGATCACTCTCATGCCTCTCTGAAAGGGCACAAGGAGCTTGTGCAAACTGAGTAGAAATAAAATTAGTATTGGTTTAGGCTGACAATACCTCTCAAAAGCTGAGAAGTGTCTGAGTGGCATCTTGTGCAGAACACTTAGTGGCTGATATGTACCCAACAGGTTTTCTTTAAATGAAGAAAAGCTTCATGGATGTTACATGATTTACACTGGCGTAAAACTAGGGGAAGAAAATGGACCCTAGTAGCTACAGTAAATGATAATTACCACAATAATAAACCCCAGCCTCTTCTCTGAAGAACAAAATTTCCTCTGCAACCTTTAATTGAGTTGGGATCTGAGCCTTTTGTGGGCTAATTTCCTGCATAGTGGCCAATTTACAGTGTGGACACCAGCTCTCATATATGTAAAGTAACTTGTCTGAGTGTGACAGAAGAAGTCAAAGATACAGCCAGGGGTGGAAACAAACCAGACCATAATATGAATGTGCACAATTCCCAGTAGAATCTGATAGCACATTTATTCAAGCCTAGATTTCGCTCTTGCTTAGTAGTCCTACACTGATACTCTCCCGTAGCAGCTCATGCATATCAGCCCAACCTTTAGATCAAAGCCTCCCAGACTACCCTTGCAGCATGTCCCCAAGGTTGGCGGGCTGAGATTTAACTTTTTTCCTAATGATGGAGGTACAAATACTAACATCTTAAGATTTCAGTTGAGTTTTTCAATGGGATTTCCTTGTATTTGGAGAAGTTCCACTGTGTTTAGCTGGTGAACTGGAAAACCCATCCACAGTCCTTCACCAAACAGCTTCAGAAAATCATTGCAAAGGGGAAGAACAACCATTAAAACTGGACTGAATTGCATCACTATATAAGGTTTTGTAATCTTAATGAAGATGTTGAGACACACCTCCCAAATAATCAGGACATTTCAAGGCGTGTTCCTGTAGGTTTCAGCACGCTTCTCACAACATGGTCGGTTTCATGCCGTTGTCTCCACAGAAGTGGAATTTAGAACCCTGCCATTCTAAAACACTCCTCTAGCACATGGATAATCTTGTATATCTACAGCCTGCCTGCATCACCTTTAAGTGCCATTAGAACTCCACTTTCGGCTTCCATGTAACTTTTGTGTGGCAGAAGCCAAGGGAAGGAGCTGCTGTTTTCTGCTCTCAGGAAAAAATCCACACTGGGGACTCTGCATTTAAGTGAAAAATTGTCACTGCACAATAACACAAGCATCTGGTCACACAACCTCTGATCTTAAAAGAGAGCTGGGTCCTCCCCCTAGACACACAAGGGAAGCTAGATAGTCTTGTATGGCGAAACTGAATTACAGATTACAAATTGCAAAGCAGCAATCAAATAATCTCAGTCAGATTAAAGAGGAGAAAATAAGAATTTTAAACAATCGATGTAGGCTTTGAAATTATATCTCTATTGTCACAGTCTGAAGGAAACAAAATCTGTTTGTAAAGTGCTTTGCTCCTCCAAAGCAGCAGTGGCAGCTCTTTGCATCCAAGTATTTAATATGGGTTGGGAATAGACTGTTTAAAGTCTCTGAAAAAAAAAAGGAATTTTCTTTTCATTCTTCTTTACCAGAGTGGAAAGTTACTTCACAACTTTTAAATATTTGCAAATTCATCCAGGTTTGAAAAAAAAAAGCCCACCCAAAAGACTATGTGAGATGTATAAAACCACAAATTCCTTGAGGCTTGTTTATTTTCAAGTTAAGAAAACAAAGAATTTGATGGCTACCAGAAAGAGGGCAATGTACTTTTTGCTGATTACATCAAATACAGTTTCCCATTGTCTGAAGAACAATTTTCTGTCAAAAAAATTGTTTTGACTGAGCTTTGGATAGTAACGAGCTTTTACTATTCAATAAAGTTCTGCTTATCACTATCAACCCAGTCGCAGACTGTGAACCACTTCTATTTGGTAATCTATTGGGATTTAAAGCTTTCTGTGAAGCCAGCAGACTCTCTCACATACCTCTGTGGGTATCTCACAAAAAACCCACAACAACATCTGCAAATCAAAAAGCAGTTACTAGAGTAAATATTCTAGAAACATCTCTGGTTTGGTGTATTTCAGCTTTTACTATATATGTATACACAGATACCAAATTTTGCCTGCACTCATGTACTTTGAAAATTATTGGTAGGAGCACATGACTACTTTGGTTTATAATTCCCAGTGAGTCACTCTGTCTGTACTGGGAAAAGACAAAGCTGTCCACAGAGGACTGAGTGCCTGCATGTCAGACTATTGGTCGTGCTTAGGCTGACATCTGTGCAGTATCACGTTTTCTGTATTAGTGGTGTTTGTCCTCATCAATATCACTCCATTATCACTTGTGTTTTGTTTCTAGACTCACAAGTCAGATGCTATTGGTAAATATAGGAAAAAAAAGAGTAAGTTGTACTTTTTATGCACTTTAATGTTTAAAAACCTGCAAAAGATACAGGTGATAAGCATGATTTAAAACCCATCCAGTTACAAAAAGACTCCAACCCATATTATTCATTATGAATGAGATTTTGAATGGTGTTTTGGACCCTGAATGGGACACACACCCACAGAATTAAAGCTGTACATTATACAATCTCATAACTTTTGAGATTTCAGTCAATAGGACCTCAAAACACTCAATGCTTCAGAAGTGTGGAAATTATGTGATATGTTCCTTTAAAAAAATCATGTTAGTATCAAAAGTCAGTGCATTGCAGAAACGACAAAAGAATAAGGTTTGTAAGAATATCCAATTAACTGCTGTACGTTATTGCTGCTGTACACTTTATTTTATAGAAAGTGTGTAAGGAAAATCAAATTTCAAACAACCCATGTGTTTGAATAGTAAGTAACATCTTGAACTACATCTGTTAAAGCACTTGGTTTCTGGATAGATTGCAGCTAGCCTTCACCAGCCTCTTAAGTGTGGGTGAATATAGAAGGGGGAAGGCCGAGTTCAGAAAACACCATTTTGTTGCCCACCTTTTTCTGTCTCTTTCCAGGGCATTGTTCCAAGGGCACTGTATCAATAGTACTGGTATCAGCTCACAGAGCACCTCTCTATCTGCTCAGGAATGTCACAGCCTGGGTGTCAACTGACCAGGAAATGAAGAAGCATACAGGAACAGAAACTAATCCACACTGCAGTCTGCTTCAAACAAGTTTTTCGAACCTCTTCATGTCTGTTGGACACAGCCAGGACCAGACCCCCACTCTGCCAGGCAGCTTCCTTGCAGACATACTCAGCAGCAAAAGTCTTGTCAGTTATTCCTAAATGCATTCATCCTTCTTTGAGCTGGAGGTCTGAGGTCAGGGATAATTAAAATATCATAATATCTCCATTATGCACTCCTCTTTGTAGAAACTTGCTGTCTGTGACGCTCTTCTCTCTGGCATCAGCAAGTGGAAGAATAATTCATCCTTTGTGTCCTGTATTATTTTTTACCTTGCGAGGATGCAGAAGCTCTTTTCAGGAGACACTGGGTCATCTGAAGAATCATGCCCACAGCCTCCAGTAGACCACCTCCAAGAAGACATCCTCTTGAGATTCAGCCAGTTCTCTTGTTCCACAATCTGAATTGCCTCTTTCAGATGCTCATGGAGAGAAGAGTTAAATATCAGCCTTGAATGCTGCTTTTCAAAGACAGCCACGTCATTACTCATTTTAAAGTAAACAACTCTTGCACTGCACAGTAGAATGAGGTAGGTGTTTCTTGTGCTATCTATTAATTGGTGGTTTTGTCTGTGTTCTCTGGTTTCTTTGTTTCCTATGGATAAGTGTCAGTAAAATATGAAAAAACCTTATATATTCGTGTACAGCGTTGTAGCAAAACCAGTTTTCAGCATTAAATCACATAATGACCTTATCACTCCCTTTTATTTCAGCAATATTTGGACACAGTCAGGCCCCTGTTGAATACCTTTGAGGACATGACAAGGCATAATCTGACCACAACTGTGTTCCACTGGATTTATGCTTGAAGGTCTACCGTTTTCTTCCTCTTCCCTCAAATTTCTATTTTGTTTTTCCCACTTGTCTCTGTTATAAATTCTGTCCTTGCCTCCCTCTTCAACAATTCTTTTCAAAATTCTGCTTTCATGCATTTTTCCTCAACCAAGATAGCTCAGCAAAGTCATCTGTTCTTTCATCAGGAAGCCAAGAAATGACAGTGTCAGCATATCTCTAATAGCCAGTTTAAACAGCGAGGAGTTTAAATGGATCGTAGATCCTTTTCATAGGTCATCCAGATCCATTCTATGAGCTGGCAAAAAAGAGGAGCTTCTGCAGACACCATTACTGGTGGTATTAATGATCTCATCTCCTCTGACGTAGGAAACACAACAGCTAGTGGTCAAGGTGGCTGGGATTAAGGAATGTACTGTATTTTTTAAACAGAAGAAGACCAAATGACCACACAGCCGCTGCTGCTAGTTTAGAGGGGAAAAGAAAGAAAAATGCACTTTTTCTCGAATTTCCGAACTATCTTAGGAAAAGTACTATTACTAAATGTGTTATTTTTAAGAGAGCCAAAATATCCTTGTTGCTTGTGACACTTTTCAGTGTGAATTCGAAGTAAGTAATAGGAACTGTGTGACAATGGTTCACAGCCTGGAATATCTGCTTTATTCCCAGACAGCCAGCTCTGCTTGAGATGCTGTTACTCTGTAAAGTGTTAGAAGGACCATCAGAGCACGTATCCTGTCTGCCTTCTTCAGATAGGTCCATGCTTCTACCAAGACAAACCAATGATACGTTTGATTCACATCATTCGAAAGAGGGTGAGTAAGAACACATTTAAACATCGTATTACACTGTTACCAAAATAATCTCTCAGGTCTCTGAATTTGAACAAGCAATGCATGTAGATGTGGATCATGGAAAAAAAAATAAAATGCTGATATAAGATGCAGGAAAAGCAATTCTCCAGGCCCTGTGTTTTCCATGCAGAGGTTCACTTCGTGGTGGCAAAGGAGCATTTCAGCCCATCAATTGACTGACTGTTGTAGTATTTGTCGTTGTGGCTCTTACTTGTTTTGCTAAAGGAAATGCTTTTGCAGGGAGCGCACACACAGCCTGGCACAAACCAGAGTGTGCCCACATTCCTGACAATGATTTTACTTAGCTGAGCAGCAGGAGGCTGTTTTCAGCTGGCTGGGTAGAGTGCCGATTTTTTCCTGAAAAAGGGGAAACAGAGCAATACCATGAAGAATCGTGGACTTGAGCTGCCTGATTTCACCACCAGATCTAAATTCTTCCAAAACAAAATACCTCAAAACTTCCAGTGGGCAACAAGGTGTGCATTTGTACACTGCTGTGGCAGGCTGTGGAGTGTTTTTTTTTATGGTGACTTTCAGCTAGCTCAGTGTTACAAACCAGGCACAGTGGCCTTAGGTAACAATTGGTCTCCTGGATGTTAATGTGGCATAACTATTTTTCTCCAAAAACTCTGCTTTTTTTTGTGCATTTGTTAATCTAGAAAAGTTAATCTCCCTGTGATGGCTTCTTCAGAGAAAGTAATAGAGGATTCTGGCTCTTCCCAGTGGCTCTCTAGTGAGATCAAAGAGGCTGCTTCATTTAGGCTGGTAGCTTCAGTTTAAACCTCTCCCCAGGAAAAGAAAATTTAACTTAATGAGTCCATGACAAAACAAAAAAGTCATACAGTAGAAAAAAAGAAACCAGCACTATGAGATATTTTTAGAGTAAAATAAATGCTCAAAATCCAAAAGATTCAGTGTCAAATTTTTCTCCCACCATGTCAGCCATCCACTGATATAGGCAGATTTCAGACACAGTGGCTCAGCTGCACCTTTGTCCTGTTGTGGCAATGGGATTTGAGAAAATTGCACAATTTAGGCAAAACTGGCCAGTATCTTTAGCCAGGTGCTGTGGACTTTTGACTGCTGGGAAACTGCACTGGAAGCCTTACTTTAGCTGGTCAATGGGAGCTAAGTGGATAATATTTTTTACATCAGTTTCAGGAATGATATTATAGCCTTTGACTCAGAAATTACATCCAATATTCATTTTGATACATTTATTTGAATTTATCAGGACTGACTCCTTCGGCAGTCAGTCATTGTTTTCCCCACTAAGCCCACGCCATAAATTATTTCAGTATATTTCCTTTCGGTTTATCCTTGCTTACAGTAACCCTAAATTCCTTGATGAATGGCAATCCATGTGTAAGTTGTCTGAAAGATAACCTCTTCCTGGAAACTGTACCATACATAATTATGACTCAGTCTGAACAACAACAAAAACTGCCTCGGTGTTTTGATTCGTCAGCTCCACTGTGTAATGTTAACCCATCTTGATAATCCAGGGCAATAACACACACTGCCTGATTTCAAGTTTTCTTTGTACCATCTTTTGCACCAGAACTGCCAAATTGCCCCCGGTGAAGATTACAATTAGATGGAAAAGAATGATAGAAAATAGGTTTACTCCTGGGACGCTCTCCTGTCTGCTGATCCCATGAGAGATCAAATCTTCACCCTCTGTTTCTGTAGAACCTGGTGTTTTGGGCCTCACCTCCTTCCTGGGAAAGATACTTCATTTGGAGTGATGCTTTCTATATTTATGTTATTCTTACCAAGCTATGGTGTGCAAAGTAGCCTGCTGACTTTCTGCTTCATGCCTTGCTCTGAATTCCAGATTAGCACAGCTTTCTTGCACGTGCTGGGATTCATTGTTACAGTGCATTTCACCAAGTTTACATTTCCAAGAAGTCTGTCTCACATGCTAAGGGGGAGTGAGGAAGAAACTGCATACGAAATGAAAAACATTCTCTTGACTGCCGTAGGTATAAATTGAGGTTTGATTGAAATTCATCACAAAAAGTCTTCCAGAAAGGATCCAGAAGTAAAATTAGCCATTGGCTTGGTAAAGCTGTCTGCACTAAGTCCTCTTTGTATTTCCCAACAATGCACACAGTTTAAAAATAACGGCCACTGGAAACCAAGGGAAATATGACTGATGCTGACTTGGCTTAAGTGTAAATGAAACAGCACAAAAATTTAAAAATACCTCAAAGATAAACACATCTGTTTGTCTGGTAGCCACCTCTCACTTTACACCAACCCTTTCTTTTTCTGTTCTTGTGTTCAGCCTCACCATCCCAAATGGCATCCTGTCTTTCTTTCATTTAATTTTATTTAATTTAATATAAACCATTTATTTAATGGCTTTTTTTAACTTAAGTTTTGGAAATCTAAATGAAGCAGTATTAGCATATTCATCAGTCTGCATTAATATTGCCTGCAGGAACTCCTCGGGCCTTATAAACAGTTTTGTTTCCGGCCGTTTGTTGCCAGGATATAGGAATTCTTGATGGTAGTGGACTCAATTAGCAATTGCACATAGGCTGTGGACATGCACCCTCTTGGACTGTGGCTGCAACAGCTGAAGAAGTCACTGAAGCAACACGTCATCCCCATGTGCTCATCACCTTCTGTCTGTGGCCCTTATCCAACATCCATCCAAAAGAGAAGAGACAATGCTGAGAATTTAAAGAAGACCGCTCCTGTTATTTTGCCTGAAACAAGTTATTTGACTGAAACAAGTTATGGGAAGTCACATGTAGAGCCTGGCCAGCAGATCAGAGGGGATGGTAACTTCCAGTAGCAGAGCGGGGAGGAGGCTGTGGCACTCATCTTTTTGTTGGCACAGCTGCAGCTGGAACAGGGCATGCATCCGTAGCCTTGTGCAAACACCAGCTGCAAGGGAGGAGATGAGAGAGTCAGAAGAAATGCCATATGGGCATGTCAATGTGCATGCAGCTTGAAGCAAAACATCTTGGGCTTGCAGTGAACTTACTCCACTCCAGGCAGCGGGAGCTTTGCCATTTACGTCTGTGGCAGAAAAATTCTGAGTTCTGAGGACGACTTGAACTGCATTAAGTGAAAGGACTGTTTATCACACATCATAAGATGAGTGTCAGCTTGCTAAACCACATAATTAGATCATGTGTCTGAGCCCTGAATTCTTACTTATGCACCTAAAGAAATAGATTGAATTTCATAAGCACTGGGAATCCAGGCATCTCCTGTTGACTTAGTCATTCCAAAGGCCACTGTGAGGTACCCAAATTTTGGGAAAATAAAACTATTTATATGGCCCTGGAACCTACTTTTAAGTGTATTTGTGTTAATCTTTCAGACTGTGAAACTGAATGCAAGGAAAGAAAGCATATTTGGAGAGGCAAATTTTAAATGATGCTTTACTTATTTAAAAATACAACAAAAGCTGTAAGAATACCCAAATAGATTAGAGCAGCACAATTATAATGTTTTGGATGACCGCGGTAAGACCTTAGTTTAGTATCATCATGGTTAAATTTCTTTTAGGTACATAATTTCTTTTCTACAGAACATAAACCAGTTATTCCCATCAAATACAAATCAGTCTCTAATTTCTAAATCTAAAAAGTGTGTCAATAACTTCAGAAGCTGTTATCTTTCAGATACATGTAAGTAGACCTTACATCTTTTATGTTTAGTCATAAAAGAAATTACTTAAATGGTTAACAGCAGTCTCTGAATGAAGCAATGACATTTTGCCTCTTCACTGATTTTACCCTATCTTTCACAGTGTATTTAGAGGCGAAACTGCCCCACTGCCAGGGATGGAAAGATTTACAATGGTTTTGTGCTCTAGACTCAGAAGTTTCATGAGAGTGAGGCAAAGAAATTATTCTTGCAACTTTATGGTTTCTAGATTTGAATGTGGTTGGTAGCGGAGACCCAGCTGTGTTTAGCCGTATCAGTCACCTTGTCCAAGTGCAGTGAGCAAAAGGTGTGGCAGCTGTAAAAGGCTTAAAGCACCACGTAGTGAGCATGGTGTAACCAGAGCATGCTTCAGTGTAGAGAGGGCTCTTGACCTTGGAAGGAACAGATAGGAAAAGAGACAGGGAATGGGGAGGGTGAAATTCTGAGTAATAGGAGATATAAAAAAACCCCAGGTAAACTCTCTGTATTTACTGCACCTACTTAGTCCTTTTTGATACATCAAAACTATGTGCAATATACCGTAGCACACTCAGTTTTACAGGCAAAGTTATAGATATTGCAGTATCTCACTTTCCAACCCTCCTTTTGTAATCTCTTTCCCATAAGTTAGGGATGTCATAGCAAAGAATCAGATCTGCTGTACACAAAGTTCGTATATCAGGCACCTGAATATTACAGGTGGCAAAGGGAGCTCTGAACTGCTTTTATCAATTCCCCAGACCCAGAGCAGCCAGCGTCTCAAAGTGTCTGGAGAGATGAGGGAGCAGTAACTTGTCTTTCCTCCTTTATGCTGCCTGGAGAGCCTTCTGGGGAAATCTGTGCTGGCTGAAATCTGGAAGGAATTAAGATGTTGTGTGCATTGCCCAGACAAACAATGTCCTGACATAGGCCAGGTCCTCCTGGTCCCCATGCCCAAAGCTTTTATTCTCTCTCCACTTGCCATATGATGTCATCAGGCAGTCAAGCCTTACCTTGAAAGCATGTTCAACCCAATATACCTTTATTCAATCCATAATTTAACCTAACACGCAGGTAAAGGTAACAATCGGTTACTGACTTTATAGATCAGCCAAAGTGATGTCTGTTACCAGGGGCCTGTCATCTCAGGGACTGCTTGCCACTGGAAATACATGAAAGCAGCATGATGTTCTTGCCAGCCTTCCCCCTCACGTCTTCCTCATACCTTGACTGACCACTGCTATCCCCTGTTTCAGCACACTCATGCTGTGCTGGGATACTGCACAGGTCCATGCAGGCCTTGTTTAAAGTGGACAGTTTTGGAGCAGCATTAGGTGAGCTCTTCCTAGATGAGGAATCTGACCATGCATTTGGTCGTGCTCTCCCTTGCTAGGAAAGCAGGTGTTCTAACACGAATAGGAGAACAGTGGCCTTTCTACCTGCCATTGTCTGTGTTTGAAAATCAAACCCTCAGACTGTGCTGAATCCTTGAAGTTCAGATGGAGATGGAGGAATGAAAAGCCTTCCCACTTTTAAATGTTTTCTTTTTCAGTACAAATGCTCAAATCAATTCAGCATTAGTGAATCAGACAATTAAGGTCCTGAATGGAAAGTCAGTTATGAATAAATTTTGCCCAAAATATATTATGGCTTAACTCTATGCCGAAAATATTTATGTGCATTTGAACTGATTCAAGAACTATTTTGTTTAGCATGAATGAAGTTAAATACATGTATTAGTACTTCCTAGGCTGAAGTCTAAGACCTTGATTCAGTAAGTGATCTCCTCAGATGAGACACAATCATTGGTCATGATAGGTTCCAAACTAATGTGCCGAAAAGCTGCTACCTGAAGGGTGAGACAAAACATCCAATTTTGCTCCATATTTGCATGCACTAGGCACACATATCTGGCCAGTGACTACATCTCAGCTGACTCTTGGCATCATCTTAAGTTATCATTCAATTTCTGACTCTCTGAGCATTAAGCTGGGGTCACAGGTGCAGCAGGTCACAGGTCACAGCAGGTCACAGCAAATAACTCCAGCCTAATTGCTTTGAAAGGCCTAATTTCCAATCCCTCTTGGCATTTATTCATCTGCTTTCAGCCGTTGCAAGCGCTTCCGTTCTGTCAGATTTCTAAATTGTTATGCAACATGTCTCAGTGTAGTACTGGTCTGCTTCTCTCATCTGGTCTGGCAGGTGTTCTTAGAGCACTTCTATTAATGAAGTATAACCACAGTAGAAGTGCTTCCACCGTTTTGCCTCAGATAATATTCAGCTCCATCCTCCTCTTCCCACTGAACTACAAGAAAAGCTCTGAACGGCAATGTGATGTTCAGTCCCAATTCCATCCTCTCCTCATAGGCCTTTACATGTCCCAAGCATTTAGAGGTGAATACTGTAAATTCCAGGCAATAGACTGCTCTGAGACCCTCTTTGATGATTTGAGTAATAGACTACAGTGAGTAGCCACATGTTCATTAGATCAGAGAACAATAATGAACAATTTTACGGACTCTTGGGTCTAATATTCCCATGGCCAGGAAACATCTCACCTGCCGTAGTTCTTGACTGCTTGACTATGTTGCTGGAGGTTTTACCTCTGGTAGAGGAGCCCCTCTTCCTTGGCTCACAGCTCTTCAAGGCTCTGCCCTGTAAAACGCTGCTTTTTGCCATAGATTGTCTTGGAACATCCAATACTCCTGTGGTTTAATGGTTATCCAGAAATACTGCATCCAGTTTTTAAAGGCAAAGGAAAGGAATTATTTTCACATTCTTCTCTCCAATCGTCCTGTTTCTGTTAGCCCTCATATTACTGAAGAAAGCTCACAGTGGACATAATCTGTGTGAATTTAGCATAGCACAGGCAGCTACTGATTGAAGAGAGCTGAGGATAGTGAATTCTGATAAAAAAACCCTACAATTGCCTGCAGTTTAAAGATTGTGAAGAAGTGGAATTTCATATAATATTTCCTCTGGTTTAATTATAATAACACTGGCTTTTTTTGGATCCTGCTGATGAGGATTTAGACCTCTCTGCATATTGTGAAAGGAGGGTAGGATTCTTACCTTTCAGGCAGTGAAATCATTTAAGACATCTAAAATACTAAAGCTGCAGTACAGCACTGAAAATTCCATCCTGAGCAGCAGATTTTTAGCAGTTTAATTCCCACTGATCCACATCAGTCCAAGTGCTTTTTAAAAGTTTATCTCTACAGCCTTAAGTCACGGTCTCCCCAGGGCAGGGACCAGCTATTTCATCTGTCTGCAGAGCAATAGCTATTCATAGAGTTTACAGTAACAGCAAATGCAGTGGCAACCAGCAACTTACTATCAATTTAGATATATGAAGGATACCACCTGCCTGGAAGCATTTGTTTCTTCTGCCTTTCCCCTCTGCATGTTCTGTTCCCCTTCATCTGAGAGCAAAAGATTCATCACTATCTCCCTCCAATGGTAAACTCTGGTAATTTCTCTTGCAGAATGAAAAAAGATACTAAAAGATATTACAGTACCCATCATTTAGAGTTTTTTTCCAGTCTGATGAGTAGAGGGAAAGATTGATGATTTAAAAGTCAAATACCCTTTAGAATATGCAGTCACTTCTGAAGAATTATTCTCATTTATTATGTATTTATTCATATATTATAGAATCACAGGGTTGAGCCAGAGGCTGAGCAGGAAGCTCTATTCCAAACTCCTTCTCACAGCAGGGCCAGCTGTATGCTCAGACCAGGGTGCTCAGGACCATGTCCACTCAGGTGTGGCAAATGCCCGAGGGGTCCCATTGTCTTCAACATGAGAAAGCTTTTCCTTACACCCAGCCTGCACCTCTCATTTCAGCTCTGGCCCCTTGTCCCTTGGCCTCCCATCCTGCAGTACTGTGAAGCCCTGGCTGCCTCTTCTCAACCACCTGCTTACGGGTGCTGATTCCTCCCCCAGGAGAGACCAGCCCTGTTTCTCCACCTCCCTGCACAGGAAGAATGTTTTGTTCCCAATGCTTCAGAGGCCCCTGCTGAACTTATTCCAGTTTGTGCATCTCTTTCCCACGGAGGTCCCAGCTGAAGGCAGCACCTACAAGTGGTCTGACGAGTGCTGAGCTGAAATACCATGTAATCTAGTGTCTGTGCTCCTATTAATACAACAAAATATCAAGCCTGAGAAAGATGTCATTGTCTTTCTTCCATGCTCACGTATGGCTGGGTGTCTCTTTCTTTCCAGCATTTGGATGAAGGCAACTGTCAGCTTTTAGCTGATGGCCACAGGGCAGAGTTGCCTCTCCTGTGCTCTCTCCTGGGCTCTGCCCTCAGGGAGAAGAATTCATATGGCAGTCCTGGCCCTTTACAGGACCTTTCTTTTCAGGGTGTGAAGAGGGGATGGGCCAGGGCAGAAACATTCATTCAAAGCATGTGCCTTTTACTGAAAACATGGAAAATATGAATGTAGCTCAGCTGAGAACACAGATAGCACAAGTCAAGGTCAGGTCTTGCTGTGGTTTCACTGTTTCCCGGTAGAAGTTGCAAGAATTTCCATGCTTTTCTGATCTGAATTTCATTTGGAAAGTATGTAAATGGCTATTTTCATTGCTTGTACTGGCTTAGTCAGAAACTCATGCTGAGGAAGCCAGGCATTTTCCAGAATTTTCTCTAATAATAAAGCCATCACAGCTCACTTAAGAGATGTTAAAAGAGAGGTTTGACAGCATAGCTGTGGAACAGCTCGGTGTGGCAAAGCTACTGGTTGTCACAGCTCAGCATGCAGCACTGACAGGCTGTATGAGGTAGCAAAAGCTGTGCTATTGGACTCCAAATCATCCTTGTTAATAGCTGTGAATTTTCTTGCATCCTTTGTTTTGATACGCTGTTCTGCTCCTGGCTTGCAGCGATTTAATCAGCAACACGGTACAATAAATATTAAGTGTTCAAGTGTATGCAGTTTTTGCAAATAAATTCAAAGACTATGCTCACACAGAGCTTGCAACTAATTTCAGGGATTAAAATGATGTGTTTAGCATATGTGCATTTATGTGTAAAGAAAGACATGGAATAAAATTTTAGGGGTAATTTATTCACAAAATCTATTTTGACAAGATAAATTTTCAGAAGCACCTCTGAGAACTCAAGTCTTGGTCATTGTTACTGTCAGTGAGACTGAAGTGTTACTCCAGCTAGTTAGTCTAACAAAGAGTTGTCATCCATGAGATACTCCAATATGGTCACATCTTAAAACCTAAATGTGTAAAAGTAGAGAGAGAAAAGAAAAAACCACTGTGAGCAGAGCCAAAGAAAGTAATTTTGGTGCCCATGGAGAAATATAAATTAGTTTTTCCTCCTTCCCAACCCTGAGCAGACAGCAAGCAGCACACTCAAAGCAGCATCAACACAACTGAAAAAGAGGCAGTTTTGGAGAGGGGGTCTGGTTATCTGAAACACACTGGGAATCAAACTTTTCAGCTTCTGTTTGTCAGAAGATGGCTGAAAGCTTCATTCCCTGTTCCTTAGTACTTGTAACTTGTGGAAGTTAGGATTTTGGTGAAGGCTGTCAGCAAGCAAGCTGTGCCTGGCGAGAAGAACTTGAAATGGTCCAGCATTTAGGCTTTTCCCGGTACTCAACACAAGGGCCACCCTACAGTAATGTGCAAGCCTGGGAGATGGTTCCTCTTCCCTTACCCTCCTAGAATGTTTACTTCCTCTTGGCAAAGGAGCAGATCTGTCTTCTGATTGCTCCATACTGTGATTCTCTGTCATATAATCCAAGACGATGCCTCTGAGGACACAAATCAGTCCTTCTTACAGGCCCATCGCTCTGGGCTGAATATTAAGCGTGTAGTGAACTAGATGCTGGATTTCTTATTATCTCATTTCTAATGTCTTTATTCTGATGATGTTGTTGCCTGTCACATTTCCCCCTGCCTCTTTCCGTATAGATCAAAGCTCTAGAAAGAGAAATAAGTCAAATCTAAAGGATGCCATATTTAAAATTCTTATGATCTGAACATCTATGTCCTAGTCTTTCACTGTAGAGTCATACCATTCCAGAGGCTCAACATACCAAAATTACCTTATTTTACATATACATAGACTGAATTCAGGAATAAGCCAGTATAATAAAAGGAAAAAAAAAAAGGACGAAACATGAATTAATCATCAAACCCTCATATATTTCTCCTCCCTAAATATGATTATTTTTACTATCATTATTTACCATTCCAAATGGTAAACGATAAATTTTAAACAAATGATAATAGGGAACCCTAGATTTATATCAACAATCTGAAGAATTATGTGATAAAATATTTATCCTAGGTAAAAAAATTTTACTAGGATGATTTCATACATTGCAGAAAGAAAAGGTAAAGCTGTCTGATGGACAAAAGGGAAAATGACATTTTCAGGGGAGGAGGTACATACAAATCTCAAGCTGGGACCAATATTTCCTAGTGCTATGGTTTTCCTCTCTGTACATTTCTTATGATCAGAATTGCTTCTTAATAAGTTGCCCTAGCAAAATCTCACACTAAGGAACATAAAAGTAAAAAATACGTTATTCTTAAACAAGAACACGAAGGATTCTTGGAAAGAATGCTTGCTCTCTTACTTATAAAGTGCTTTTAGTGAACATATCTGATCATTTGACATGAGGTCATTTGGGGACATGTACTTCTTTGATGTCTTTTAATGACACGCAGTAGGGATTACATAGGTAACCAGACAACACTAATGATACAGTTTCTTAACTATGTAAAACTTGCTACGTGGGCAGGTACTCACTCAATATGGTACATTTCTATCTGCATCCAAATCTCTTTTTTCTCCATCAGTTCCTAAATATTGCTGAATTTTATTGGTTCTGGGCTGAGATCCTGTGTGATGTGTCTGAGTACATTTCAGCACTGTAGGATTCCAAAGAAATACATTATACCTAATTCAATGTACAATTTATATAATAGATGACACATTAGCAGGAATACATTCTAAAGGGTTTTTTCCCAAAGAAGCAGAGAAAATGAGAAGAGAGTCTGAAGAAAATCCTGCGCTAAACAACCAGGGAAAGGTCTGCCCAAGTCCTGCCATGGGCAGCTCTGAAACACATTATAGCACATAGTGTTCTCTACGGCAGAATCCCACAGACATACGAGAGCACAAATATTTATTTCACAAATTTGGCCTCTCTGGTGGAACATAAACATTTTGTATGTTGCCTGTAGCTTATTATCACGGATCCAATGTTACATTTCTCAGAAATCAATCACCTAGAGTGCACTTTTTACTGAGATCCAGGCTAGGCAAGGAATAATGAGGCTGTGTATTTCAACAATAATCCAGATACAAGTATAGGTGTATCCCCCAGGAGCCTGCTGGAGAGCCCTGAGTGCCTTGACTGTGGGCCAAGCCATTGGTATTGTGCTGTTTATGGTCCTTTCCTCATATTCACAGCCAGCCCTGGAGCCCGCTCTGTCTGGACGGTCCAAGAGAGCTGGGTGTTCTTGGCCAAGGAGCGGGTGTTTTTCCACGGCTGGGACAGGAAAGGCTCAAGTGGGTACTCATGAATGGAGGGGAATTGGACAGGTTTCTGCCACTGGGAGGAGGTAACTCCTGGTCAGGGGTAAGCTGTCAGCAGAGGAAGAGACGTATGCACACACTTTTCATGGAAGAAAAGACAGAAACCTTGGTAGGAAACACACTCATTTCTCCACTGAGAAGTCTGATATCTGAGATCCCACACAGAGGTCTCAACTGGCAGACAGAGAGATTTCTTGTCTCACATGTATCCAGAGATATTTCCACACTGGGGGAGAATGTCAAGTGCGATTTTTAAAAACATTTGAGATTCATTGGAGTGAATCACATCTACTGCCAATTAATTTACTCTTCTTTATTTCCCCAGTAATTAGAATAATAGAATAATTAGAGGCAATGCTTCTCCACCCACAAGACACACTTTGAACCATCCCTTTGCAGTATCAGATAACTGAAAAATATTCACTCTGACCACAAGAAATATCTATTTTATGAATTGAAACAAAATATCCCTCAGTATTAGAAAAAATGTTATCCAACTGACTTTAAACCCAGGTGTGCCTTGGACTCTTTAAAAATGTATGGCGTGAATTGCATAAACGGACTACAAAAAAACTTAAAATTTTTGTTCTTAAATTATTGCACGGGGATAGTTACAAATCTCTCTTTGTGTTATGATATATGTAACAGAGGAACTGTTTGTGATTTTGTTTTCTACAGACCAAATTCCTCTCATCTTTTCTGAACCAGACATGAATAAATGTTGCAGTTTTTCACGGTCTGCTGTAGCTCACCAGATCACTATCTTTGCCTCTGTCCCATTTTAATTGAAGCCATTTTAATTCTTGACTGCAGTTGTGGCACCCACAGCACAAATTAAGGCAAATTTATGAGCTGCTCTAACGTGCAGTCTCCCATCCATGATACTAAACCTTTCTGTTACCTAGAATTGGCCAGGAACAAACCGCCCTTTCTCACTTGCATGTCACGGACCTCAGGAGAGGTAGAGTAATTCACTAAAAGACCAATTGTGCTAACTTTATAACACGTGTGAGAAATCCCCTGAGGGAATATTTGGGGGAAATTGAAGACTGTTGGTGTTTATGCAGGCATGCTGAGAGGCACTTACTCCACTGAGGATCAGAACCTGACTTTCTATTCCCCTGATTGTGCCGAAAGCCCAAAGAAGGAATTAATGAAACTCCTACCCTGTGGATTAAGAGAACAAAAAGAATCCCATGTTGTACCTTGATGAGACAAATGGCATGATGAGATGAAATCTTCTATGAGGTATTAGTACTAAAACTTGGATTAATGCCCATTAATATAAGGATGAGTCAGGAACTGGCTCCTGAAGTCTCTCAGTGATTAAGGGAAGTAGTAAGCTTATGAAAACATCCAACATTATCTGAGGTTTGAGTAACCTTTTGGATACCCTTTTGCCTTTGACTATAGAGGTAACCTGATAGGCTTCTGCAGCCCTTCAGTGTTCACTCTCAACTTTACCACCTTAAATAACTTGTTACTATCGGCAAATTTTGGCACTTTGCTTCCCAGCCACTTTTTAGAGCACTTCTGGAGGTGCTGAACACAGATGCTTGCAGAACACAGTGGATGACATCTTCTGTTGTGAAAAGTTGGCACAGCTCTCTTGGTATTACAATCCTTTTAGACTTGTAGAGACACCAAATCTAAGTACACAGCTGTGGATCATCCCAGCAGTTATACCACTCTGTCATGAAATAATCACCAATGATGTCTTTACTTAGATACGTGGAGTGAGGGAAGGATAGAGATTTACAAATTATGAACAGTGCAACAGATTTGAATAAGAAATTATATTTAGAGTCTGTAGGCTGATTTTTAAAGGTTACATGAGTCAGTAGTCATCATAAGGCTGAATCAGAATTGTTGCTTCTGAATATATAGGAAGGTATGAGGAATTTTTCAACAATTATTATAGGTTCTCCTTGCCAGTGCTTTTGAGCACCCAGTTTGGGTGCCTGTCAGAAGTCCAGACCATCAAAATTCCCTTCAAAGAAATGAAATTAATAAATGATCAGTTACTCATTTCATTAAACAATCAATACGAAGATCACCTGAAACTGTGTTGTGAAGCTTCAGGAAGGCGAAATCTTGAGATTACTTCCTTGCTATTATTTAATCATTGTTTTTGTTGCTGTTGTTAATTGTGGATGCAGCAGATCATCTGCCTTGAACAGGATCAAAATTCACTTTTAAAATACCCCCGAGATATAGTATAAGATACTATAAATGTTTCTTGCATTGTTTTACGATTGTTCTTTTCAAAACTTCTATGACTTCTACAGATGTCATATTAAATTAATTAAAGTGAGGTTAAATGAAGTGCAATTTCATGTGCTTTAAAATAAATCTTTGTTCAACACTTGCGATTAAAAGAAAAACTCATTTAGATGCAGAGAGTGGCTAAAGCTCTAATTTAAAATAGGTGTAAACCAACTGGAAGATCACAGACCAACTGGGTCTCTCAGACGCGGAGAGAACGTCTTGACTCAGTCTGCATCCAGGTGCACAGGGCCAAGGAAATTCAAGAAGGTAATGAGTGATTCAGGCTGACTGCTAGTCAGAGGCTGTCAGATATTCAGTTCTCTCTTTTCTCCATCTCTCAGCTTCCAGCCCAGAGCCTTAGCTGGCAATTCAGCATGTATGCTGCTGTCCTGCTTACAGCAAGCCAGTACTACATTGTGGTATGTGGTGAGAGAAACAGCATTCTGCAGATAATGAAGATTATTGGTTCTTCAATAACGTGTGTATGTGTGTGTACATAGAGAAAAATAGAGTGTAGGTGATACGAAGAGAGAGAAAAAGACAAAGAGAAACAGAGAGGAAAGAAAGCATTTGCTAATGATTAATATTTGCTATGAAGATGGTCCCTGTACAGAGAAAATATTTTCCCCATCAGACTGCTTTTGCTTTTTTTTCCCAAACTGTAGCCTGAAGAAAACAGGAAGAAAAAAACCTTCTATTTTTCCAGATACCATACCAGGATGCCAGCCTTTTCCTAGGTCATCATATCAACCTTGCTGATTGTTCAGCCCACTGTGATCTGCGTAAGTTGTTTTAACAGTTGTGTACCAACAGCAAACATTTGCCTGTTGCCTTCCTGTGTCACTGAGCTCCTCTCTTTGCCCAGGAACTCCTGGCCAGCTGCCACAGACAGTAGACTCACCATCTTGACTCGGTCATATTTGTTAACTCACCCTAGATAAACACAGCTGATCAGCAGCAGCCAGTGTCCCCTACTCAGCTACTTTTCCTGACAAACTCTATAGTCATGAGGCTCATTGTGTTGTTGATTTGGAGGGTGACTATCTTCACCGGGCTCTGGAGAAGGATGCAGTCGGAGAGTGTGAATAGTTAAAACACGAGGCTTCAAAACAAGCCTCTGTGAGCCTCTACAGCTCCTAGGAAACAACCTTTTCCAGGTTGACTGAGGAAAGCGTGAATTAACAGACATGAGCTTAATCAATTCACTGGTTCCAACGTAAAATGACATTTCTTGGCTTGCCCAAAGAAAGGAAAGAATGTGAGTTTAAAGAAGGGAAAATATTACAGCTAAAAGGGCATAGTTATCTTCAGGGAGGGTGATTAATTGCCTGAGAAATACATGGTCTGAGTGCTCATGTATAAATGTTTAGTAAGCACCCAAAGTCAGTTCATAACAAATTCCCTTGAACATAACTTTTGCCACACTTGTCAGTTTTGCTTTTATCTGAAAGATGCAGAGATGTCTTGCATTGAGACCACAGCTGCAGAAAGGATGAGTGTCAGTGACTGATATGGGTACCTGGGAGAGTTGCTGCAGGGAATACAACATCCTGGCAGTCCCTCCTGCTCTAATGATGCTTCTCATCTGCAGTGACTCTGGGTCGCTCACATTTACCAAAAGAAAATCTTGAGAATCAGAGAGCCAAACACTGAGCAAAATGATGGCCTGCTGTTGTCTGGTCTGTCTGCTATCTAACCCTCTGCCACTGCACCAAATTACTTGTCTTGCATTTTCTGGTTCGAATTTTTCTTTCTAATGCTCTGAACAGGACTATTAAAGCTCTGCTAAACAAGTTCTGGAAGAGGAGAGTTAGTTTTATTGGTGCTGATTGGTGATCTCCAGATACTACCAGAGGTCTGCTGTGGGAAGGAGAAAGAAGTATTTTCACCACTGACAGCTGTAGCATAAATCTCTATTAGTTTTATTGTATTTGATTAAAATAGTTCTCAGCTGGGCTCTCTGTGGAAGTCAAGGCTACAAATTGCCCCTGTTTTTCATCCTGAATAAGGATTTTGTTCTCGGATCCTCTGATGTCATGAGCTCAATTTTACTCTTGATGCAATGCCCACTTGCTTTTTCCCTGACTGCCAGCAGCACAGAAACAGACACACAAGGATGAGGGAGCCCATGTGTCCAGTCAGCTACCCACCAGGACACAGGGCTGAAAACAGAAAAGGAAGATTAACAGAAGACAGTCCAAAACCCAGTCCAAAAGAGCTGAATAAAGCTACAGAACTGGATAAAATGGTCCCTCTTACCTTTGGACCTGCTGTCTCAGCTCTGGAGGCAATAACAAGCTGGCTTTGTTTTTGTGATCCAGCCTCTGGTTTGTGGGAGAAGGCTGGCAGCCAGAGGCTCTTGCCCCGTGCTGGCAGGGGAGCATGGGGAACGCTCACTCCAGGACACTCAGTGGGGAGATGGATTTAGGCATATTGTGCGCACCTCAATAAGTTTTCCTTTTCTACTATTTTGTTATTTGGGCAAGCATGAACCTTTCCAAGGAAAGGATGATATAGTAGAAACAATACATAATATTTTCCAAGTAACTGTTCCCTAATCTACTATTTTAAAAAAGAAATTGATAATCTATTGTTGGCATATGTCTTGTTCTACTGAAAATTACTTGAGAATAGAGCAGAAGAGAAAGGGGGGAAAACTAACTGATTTTGACACGTCATTTTCTAGGTGATTTATATTTCTTTACACAGAAGCAGGAAGGAATTTGTTAAAATTCACAATTGAATTAAGAATTAACATTTGTGGTAGAGTCTGGATAAGCCTGCAAGCAACTGGACAAAAATACTGAATTTCAAGTTTTTAGTAGTACTTACTTCTAATGATCACAATTCCAAAAAGTCTTGCCAATTCTTCCCCATGTGATCAAAATGTTGAAGAACAGGATGATAACAGTGCGTGGTAATATTTTATATTAGCTTCTGAAAAGTTCATGAATTTCTGTCAGCTACTGCTGTATATCTCCATAGAAGATGAGTTAGAAGAGAGGCAAATATCAGCATTGATGAAAAAAGGTGCAAAAGAATAAAAAACATCTTTGTTGAATTATTAATCTTTCCAGCAGGATTATTCTAAAACTGCTGAACAGTATCAGTTACTGCTAAGGTTTCCCCATCATTTCCCATTTGCAGGTCCTATTTTCAGTTGTGTATAGTTTCTGAATGCTTCATTTGGACAAAATTTTCCATGTCTAGTGTCTGCTTTAGGCTGCTTTGTTTGTGGAAAAATTCAGCCAAAATGATTCATTGGTTTCCAAGTAAGAGGTTAGTTAAAAATACATTGTTTTTCACACAGTAAAAATGTTCTGATCTCTTTTTCCTGAAGGCACTGAAGTATCCCTCTCATTTGAAACCTGGGATTGGGCTTGGCAAGAAGGCTGAAAGGAGAAGGGTGCTCAGGTAGTAAGTGTAGGTGGGCCTAGAGCACACTCTAATGTATAGTACTAAATCAGTAAGCCCAGAAGTCTCTCCTCACTGGGGTCCTGCCAGCATATGTCTGAAAAATCTGCTGCTGGGTCATTCATCTTTTTCCCTTTTCCATATCTATCACTCCTGTGCAAGTGCTGTGCAGCTGTCTGCAAGAACCAGGGAACTTTGGACTCTGTGCTTGGAATGCTCCCTGGCTGACCAACAACTGCAGATGCTTCTCTCCCCTTCTCCAGGAGAAACTGAATTGTGGGCATTTGGCTGATGAATTGTCAACACCTGGGAAAAGCAGCTGGTATTTTCATGGGCAGCACCTGGTGGCTTTTGTCTGATTTTCTTGTCTTGCTATTTTTAAGGATGAAATTGTAGAAAAAAAATAATTTTAAGAACATCTCCCAGGTTGCAGAGTCAGGCCTTTCCATCTGTGGTTTGTACAAGATGTCTGCCTTATTAGTTGTATAGTGTATATGTGTAGTTATAGAGAATAAACACAGGGAAATATGAATAGCGCTGAGAACTGGCTGGCAGGTTTTAAGCAATTCAGCAGCTGCTTTTTCGGACTAGGAAAAGGTACGTTGTTATGTGTCTCATCTCTTCGCACAGAGGGAGTACAGAGGTCTGGTGCTGGTGGGGAGCCCTCACAATCCATCGAAGAAATGGAGCACTGCCGGGAGACTGCTGGTCTGTGTGCTTGTGTGGCCACGCCCTGCACTGCATCAGCACGTCCTGTCCTGGCTTCTCACTTTGCTCCGTTTCTAATTATTTCCTTCTGCATGTGTGTAGGGGGGTACAAACAAGTGTCAGGAGCTGTAGCAGGACCATGGGTCACGTGTCCAGGTACCAGCAGCGGGAGCGGGAGAGGGGGTGTGTGTGTCCGTGTGTCACTATCAGACAGTGTCGCGCTGGTTTAGCTGGCGAGCAGGACAAGGGGCTTGCTTCGGACTTGAGGGGGGTGTCTGTGTGTGTGTGCGTGTGTGTGTGTGTGTGTGTGTGTGTGTATTTGAACACCAGCAAATGGAGCAGGGCAGTGGGACTTTGGGGGTTGTGAGTCCAGGGCATAGCTATCAGAGGGATTCACATTACGTGTATGCAAATATTTCCCACTGATGGGTCTTCAGCATGAACTGCTGGAGGAGGGAGCAGGGTTAGGCTGTTTGTGCTGTCTGTGCATGTGTGTCACTGTTGGTGTTGCTTTTTGGGGTCAGTCTGTGTATTTGCACATGTGCATGCCACATGTTTGTGCACGTGTGCCTGTTGGGGATACATGCTCAGTCTTGCCACTGGCTGGACCTGGGGACATGCAGCACCAGCAGCAGCTTCATTCTTGCTTTTTCTCTCTGAGTTTTTTTGTTGGTTTTAAGAGTCCTTTTACTCTGAGTTTGGATAAAAGCACAGAGGACGCCAGGCTTTTCTTCTAATTTGATGTTTATTATTTTCTTATCTATGGTACAGCTGCACGGACTGTGCCTCTTAGTTACCAAGGTGGAAAATGGCCCCTAGTTGTAACTTTCAAGGTTATTTAAAGCCCAGTTTACCCAATTATGAATTGCCAAGTAGTGTGTTTTTACTTATAACCTGATAACTAACTATTCATGGTCCGCATTGCAGGACTTTTGACCCAATAATAGAACACCTAGGTTTGTGAAGAATAAAGAAGGAAGAAGTAAAAATCCACACACAAAATCCTCCATATTGTAACATATATATTACTATATTCCATGAACCTAAATTCTCTACATTTCTACATATTCCACCCAGTGACATAACTTTAATTACACAGCAACAATCTCAGTGTTATCCCATAACTTGGGAGGCCTTTCCCAAGGCCTCAGGTAAAGTGCAGGGGGGTTTTGAAAATCATTACCTGTCAGACCTGAAAGATCGAAATTGTCTAAATCCAGGGTTCCAACACTTCACCCCTCTTGGGATGCCAGATTCAGCAAACCCAAATAGTTACGGTATTTCTAAATGTAGAGTAAGCACCCTGTGTGCTAATGGGAAGGTGAAATGGGCAAAAAAAATAGGCAGATAAAACTGATAAAAGTATTTTAATAGTTCCCATTGGGTGACAACTGAAACGTTACAGTATTTTAACCTGTCCCTCTTCCACAGCCCATCGTTTTTTCAAACAGTGATGCGTGTTTGAGGCACTGCTGGCTGCCAGGGAAGCAAGACCAGGAGGGCTGCAGAACTCGAGTAATTCTCCCTTGGTACCACAAGATGGCAGGACCTTAGTTTTAAATCTTTCTGCGTTATTGATTCTGCTTTCTTCTTCTTCTTCTTCTTTTTTTTTTTTTTTTTTAATTTTCTGTCATTTTTGGGTTGCCTGACACTCTAAGATACTGCTATTTACATTGCTAAACTTAGAAACTGAGTGTAAATGGCTAAACTTAGAAACTGAGTGTAAATGATGCTTTTTTAGTTATGAGGTTTTATCTGCATAACAGCTTTTCTTTAGCTCTGGAGGGGATTAAACACTTTAAAAAATAATACTGTTTTATAAGTATAGCTTGTTTTACGTAAGTGCACCTTTCTGGTTCTGGGTTTGTACCATTTTTTCCCTTTTCTTTCTGGGAGTAGGCCAGCCACTGCAAATATCTTTATACTGGTATAAATTACAGATGCAACAGTGTGCACATAAAATGCCCCAGCTTTTGTCCCTGGGCAGCACCTTAGTAAAATGACTTATTTGACGAAGGCAGATGCTTAAGTGTTGTTGCAAGGGGGTGGGTTACATTTGTAAAGGTATTTTCTGAAGTGCACTGACACTGCCTGAGTTCAGCTCTTCCCCTCTGACCTCTGCATCTGCACCTGGTGCTACCTCAGCAGGCAATAAGCCGGATGGGGGCTGAGGGTGGGGTTCTAATGCCTGAGTGCACATTGAGCCTTTCCTCCTTCCTTTCCTTCGCTGCCAATGAGTTGTCCCCCTTGCCTGGGAGGCAAACAGCAGCATTTAGGGCTGGCATAAAAGACTGTTTAACGCCATCTCTTTGTTTCTTTCATGGTATGAAGTGTCCCTTTTATTGAAAAGCTTCGAGCTGATACCGTGTGCAGATCTCTCAGAGGGCAGCAGAGAGTGCTATTCAATAAGCAGTTATTTTTTTAGTCTGGTTCTGTCTTTTTCAAGTTTTAAAGCAAAATCGAAGAGGAAACCATGAAAGGGGGGGAAAATAAGTATTTTACTCCTTCTGCTTATAGGAGAGAGACTTCCCTCTTCTGCAAATTAAGCAGTGTACTAAATACAAGCTGGATGTAATAAAAAAAAGATGTGAAGAGCCTCACAAGTTTGGCAAGTCGATTTCTCCTGCCTGGGTATCTCCGCTGTCCATTGCTTCAAGGCTAGCGGGTGGGCAGGGGGGTAGGTCCACAGCATATTGTGGGGAAACTGGCAATTACCTGCTGCCATTCCAGAAGTCAACACTTTAAAATTCTTCCTCTGCTGTTATCCCACTCTGCAGGCAGGAGCAGCAGAGAGTACTTCAAGTATTCATCAGGGCCGAAGAAGCAAGATAACAATTTCTTTGTGCCAGACAGAGTAAGATGTGGCTTTTTGTTTTTTAAAGACAAAAGAAAAATGAAAACCTTGGTAGTAACACTATGATTAGCTGGGATCTTGTGGTACATGTTTTAAGGTAGCAGAGGAATAGAAAAATTCTAGCTAGGGTTGGAACAGGAAAACTGGAAGGGTCGCCAGAGAAAGGTAAATCAGCTGGGAACTATATCCAAAGAAATGAAGATAACCCCTAGTCCAGCAACTACTAGTGGAAGGAGAACAGCAATATTTGAAAACTGAGAGTTTTCACTGAAAATTAAACTTTGAAGAGGACACTGTATAGATGGATCTATTTTACTCTCCCTGTTAGGGTTGAGGCTGACTAGAGAATATAATGTGTGTATTTTTCTAGTCTGAAATCTTTTCCTCACCTTGTAATTTCCAAAATTTTTAGCCTGTTGCAATGTCATACAAACACCTTTTACAAAAAAATAGAGACACACTCCTAAAAACCCCAGTCTGGTTTAAAAAAACCCCTACCAAGCAAACAAAAAAACCCAGAAAAGAACCGTTTCTAAGAATCAATTTTGGCAGGCAGATATTAGGACTTTAACACAGTTAGATAGTTACAGAAAAAAGAGGTCCTTGGAAAAGGCGTGTTTTATCTTTCTATTTACAAGGGAAAGATCTTGTCTGGTTACCAGACTATCTTCTGCTGATACAGGAATGTCCTTCAAAGTGGAGAGTTTTTGCCAAATCTAAGATTACCTGTCCCACATAAAAAATTGCTAGGACTTCAGATAGGAGATGAGCAACAAGATGGACAGATTTCATAATCTGAAAGTCTTGGCTAATTGTTTTTTCCAGCCTTCCATAATTTTAGCTTGCCTAATTGTCCTCAAAAAAATCCCTTTAATAATTTCTTCTCTTCTGCACTGATACACTCTCTGTACATTTCTGTCAGTCCTCTGTCTCGCTGTGGTATCCATTTTTGCAGATTTATCCATCATCACCCTGTCTTGAGTGGTTTGGAGACATATTTCTGGTGATGGCATGGATAGACTACTGAACTTGGGACTCCTAAGCTTGGTTCAACACATTAGCTATGAACTTAATTGTTCTTTCTATCCATCATGCTTTTCAAAAATACCTACAAATTTCATATTTAGGGATCATTTCTCTTCTCTCTGTAGCTCAGTTCTCCCACACCCTAGCTAAAAAGCACTAACCTTTGGGAGTATGCTCAGTTGGACACATCTATCTTTAATTTTTTTCCCCACGGTCTGGTTCCTGAGATGCCTTTCTCAACTTTCTGACCTGCTTTTCTCTGTCTTGCCAGCCTTGGAAGACTAACTCCTCTACTGCTGAAGGAGGAGGTAGATTCATATAGTTCTATAATGGGTTTGTGTCACCTTACACCAGCAGCAAATCCAACCTGTCAAGTCTAAAAATGTGTCCAGGTTCAGTATTTCACTTACAGTCTCCCAGAGAGGCACAATCCAGGAATAGCTTCTCCCAGATTTATTACATGATGCCACAAATAATGGCCAACACTTGAGCAGCTTCTGTGGTTTGCACAGAAGAGCGCAGACTTGTTACTTGATGTCTAAAAGACATGTATATATATATATATATATATATATATATATATGTATATATATGCTTACTGTATTCCCCGGAAATGTTTTGCAAGGTTTTGCACAGGTTATGAAGAAGTTTTCAAACCTTATCCCCTTAAATATCTTAAGGTATCTTCTAAAGACAAACTAGTCATGCAATCTTAAGACAACCTGCGAGAAAGAAAAATATACTGTACAACACCTTCTTTTAGACCTAAGAGCATAAACTCTCCACGAAACCAACAGGAGACCCACAGAAATGCTATTTGTCTTAACAAAGTAGACATTTTTAACCTATTTTCTCTTGTACTCATAACGTGTGCTTAAAGGTATTTGAGATTGTCACACTACTTTTATTCCTTCATAACGCAAAATGCTGCACAGGGTTGTGTCAAGCTGTAAGAACCTTTTATTCTCTAGTTCACAGCATAGAGCAGAGGAAGGAGTTAGCAGCTTGGATTTTGCCAAGTTTTCTCTCAAGAGATTAGAAATTTTTAGTGAAAAAATACTGTTATGTTTCTTAAAAATCACTGCGAAGAGGGAAGTTTAAATCACAATTAAATAATGGCAATGTGCTCAGGAAACACTTGCTCAAGCCTCTCAAACCAGAAGACACAGTAATTTTTTTTTTCTTTGCCATTATTTTGTAACAGAGTTATAAACTACAACCGGTCTGGTCTGGTGTCTCTAGTCAGAGAACCACATTCAGCTCCCAGATGGTTTTTTGCTTGCTAGGATGCAAGAAGCTTGGAAGCATTTACAAGGTGATGTAAATGCAACCCATGGGAGGCATCTGTAGGAAAGGAAAGAGCAGCTTCACAAAAGGCAATTTACTCTGCCAATAACTTTCTGAGTCTCCAGGAGTATTTACACAATCTGTGTTTCACAAGAGCTTTCTGTCTCTCAGAGCTCACCTCCACACCACAGTGTTAGTTGCCTTTGGTAGTGAAATTGCAATATGCTGTCCTTGAGCACATGTGAAGCCCCAGATTTCCTGTTACATGAGTCTGTTGCATGCAGAGTAAAAAGAGATTCGCTTAAAGTAAATATTTTGCTAGTATGCTCAGAAGCAGACTGTATGTCACATTTTTAGTCATAAATTTTCTGATGTTTACCTGGTATCTTACAGTTTTCCTGTACAATAGAGTCACCACAAAACTAAAAATTCAGTCTAGGTAAATAGTCTACTTTGCTTGATTTGATGTGAAAACATTAAATGCTTTAATACCTTTTTCCTAGGTGAGTACCCTAAGCACCAGGCCTTAGGTTTTGGTAGATGGGGCAACTGCACCTGCACCACCAGCACTTTGCAGGGGCTGAAGTAGGGAAACTTCATGGGTGTACCCACCCCTTTGTTCAGCCTGTGCCTGCCTCAGTGCACCTGCAGGACACTGTTGTGGGGGTGGCAAATGCTCCCGGGGGCACCTACGACCTATGGAAACCTCTTTGGGGGTGGAGGAAGCAGGCTGGAGGAGCCCTCTGTGTCACAGCTGTCATTTTCTTCTCCCGGCTTTCCCCTCTAGAAGGTTGAGGATAAGTTTGCTCTCTCTCTTTCACTCTTACGGAAGACAAAAGTGTACCAAAAATCAGAAATAAGAGGCAAAGAGCAGAAGGAATGAAAATTCTAAAATATTCCAGTAGTAATAACTGGTCTAAAAATAGTCACTTTCTGCTTGATGGGAGGAAAGAGGAGAATGAGGCCAGTGTTTCTGCTGGATTTTATTATTAAATTTGTGCCCCTATAGCGTCTGGGATAATATGGCCGAACAGGCCTCTTTTAAACAAGCCAGACCTCCCCAGTGAAAGGAATTAAGCCCGATACAGTTGCACTCCCACCAGCTGGGGCTCTGCCTCTCACCCTTGCACTGGTCCACACTTGCACCCAGCCTAGATGTCACTGTATTCAGCCATGGATGGGCTGACACGGGATTGTATGCTGGGCCTCCAGGATGGGATATGAGATCAGAGAATGACATCCTCCTCTACAGGGGCAAATATCAGAGCTGCATAAACCCCAATGCTTCCTTCTCAGACTTCCTGTGTCCTGTTTTTACTACACACAGGCAAAATCCCAAATGGTTATTGATTTAGATAAGAGGAGTATTTGAGGAGAGCCCCATGTTCAGAAGCTCTGTAATGGCTGAATAATAGACCCAAAAGGGATTAAGTGCTATAAATAGTATATCTATAGACAGTCTGTGGGTGACAGGCAGCTGGACCATTGTGTGGGGAAAATGATTAAAGCAGAACGGGATTTTCAGCACCTACTCCAGAATGCAACCCACTAAATATTTAATCCCACTAAAATATTCATGTATTTAGATTCTCACTAGAAACTTTTAACACATTTCTTCACACAGAGAAAAGCATGAAAAATTGTTAAAGTAAGGAATTATGCTTAGTCATTTTTGTGCTCATCATCTACAAGTTATAGATTTTTCAGGGCATACACATCTTCTCCTCCACCATGGTTTGCTTGATAATAGTATTTACTGTATATGCTTTTAACTATAACTATTATGAATGCTTTGGGTAGAAACACAAAGCAAGAACATATGTTTTACTAGAACTCAATAATGAGAGAAAACCACAGAGATCTGTGTCTGAGAGCTTTTTCATGTGCAGTGTGACTAGGTATGCACTTTCTACATGCTTTTTCTTCAGCGGCATACAGTTAGTGTATGGCAGTTCTCACTTTTATCCTTGTTTGAATTTTCAACAATTTCAGACTGTTCTTTTTATTTGTGTTCTGGTTTTAAGTTTCTTCAATAATGTGCTTACATCTGTCTTGAATCCTTTTATTTGGAAATATCCCAGAACTCTATCACCAGTTTCGCTTTTTATTTACCTGTGAAGTGGAATTTTCCGTTCCATTCCTCCAGAAGTCATAAAACACTTGTGGATTAAACAAAAAGGAGTGTTTAATGTATATGACAGGTCTTCCTGATATGCTGGCAGCTATCTCTCACAGACATCCTTTCTGAGCTGGCTTTGCTTTACATCATCTTGTGGCATACAGCATGGCAAAAACAAACACCCATCTGTTCACGTGCTCTTAGGATGGGTGCCCACAGAAAGGAAATCCCTGTAGATAAGAAACTGCATCAAATCAGAGAACAGACAGAATGGAAAATAACCCTAGATCTGCTTTATATTTGTTGCGAACCAAGTCAACCTAGGACAGATGCCAGTAGTAGCAAATGAGACATAACACTGCATATGAAAGGGCTTCCCTGTCCAACACAAAAGCTCTTTTCTCATTTCATTCCCTGTTATTTTTCCCCTTGCTCCCTGAAGAAAAGGTGTGCAAACATACCCACCTTAGAAATGTGTTTAAGCATAAGAAAGGCCAAGGTCCCTGCCGACTGCTTATACAATAAGATGCATCCTAGACTCCATGATATCTTCGCTGGAGGATGTCCTTCACTTTTCACATTCAGAGCAGATCTGTACAAATAATCGCTCAGAAGACTTTTCTGCCTATAATTCACCATGACAACTCTGTGTTTCTTGTTTTTCAACCAGTTGTATTTGGGAAAACAAAACAGAAGAGCATAGATCTTCTGCTGGCAGGAAGAAGACACCTACAAAGTTATATTTCTTTGTTGAAACTTCAGGAGTTTAATCCCAAAAAATCCATACGCTGTTTGACATACACCTTGTCCTTACCTTATCCAGGGCCAAAGGGAAGAATGACAGAATATATCACTGATATATGTCCGGGTATATTTAGAGCAAGCAGCTGCCCAACAGTGGTAAAGAAATTTCCCACATGGGAGCTTTTCCTAGGGGAGTACGGATACAGCGTCAGGAGGATAAAGCAGGCCCTGTGAACTTTTACCTTCATGGCTCATTTTAAACTCCCTTTATGCGTAAGTTCTGTAATGAGATTGTTATAGCTCCTAGAAAATTAATCTATCCTTGATTAATTCTCTCATCTCTACTTGAGGCATTAGCTGCTTCAGTGCCTCTCTCCTGTCAATTATCACATGCATGTTCATTTTGGCTACATGCAGAGGTACCCTACCAGCTCTGTGATGTTTTCCTTTTCACTTCTCAAATTCAGAGAAGACAATTCCCAAATCCTCTCCTCTTCTTCCTTCTTACGTGATATTTCTTTGCCTAAAACAGCCTGCCCTCCTTAAGAGGAGGAACTTTACAGAGAGCTGGTATCAGTTGTTAACAGCCAATGAACAAAAATGGGCAGAAAACCATTTTATCTCAGCTCAGGTTCTTGATCTGCTCTGGACTCACCACACTGCACAGGAGTGCTCAATGACATAAAAATGTACATAACAAAGCCTGTGTGTAACTAAGTCTGTGGAGGTTAGTTGTAGAGCAGGTGTTGCAGCGAACAGGGAAGCACTCTCAGCATCCAGACTAATTTATTTTTACAGCCATATTCCAGAAAAGTTTATGCAATACTGAAAAAATTATAGCTTACTGTAACTGCAGTGTGGCTACAAAAATGAAAAATTTTTTTAAATGTTCTAAGTCCTTTTCTACTGTGTGGCGTCATTTCACTGGGGAGCAATAGATTGTGTCTCTTTCAGGAATCTTCCCTACCCAACACCATCTGAGTCAAAAAGTTGTGATTTCCAAATATAAATAAAACATTGTACATATGAGACAGAAAAACAACTTCTTTATCAGCTGTTTGGCCTATTGTGATGCTCAATGTGTGCTAACAATAGCTCCTGGCAGGCTTGGTTCCCTGCGCATGCCAGAGCCTAAACGTGAGATAGATCTATATTGCTCCTTTTGTCCAGGTCAAATCTAGAAAAGGAGTGCCTACTTCTCACCAAAGATTTACTCACTGTGAAAGTATCTTAAGACAGAAAAAATACCCTGAGTTACCTGGGATCAGGAAAAAGAAATGCCAACCAAGCCAAAGGACTTGTACAGGATTCACTATGGGGAGACTTGGAGTCTCTCCTCACGGGAGACTGCCCGTGTTTTCATCCCTTTAACTCCCCATAGCTCCCATGTCTCAGGAGCTGAGATGGTTTTGCAGTGTGTTGCTCCCAAGAATGTCCTCCCTGTAATAATCCTTCCCGCAGCTTTATGGCATGTGTCAGTCAGACATACCCAAATAAATGTTTGCAAGGCCTGTCCATACAGCAGTAATTTCATCACCTGCAGATGTCAAGAACCAAGGCAAAATAGTATAGCACAGACCAGGTTGAATGTGGTTAACTAAGTTGCTTTTAGTTTATTAATTTTACCCATATACATAGATGACTTTGAAAGCACCACGTGAAACAGTCAGAACAAACTATAAGAAAACAGTACAGGAAAAGATTTCAATATGCAATGTGTCAGTGTACCTACTGTATTTCATACATATTTTACATAGAAAACCAAAAACCTCACAGTTTCCAGAGGATGTACACATTTTGTTTTGATCCAGCAAATTTAGTTCATTAATAAGTAAAAAAATAAATCTACAATAGCAACAGTGCAAACACATCAGAACTTGCATGACATACAGAACACAGATGAATAAAAATTATTATACAAAGGGCCCAGTGTTACCTATGGTACTGGCTGCAATGTGTACAATAAACAACAGCATGAGGAATAAACTGCAACTTAAACAGGAAGACGAGCTGCATATTACTGCCTCTGTCTTGTATGGTCTCTCTATTTCAGGAGGTAAAGCTGTCATGCCTTGGATCTGAAATTAAAATAACAAAAAATTATCAGAGTTTTGCCACATAAGATTAGAAAACTCTTTTTGTTCTCAAAATAATTGGCAGCTTGCCTGAGAATCTATTGAGAGGTTTGTACTTAGGTTGTGACTCTCACTGTGGAAACATCAAGCTCAGTAAAAATATGAATATATTGCATGCCAAATGGTCAGCCAGTGTGTGTATCCAGCATTCTCAGCTTGAGAGCAGCAGTACACACTGGCATCCTCTCCAGTAAAGCAAGCTTAGACTTTGGCTCGTTGGTTTGAATGACCTTATTTTGCTTTGTGGGATTGTTTGGATGGTTTGGTTGTTGTTTTCATCCTTCTGTCAAATAAAAATGAAAGCTGGCAATGTCACTCTGCTATAGGGATACAGGATGATATTTGGATGCATTCATTTCTGCATGCAAGGCTCACCCTTGCACGTACAAAGCGGTTGTGTACACATTATTCCATGGAAACACAGAATGGTTGTGGTTGGAAGGGATCTCTGGAGGTCATCTGGTCCCATGTCCTTGCTGAAGCGAGGTCACATACAGCAGTGTCATATTGCTATATACTGAGCATTCTTCACCCTTCCTGTAGAACTCAGTGCAATTTTATGGGATTGGATGTAACTCCATGTTATGGTTTTGACATGAAATTAGAGACATTTGTGTACACTGCTCATCTTACTTCTCCTGAATTTACTCCCTACATGTTAAGGAAAATAAGCTCTGCAGAAAGTAACCTCCTGGGCACATTTTTGAAAGTTTGAATGCCCACCTATACAGCATATGCTTGCTTTGGGGATTTTATCTATGTTGCTATTATTCTGTACTGTGGAAAGAAACCCCAACTAAATATTGACTTAATCTTAGCAAACACAACACAAAACTAAAACTAGAATAAGGACCAACTCTACAGAAGGATGATGGCATTTTCAACTCAGTTCTCTGCTACATATTTTTTCAGTCTTATAACAACTCGGGTATTGTTTGGGCATTCAGGTTAAATCTGTTCTCGATTTTGATGAGGATGGTCATTTAAGTGTAATATCACTCATAAGGGAAGGGAAAGGAAAGAGTCCTAATCTTAGCTTCGATGAATATGCCCATGTCATTTGAAAAAGGAAACTGTGATTAAGGAAGAACTAAGAACTCCCAGTTCCAGTGAGCTCATTCTTTGACTACATTCTTTGAGTTGTAAGTATTGTTCCTTCATCCTGTAAGATAAAGAGGAATGGCATTTTCCAGAAAGTATACCATTAAAATAAAACCAGCCTAACCCCTCTTGATAAAGTTTCTGTGTGCTTTTCATCATCTTAACTTGTCCTCTGACAAATAATCAGTGAAAGAGTGACTATGCAGCTGCTACTGGCCAGCAGCTGTAAAGGTCAAGAAGTTTAACCAAAACTGGTGAACAGTCACACGTACTGTCTGTCTACAACCACTTTTAACAAGAGGTCTACAATGGGACAAATACTAGAAAAAAACATAACCTGTTCGATTACTTGTAGCACACAGTATTTCTTTGACATCCAATGGGCAGAACAGTCTGATCTATGTTGGAAAAACCTGAGAACGCTGCTGCGGGAGAGGCAATTTCTTCACCACCTGAAAGGACCTGTGTGACATGCTATGAGGCAGTACAGGCTATCTTCCAGGGTCAGGAGAATGAGGCAAAAGTCCTTTCCTAGGAAGTACTTCATCAGTAGTATCTCGTAGCAGCTCTGCTATACTGGACTAAAATGACAATAGGAAATAAGCCAGTACAATGAGACTGTCTCCCCTTTTGAGCAGAAAATCTCAAAAAAGTAAGATCCTTGAATGTGGAGTCTGTAAAGGAGTTCAAAGAGCAATACATATTTTTAAGCATCCCTTTCAGGGATGATACTACCTGAACTAGCCATTCTCTGTAAACACACATCAACATTAAAGATGACAACTTTTCTCAACAGTCCTGGTAAAATATCAGTAGATATTTAGAAAAAATAATAATTTATTGGGATATTACTTTTTATCTTACAAGGTTTTTTCATCAAGACAATAAGGAAAGTAAAACTACAGAAGATAAAATCTAACAAAGGTGCACAAAGGAAACACACTATCCAAATGTGTTTTTATGGCCCAGTACTATAGACAATTCTAGGACCAATTAAAAAAGCAAGACTTATTGGAAGATTATTCATACAACTTTAGCTTATCTAGATGCCCAAGTTAGGAAGGGAGACTCTTCATTGTGCAGGCAGTAAGCTTTCTCCTAGAAGGTGACTCAGAAATGACACCTGATTTAGGGACTTTGAATCATCCATTGCAAGACCCTAACATAAGTCTCTGACCATGGAGACAGCCAAGGTAGAACGGCTTCCTGGCTTGGTCACTTAATCTGGACACACGTTTACTCTCTGATCAGCCACAGACCCACCGAAAGACTCCATCCTCCTATTACGGATCCCAAGTACTGATTAAAGCTCCAACTTTTCTATCCTTTTTAAATGCTTCTAGAACTCAAGTTAGGTGAAAGCACTGCTAAAACATTCTCATCATTTGTTATTGTCTGTAAATGCAATATAGCTGTAAATATCCGGAAGACGTATAACCAGATATTTATTCATATGCAACGAAACACAGTAAATCCAATTAGTTTCACAGCATTGTTGCCTCCTTTTCAACACACAGACTTACCGACCATTCTGCATTATCTGTTTTTGAACATCTCACATTCACAGGTAGTTTAAGCACAAGTTGATTATAGGAGAGACCCTCTGATCTGGACCATTTGAATTTATTCATTGCATCCATAAAAGACAGGTTTTTATATTGCTTAGGACTCTTGATAATGAAAGGCCAAGTCCTAAAAAAAAAAAAAAACAATTAGATTTTTAAAAAAATAGATAAATACTATCAAGTTGAAACTGACGAGGAAAAGCTTTTGGAGAATCTACTCAGAAAAATAAATGCACTACTGCTGTGTATATTATGCCTAGTTCACATTCTCAGCTAAATTTTCTTCTACTGAAAACTGATGCAGTTTCCTTGATTTTGACAGACTTATGAAAGGCTGTCAGCAGGTTAGTACTTGCTGCCAGATGCTTTTAGAAATGAAGGATTTCAAGAGTTACATCGTTGTTCTCTGAGCTACAAACTGAATACACAAGCAACACAAAACAGATCTTCTGCTGTAACTTCTCAAAAAAACGAAACCAAAAGACAGCCACACCCTCTCCTAGGCTTGGCTGGCCAGGTTGCCAAGAAACCTTTGCCATTAGAAAGCTGCTTCCAGGTGGTTCTTCCGAGCTCAGGTCAAAACTGAGCCTAGCACAGGAGTTGCTCTGATATGCGCTGGTTGGCAGCAGATAATAACTGGTGTTGTGGACATTGCCTTTGGCATGTTCCTACAAGCTGGCTACAGGGGCACTTTTTGGAGGGGTGGTTTAGAGACCTGCTGCGCTTCTCTGGAAGACCCATTTGTCCAAGTGTGGGAATTCTCCCCATGAACAAATGAGGACTGTAATTTCCCACCAGCCAAAGATGTGGCAAGGGAAGGAATGAGATTCCATGTCTTTCATTTAGTAAAGAAAACTAAAAAATAGTAACAAAGGAAAATTAAAAAAAAACCAAAACCTTTTCTATTGTTTTTGCTTTCTCCTTGTTTGACTTTGCTGGGATGAATGGAAACAACATGGTGGAGGGATCAAGCTTTTATGAACACAAAGTTACTACAGCTAGAAGAAGAACAAAAGTATCTAAAACTTTATCAAGTAACCTAATTAATACTGTGATTGAAGCATGAGTTATCTTTTCAAAATACTTTTGACACATCTGTGTTGTCTTGCATTAGGCTGTCTCCCACTTGCTTTGGGTAAATCGCCTAGTACAGAGTTTTGCTCCACTCAACATCTAGACATAGAGGACGTAATTTTAATCAACTACCTATTTTGGTATTTGGGCCGCTACTGTGGCCCAATCACTTTCATCTCTGCTCTTCATGATTTAAACCACTGTCTGCCTCCAGACAGAGGAAAAATGTTTTAAAGCGAGCCACAATGCCTTGATCCTGCTCCCAGTTTGCCTTCATGTGTCAGTCAAGAGAGACTTTGCAAGAGTCATTGAAGCAATTCTAGTGTTAGACTGACACAAGAGAGATGAGGATCAGGTCACATATCCTTAGGCTGACAGAGCTTAATGAAACAAGAATTGTGGATTAGGTCATAAATACTAGAGGCATTATTAATCTCCTCTTCTAATTACTATTCCATTTGCGGCAGACAGTCTGCATACTTACTCTATTCAGAACATCTTTATTTCCCCAGGCAAAATGTGCATTTTTTCCTTATGTACAGTTATCATGAATGAACACTCAAGAGAGCATACATTTGTTAGAATATTTTCTTTCTAAGCTCAGAAGGACTCTTTTAGATAGGACTAATTTAGAAACTCTCTTCTCCCTGTATTAAAAGAGGTTGTAAATGGAAATAGTGTGGAAAATTATGTAGACATTGATTGCGCTGTGACTTCCTTCAAACTCTCCTTCCTTGAATATAAATTTCAGAACTAAGACCACTAAGCCTGTACTTCAAATTATTTTGCAATAATAGCTTTACGTGGTTTGTTAAGATAAACTCCATAACCAAGGACAACTTTTAAAATTTGTGGTGACACACTATTAGTCTGTCCATTTGATTTTAAAATCTTACTATTACCTTAGTTTAGTGCAACAAACAATACAAATGTAATTCACCTTTCACCAGAAAAAGTGCATTCTATTTTTTATTGTTTGATTATTTTTCTGCATTTCATTCATTTGGGAACTTTTCTCTTTTGACTGTTCTCACTCTTTACAATCTGCTGTTGAGAGGCTTTAATTTTAAGCACTATAAGAAACGCATTTTTGTCAACAGAATTGCTGACAACAAATGTACCCAGGGAAATTCAATAAGCATGCTCACAAACTCCTTTTCAAAATTGTCTCTTTATATATGAAACATTGACATATTTTAATAAATTGATAGATTTGGAACAGTGATACATAGCCTTTCTACAGATGATTGTGGTGAAAAAAACCCCTCATGTGAACAATATTATTTCCTTAAAAGAAAAACTGCTTTTCTATCAGAAGAAAAAAAAACCAAAAAACCGCTTGAAATAGTTTGGCAGGAGAAATACACAGCAGCACAGCATACTGACCAAAAAAAACAGTGGCATGAGTGACCATGTTGCACTACCAGAAAGAAAGAAAAATTATGTAAAAATGATCCAAGAATCCCACAGACAGAAACAGAAGTGATACACATATTCATAAACATTTTACATACCTGACTGGTCTATAGATTTCCTTAACGCCAATGAACTGGAGCTGCTCCATAATATCTGGAATACTCGCACAGCGGGTGAGGTTGATTCTTGGGTAATAGAGCAGATATGACAGGCACATTTCATTCCTGGTGCTCAGACCACCCTGAAAATGGGATTTTTATTTAATCAGGTAGCACTGGAATCCCACAGATTAAATCACTGATTAGCATTTATATGCTAATGAAAGGTGTATCAGGAGGCCCAATTCAACATGTTTATCTTGCACAGGAGGTTATCAAGTAGCAAGAGGTTATTACATAATTAATTACAAAATACTCTGGAAGCTCAAACAATGGCTTCCAAGTTAAAAGACATCAGGAAGAAAACTGTGAATAAAATAAGGCTCATATTACATTGAAGTGTACTATCTGAGAAGTTCAGGTTTGCTTTCAGTTGTCCCCGAGGTACTTAGATCTACCACATTTCAAAAAAGGGCTTCAAAGTGGAACAGATGAAGAAAAAAACCTTGTAGGATAATTAATCTGTTTCATAAGAAATTAAGTGACCTTTGCCTAGTAAAATGGAGGCTGGGATGGAATGTGAATCTATCTGGACTCTGCTTGTAAGTACATATGCAGATAAAGACCGAGAAGGAAAATAATTATTTATGTTAAGAGGTAATGTTGACTCAAGAAAAAATGTCCATGCATTATAAAATCACTAATTAGAATAACATTTCTAGCTAGCAGAAGAAACAGAACAGTCTTCCATTGAAAACCGTGGGGCAAACAACTAACTTAAAATTACTCTTGGTAAACATGGACAAGATTATAAACTGCATGTTCCTAAATCCTGTGTGGGAAGAGTTCCACAAGTCTCACAGAACTACAGGAATAGGAATGGAGAAAACAAAACACATGAGCCAGGAGTTAGTGTGGTCACCACACAGGAAAACAGGACAAAAACTCAAAAGCCTTCATTCTTGGTCTTTGGCTTTTCATTATATAACTACTTCATGTGCAAGCCATGATTCAGGAATAGGTGCTCTCTGGATTCCAGGAACTGCAAAACAGAAACCCTTCAGGTCTCACTTCCCAGAGGTCTGGATCCAGCCCCTCCCTAGGAAGTGGGATCAGACCCTGGCACAGGCAGCTTTATCCCTCCCATAGACCTAGTGGGTTTGGCATCACTCTATATGTTACTAGCCAACTGGCACTGTCCAGCTCGTGTCCGAGTAACCAAATTTACTTCATCTCCAAAACTCAGTGGCTGCATTGCAATGGCCAGCGCCTGGCCTATGTTAACCTATCCAGCTGCTTCTGGGACACTGTGCCAAACCAGAGCTGGACACCCTTCATAGGGAGGGGTGGTTTCTCAACTGCTCTTCCCAACCCAAAGGGCTTTCATTCTGCCTCAATTCTGTGCTAGGCACAAAACTAAATAGTGGAGAAACATCCTGGTCACAGCTTATCTAAAAATCAGTATGTTAGAACTGGCAATTACAACTTTGGGGAAAAATGTGTAACAAGTTCATAAAAATAATTCATTAAAGTACGCAGAATTTGCATGTTAATACATGTTGTGAAGAAAGCACTCCTTATAGTAGAAAGCTTGACTTTTAAGGATTTTTTATTACCTGACCTGCTTATTTTTATAAACTAGTCGTATGAAAGCCTTATGCAAGAGATCAGACTAAGATCACAATAGTTCAGATTACTTTAAAACCTAAGAATCTGTGAAAGGAAAGACAATAAATAATTTTATGCACACAGACATTAGCAAGTAAATTCACTCTTTTTTAATACTGTTCTATGGAAAAGGTTTTAGTCCCCGGTATTATCTGTGTACTTATTTTGATCCACTAAAATATTACTTACCCATGTCATGCGAATTCGGTCCACAGTACTGTAGTGGCATTCTGTGATTAAATTATCCCCCTGAAACACAAAATTTAGGAAGTTCACAGTTCTGAAGTTTATCAACACTCGCTTCAGGTAACCACAGATGACAGCAAGCACTTAAGAAATAAATATCAGAGCAATGGATATGACTTTTTGAAAGAGTGAAGGATTAGGTAATTGCCATATGTTAAGGCCTTGGCACTTAACATTCATATTACCCCATATCCTCAGGGATCCCCCACGGATTTAAATGGAGTCTTATGAAGAGTGTTGTCTGGCTTTCTTTTAAAATAGCAATGAAGGTACCCAGTTATCATCCAATTTTCTGGAAAATTATATAGTAGACAATGTATACAAATGATTCTTGCTCCAGAACTCATCCAGTGCTACTTTACCCAGGCTAATTTACCCTGCCAACTTCAATGGAAATATTTGGCAAATGAGGAAAAGAAGGCTTTCCACATCACAAAAACAACTGTTTCTCTGCCAAGCCTGGGAGTAGAGGAGTGGCAGGCAAAGATTTCACTACATTGACAGATATGTATGGGAAAGGCTGAATACTTACCTTCTCAAGTACATACAATTAATTTTTTGGTGTCTTGACAAACTGATCTACTATTTGGTAATACTTTCACTGTACCTAATCAAGTACAAATCTGAAAATCACCATGATAATTAAGTGGAATTTTTTTTGTGTCATCATCTTACCTTATCATCCACTGTACTTCCCTTAAAAAAACCAGATCACCCTTCAAAGGCTGGGAATTTCTCCTTTCCTACAGGCTGTTTCTCTAGATCAATGCTAGCACAATCTGTACTCCAGACTGCTGGAAGAAGGTGCGTCAGCCTCATGTCAGCCAAACGGAGACAGAGGTTTCTGAAGTAGCATGAACTGGCACAGCATCACGGCTTCCAGTGGGAATACACTGTTCCTGCCAGTGAGGTCTCTGGCTCTCGTATCTTACAGACTGGATAACATTCACTAAAATTGTTCCTTCTGTGAGAGTAGATCTGTTGCTTCCAAATGGAGAAGAGAGTGCTACTGTGTGAAGAAAGCAAATAACCTGGACTCCACAAGCTGAAAGAAGGATACACCCTTGGGAGAGCTTATAGAAAGAGAGAATAACAGGAACTTATATGAGAAATTATACTATTAGTTAATTGATTAAACTGTTCTCTGAATTACACCAGATGATGTATGTAAAGCTGCACTGGTAGTTTTGCATAAGATGAAAATGATGAAAGGCATAAAAAATGGTTCTCTTCAGAGAAATAATTCCAACTTCTACTTGAGCTGGCTCTTTTTTCAAGTTGCTGTTACTATCAAATACATTTTATAGTTTTTCTGTTGTCTATTCCCTTATGTTCTTGAATTTTAAGAGGCCTTTTGCTATAATCTGCATGGATTTTCCTAAAAATATTACAGGCTTTCTCTGCAAACCTGTCATCTTCTGCCAGCCCTCTTCCTAAACCCTTCAACCTTCTTTCCTGAAGGAGGTAACACCGGTTTGTCTTTGAAGTCCCTAGACTACAAGCAATTTGACTTCAAAGAGTAAATTCTGCACTTGAACATCCAGGTTTTGCTGTAGAAATTAAACTTTCAAGTTAGCATTTTAGCTTCTTGTCTTTAAAGTACAGATATCAAAGTCTCACTGTGTGGGAGAAGAGACATAAGAGAGAAAGGGACTTGAAGAAAGCCCCTGAAGTTTAAACCATGGAGCTCCTGACCGTACTTGAAGTTCAGTCATTTCAATGGTCTTTTCAGATCCCTTTCCCTTAGTGGTTCCAATTATAAACAAATTCCATTTTTTGACATTTTGCATCTGGCAGTTAAATAACGTGCTTCTTTACATGAACCAGGTCAAGCTGCTCTGCCGGCCGGATCTGGAGCACCCAGACTTTGCAGCACTAAAATTCCTGTCATCATGCCAGAACTTAACAAAGATACTGGGTGGAACAAACCAAAGAAGAGTGAATAATTTTTAAATGAGTGACTCACACGAAAAAATACAGACTGTTTTCATGCAATACCTATGCATAGCTACTGTTTTATAACACAGTTGTAGTTGGAATATTTCTACAAGTTATGTTACATTATTTTCAGGAATACAGTAAATAGAGTTGTATGATTTCTTCTTTCAAAGGGTTTTGTTTACTATTGGAACATGAGCATGGAGTTTTACTCCCAACCACAAAAAGTGTGAAACAAACAGAAGACTTGACTGATTTTTAAACATATTCATAAGGTTAGATACTTGCTGTGTGCAAATCCTGAAGATATGCTACTCGGTTCCCACAGCTCTGTAAAGCCACACGGTGGCATTGCCATTATTCATCCTGCTGGGTGCACAAACATGGTACAGCCAGGCACACACGAGATTTTCTAATCTGCTTTGTTCAAACATTTATGATAGTAAGGTTCAAATCAAGTTATTATGGATATGAAACGTACCCAAAGAATAGCTTGATTTGATGGAGCAAGCCAGTTCTGTGGTGGCTCGTGTGGACACTCCTGAGACACTGAAACCTTAACGCATTAGTGACTCTGAGATAAGTGGAAAAATTAACAGAACATCCAAGAATTCTATGATGCTATACCAAGGAATTCTGTAGCAAATTTAATCCAAAAGGTGAGAAAATGCTAGGCACATGATCACTTAAACACTTTTAGGAGAAGAATTAAGAGTGTCGTACTGGCAAGATGGTTCTTTCTTCTTTCAGGTACTGAAACTCCTGGAAGTTGAAGTCAAACTCGTCGTCATAAGCAAGTAGCTTCTGCTCCTCGCCGTTGTGGAAGTGGCGCATCCTGATCGCTCTGCCAGCAAGGTGAGCATGCAGAAGTACTGCAAACACTTGAATCCCAGCAGGTCTCTCAGCACCTAGAGCCTGGCCAAGAGAAACCAACACCATCAGTGTTCCCAAATGCAAAGTCATGTTATGTAATGCCATGTACAAACAAGGTGAAAGTACATTAATTAATGTATTTTGCATTCACTCAGTTTACTGAAAAATGCAGTCCGGAGCAACACCAAAACTGTAAGTGAAATTCAGGGTTTATGTGCAAAAAAGGCTAGGTTTTTCTGTGATTATTTTTTATAACAAAAACATGTTTTTACTTCTAATGCACACATTTTTTTAAATGAAAATCAACTAGACTACAAATACTTCTCAATAGTTTTAAGACTTTCAAGGGAATCGTACTAAAACCTTCACATTAATTTAGTGCTAATGGCTGATTCTAATGAATGTGGATGTTTATTGTGGAAAGGAATTTCTATGCCGTTATGAATGATGTCATCATCAATATTGTGCCAAAAGATGCACTTAAAATTGAGAGGTTGTAGTTGTAACATACTCTACTTTCCATCTTTAAGTGAGCTGGTAGTGAAATACTGTAAGTTTACATTTAAAACTTTTTCCAGGTCAAAAATATTTGCAAATTAACTTTTCCAAATTGACACAAATCTGACATCACTCCCATTCTAGCTGAGATCTACTCATCTAAACTTTCAGTATGCTCAAATTTGATTTGTGTTCAGAGCTCAATTAAGAACAGCCTTAGGGTCAGAAACCTCATGATAATAGGTTACTCAATTGTTTTAAGGCTGAAAAATGCCAGGACAATACACAACATTTAACATGACCAAGAACAAATTTAAATTCTGTATCTAAGTTAGCCTTCATTGTAAACCATGTTATTAATTCAACCTTTCTCTATAAATGACAAAGTATATGAGAATCTCCTATGATACAGTCAACCACAGATTTTAGACAATGCTTCCATTACCTGCAGAGATATTTAAGTTATTTTAATGAAACCAAGTACTTAATAAATGCATAATTTTGTATCATGGGCTATTCAACAAAACCTGTTCAGGTCTTCAGTTTCTGTGGTTGGTCTAATACCTTTCAGACTTTCACTTCATCATTAGGAGCCTTTCACACATGTCCAGGTCTGAATTAGTCTCAATTGTTTTTTCTGGGCTAGCTATTCCAAGTTATTAATAGCTTTGCCACAGAAAGCAGTGTATGCTTACATATTGCAACCAAAATTAAAACACTGCAAACCCTGTGTGATCCATTATTACTCAAATAAGTAAAGCAGCCTGAGTAGAGAGCATGCCAAATACCCAGTTCAAAAAGACAACACTTTGGAGGACAGCATGTACCACCAGACGTCTTTGCTCACATCTTTTACCTGTAGCTGTCAATCTTCCCAAGAAGTTCAAATAACTCTCCCAATTATTTCTTTGAATGGAAACCAATGGATTGAGTCAAGCGACATACCTCTTCCAGACATTCCAGTGTGCAATGACCCTCTGACACAAATTCAGGCATGCCCGGTGGGATATTGTGGAAGAGGCTGACCCAAAGACCGGCTTCAATAACCCCAGCATCGTATTTCCTTAAAACTGGAGTATAAATTAGCCTCAAACCAGAGTTATCTATCAAGCCTGCAACAAAAGAACACAGTCAGCCATGGCTGAAAATCAGTGTTTTAAAGGAGAAAAAAACCCAAACCTAATTGCTTCATGTTTTTCGTGCTATGTCTTAAGTTATCTGAAGGAAAATCAAGGACTCAACCTCAGTAACCTTGAAATGAGTCAAACCATATGCAGGAAGTGTTTTTTTCTCTTAAAAATTTTCAAGCCGCACGTTGTCTTCTAGTTGAGAATTTTATCTATTTCTTCATCTTGAGTCCTACCATTAATTATAATTTTCCCTTGTTTTGGATTGTCTGTTATGTTACAGCCTACCTGAGATGACAAAATACATCCTTTTTACAATCTCTCCAATTAAGAAAGCATCAATTAAACATGAAAATTGCCTTACTAAATCCCAGGACGGTAGACACCCACCCCACCTTGAGTGAAGTAGACAAGAGAATTACAGAGTCTTTTAATGTTGCTGTAACTCAAGCACTTCTCTTGATGTCAGAAATTAGTTTAAAGAAGCAAAGCCTGCTGTTTGGAGGCTATGTTTTTAAGAGTCAAAATAATACAAATCTATTTTGTTCACCCACATATGTTTAGCCATATGTGTTTGTGTATCTATTAATAATTTCTTTTGCCTTTTTCATCTTAATGCTTAGAATTACTTTTCTTTTCTTAGTCATTTTTTTTAGTCAAGATATACACAAAAAAAGGATTAATTTGTGTTTGCACAAGAACTATATTCTGTTAGTTTGTCTGTCCATTTCTTTGTATTTTTGAATAGTAACTGAAATAATTTCAGTTTTGGAAATTAAAAATGCAAAAAACATCAAATATCTCAGAGCAGGTAATATGCTTCCTAGTGACCTATATTAGTCTTCTGAAAAACAAAACAGTCATAGCAGTGCCTGAAGCCAAATTTTACGTCAATATGATATCAGCATTCTATTTTAAGATAAGCAAATGGCAGAGGGACAGAGCTAGGACTGTTACCCAGTCACTAAAATATCTAAGACTGAGTAGTGCATATGATTATTAAGGAACAAAGGATATGAACTGTGCATAGTCAATTAAGAATGGTAATCAGCCATGAGACATTCTGCAACATACGAGTCACATTCAAGGTGATATATCCTGTCCCACAGCATCCCAACTTTAGCATTTGGGAATCCATACTCACTCCCTTTCTGGAGGTATTTCTACAACCTCATCAACTGAATTTTTCCTTTGTGGTATTTCTGCTTCAAGCTTGTTGCTAACATCTAAATGTCGGACACTCTTATGGTATGCCACAGTTTCTGATAAACAGTCTCAAAGGAGGCCACCTTTCAAATGAGAAGTGAATGTCAAGGTCTACAAAACCAGAAACAGTGAAAACCACCCTCGTTAAACTAAAAAATGTTTGAACTCATCCTAACTGGGAGCCGAGGCTCACTACCAACCCGAGTCAGTTAGGAAAACATTACCCCAGGTCATGATGTGAGGGAAACTGTGCAGCCTTTCACCACAGGACCCAAACTGGGAAAATGCAGGTGCCAAAACACACGAATGAAGGTGACCCAGTGGCAGCTTTGCTGTTGTGTCAGGAGAACTCATTTGTCCCCACCTGAAGCAGATGGAGCACCCACGTCTACTTTCTCATACTCCTGGCACAATCCTATACTGTGTATTTTGCCAGGAAGGAGGAGAAGTGTGACCTGGATTACAAACGCCCTGCTCTACCTACACTGTCTGAATTTTCCCAAGTCTTTTGGGAAGACTATCATACAGCACAGTCAATTAAAACAAAATGATGAATTTAGGGACACAACCAAATCAGACACGGTTTTTCAGCATGTGACTTCTTGGGCTTTCGTGCAACATTTGATGAAAAAGCATACAATATCAAGGATGCAAATAAAGTTTATTGTATCCCATGCAAATATGCATGCTGAAAGGACAGAGTCTGCCACTAAATAAAAAAGAAATTAAGATAGTTAATTTAAAAGACGAAGATGGGAAATGACAGTAAGGCAGAACACCATAGCCCTCATAGCAAATTTTATTTTAACACATGGGAATGTAAAGAAAGGCCAGTATACTATGCTGCATTGGATTTTACTCAGTTCATATATTGCAATCACCACAATATTTTCAGGTACAGTAGCTTAATAAACTTCTGTTTCAGAACAAAAAAGTATCTTTCCCACAGGCATCTTCAAAGTTCCCCTGATTTTCCTGGGATCCTTGTTTCCTTGCTTTTATTTCTGCTGAATATAAATTAAATTCAAGAAGAACAATTTAAAAACACCATTATAAATTAAAAGCTTATTTTTTAAGATAAACTGATTTTACCCAGAGAATGGTTTAGAAACCTGAGTCTATACTTCTACTTCAGAAACTGCCCACAGTTCAGGTAGATGTTTTTTTTAAAAAATACTCCAAAAATTTTTTTTGAGGGCAATGGGAAAAACACTGTGAACCAGAAACTACTGATCAGGGAAAAATAACCCTCAGCTTTTTATTTGCTCTGTTTGCCGTGCAGTGCAGGGATGAGCATTTAGGTGTAGTATGGTTCCCAGTCTTGCGCGTTTTAAAGTGTGTGAGGCTACAAACCTTCTGTGTATGATGGATTGTCATAATGCACCTCCATAAGGACAAACAGAGGGTCAGCTGCTGTGCCGATGGATAAGCCAACGTGAGGAGGGTAAGTGAAGCCCTGGAAATCAATACACACAGAAATCAATACAGAGGTAAGGTATTTTTTGCCATAGTTAAGAGTTAATTTCTCTTTGTAAGTGCATTGACTCCTTTTTGCAACTATATGGTCATATTAATAATAAAACTTACAAATATAACTTCTTTCACAGCTTTCTGAACTTGGCATTGTGATAAAACATACTTATTATATACTCAATAAACTTAATAACTATGTCAATATAAAATAGTATATCCCATACTTCCCAGAGGACAAGGCTCTGAACAAACTAGTATAATCTCACCTCTGACCCTGCTTTGAGCAGGAGGCTGGATTAGAGACTTCCTGAGGTCCCTTCCAGCCTGCATTATCCTGTGATCTTTTGATTACTTATTCTGTATTTATTGTTTGAGCAGAAAAGGAAAATTCCATTTTAAAAGTATAAACATTGCATCATCAAGCACTTAGTCTGACAATAAAACCCTTATGAAGAAGTGAATCAACATTTTAAATGTTCCCAGTTTCTAAAATCAGTAATTTCCAGGGAATACTGAGGTTGCATGTAATTAACTTGCTTTTTGTGCACAAATAACTGTATCCTAAGTAAAATGGTTTGAACAATAAAGGTGATCTTCATGGCTACATTTGCATTAGCAAGCCAATAGTGCAAAAGAAGTAGCTCTGCGCAGTGGAACAGCTTGTGCTGGACCCACTGCCCCCAAATGGTGCTCCTTTGGACAAGCCCTGGTCAGGTCCCATGCACTGAACTCCCATTTATTGCTGGGTTCACCCCTGCACATTTAGTTTAACTTCATCCCAGAAAGGCCTGTGCAAGTTCTCAAACCACTCATGATGATAAACAAACTTTGTAAGTGGGGATGACTGGGAGATTTACTTCAAAAGCTCACTCCTGATTTAAACCAAAACACCAGTATCTCGTAAGTGAACTCATTTACCAAATTCACTTTAATTGGAATTAATGTGCACCATTTTATAGTATATAGCTAATATTTTAATAGACAATTTGACATTCTAACTTTCTGAAATGTGGAATTTGAGATTCCAACTTTCTGATGTTTGATGGACGCTAATGAATTAATTGTAGTATATAGTAAAAAATATTATCACCTTCATTCTACATAAGGGTAAATTGAAGTTAGTGAAGTGGGTACTTGGGCAAACCTGGATGTAACCCAGATCTGTCAGATTCCTCTCTATAGATCTTTAACAACAGGATCATCCTTGCAAAAGCCTCCATAGGGCTTGTCAAATGATAACTTATTTATACGAGTTTTTAATTTCACTTAGATTAAGACAGTTGAGAGTACAAATACTAGGTCAGAGCATAGCTGATGGCAAAAATGCACAAACCATACACCAGGGAAAATGCTCATAGTGGGTTAAACTTCCTTTGATGGGTCTACGTAACAGCTCTTGCTTCCTCACACTGCAGCATCTGCAGATGGTTTTGGACTGCAGGCTGGCAAATGCGGGTTCCAGAATCTATCACCACCCCAGTCCTTCTCTGTGCCCAAACCATCATTTGGGTGGGCACACAGTGATTCAAGGGCATAAAGAGCTGGGATTCTTTTGGCAGTCATGCCGTGTTAGGTCAGCGTTAACTGCAGGTTAAATGAATGTGAAATAAGCTGAAAACATAGCCTGGGGTGAGCATGGCATCACAGCCTGTGTTTTCTGTAGATATGCCCCACTGCCATAAACAAAGTAGTCCTTATGCTGGCTCTGCACTGACACAGGATCTCTCCTACACTGAAATGAAGTTTCTTTGGACTGGGTAGGAAACTTCAGAATTATATGCCTGAATGGGGCAACAGTGAAACCAGGTCCCAGTGACGCACAAAATTAATGAAATTTATGTATAACTTCATTTGGAGAGTCGTGCCTTGGTGTCTTTTATGAAGCTGCCTACAGACACTGCTTTTCTTTCTGTCATCCTCCACAGGTAGCAGATACTGGTCATTGCTGGGTGTATTTCCACATCAGATGGGACAAACTGATACAGGGCCAGATTTCCATGCTCCAAAGCTATCTTTCTCCCCTAAGGCATCAACTCCCTCTATACTATTTTCATTACTTTTGGATGACCACTGCATTGCATACTTGAAAGGCTAACAGGAGGTTGAGGATTAACTGGTGAGGCATTTAGGGATTGTGGTCCTGTACCCTTAGAAAGAGACAGATTAAGTAATTACTAATATACTAGGAAAAAATTTCGTGATGATGCACACCCCCAGAAAGCCCCATTGATGAACCATGCTAGACAGACATTCATCCTACCTCTCCTCCAATGGCCCAAGCAAAAATGACCGTCTCACACGTGAGAAAAGAGTCTGGCATGTTGGGGTGGTAACACTCATGCCCATAGTCCAGCACACTGTCATTCAAATTGCTGCTGCACTGGTAGAGGAGGATATGGTGCACCAGGTTCTCATGGCCTTTCTGGATCAATGGCTCAACCTATCAATGGTAAAACGAAAAGAAAAAGAAAACATATCTCAATGTGGCTATCTCAATGCAGGTATGAAGATAGGACTAAAAGTTCTATGGTACTTTTATTTTAAAAGAGGAGACTCGATATTAGGTTGTAGTTGAGTTGAGATGTAACTTCAGCACTCTGCAAACTCAAGGAATGAAGTTTCCAAAATTTTCATTTTTGCCCAAGTGCATCAATGAGGGGCAGGAAAGAACTTCTGCATCTGGACAAAACCTCTGTTACAATCTTGCTTGCTCTCTCTTCTCTCATCCTCGTCTTGCACTGTCACTTGTCTTTCTCCCCAGTCTTGTTTAACCACATTCCAGCAGGAAGGGGATATAAACCAGCTGAAAGTCTGTTCAGCTGAACCAGCTTGGTGCCTGACCTACTCAGAGTTTTTCATCCTTGTTTCTGCCTCTTTTGTACTATTTCAAATTTCAGCTGCCCATAGATTCTGTAAATCTAGGGTGAGCCTAGAGGTATACCCCACATTCCTTTGCAGCTCAAAATGGACTTCCAAATTTTTTTGACATCTACAAAAAATTAGAATTATTTTATTTTAATCTGCTCAGTTGTAAAGACTTTATTAACATGAAGTCATTCTTGAGAGGTTGGGTGTTTCAGTCTGTTTATGGCAGTGATGAGCTGGAGGGCTCTCAGTGGTGCTCCGGTGCCCCCAGTACAATTAGACCACAGAACTTCAGTGTAGGCTAAATTTGTTTAATTCCCATGTAAGTGTTCACTCTGTGTTTGGATGGATGATGTTAAATCATCTCTGTCAGAGATTATGTCCCTAGGGCAAACATGAATACTTCTGAAAAGAATTATTTTGCATTTCAGAAAGATTGTATTCCACAAAATATCATCATATAGAAGACATTATTAAAATTAAACAAGTTTTTCCCTTGCTTTTTCTTTCAAAAATTTAATCCCATTCTATCATATTTACCTTCAAGTTCAATAAGATAAAGATGAATATTTTCAGAAGAAAAGTAAAGCTTTGACAATGCAACTCTTAAGACACAGGGTGCCATGCAGTATTGCCTTTCAATGTTAGGAAAGAGAAGGTTACTTTTAACAGGAAAAGAATGTATATACATCCTAAATTTACATCCATTTTCTTTTGCCAGCACATTCATGTGCTACCAGAGGATCAGAACAGGGTAAGCAGGAGTAGTTTATTACACTGTTAAAATACTGTCAACACAATTTCTTCTTCTGTGTTTTGTTCAAACCATTAAATCAATTACAAAAGAGGAAGGGCAGGAGGAAGCAGCCCGAACCTGTGCACATCAAGGCCACCCTTGTTGGCATGAATCTGCAAAGTACATTGAAGTTGGGCTCTCAGGGAGTCCAGATGCTGCTGAGTATCGGCATGTCCACCCAAGAAGTGCACAACCCACTTCACTGCACTTAGAAATCAGTGGAAGGATGCCAATTTAATCAGATGCACCAAAGTTTTGTTCTGGAGGCAAGACTGAAATACTCCATAGGGGATCATCTGTACTGTTCTCAGTAATCCCTGTTTCAGCTAGCATTAACATAATTGTGAATTACTGCACTACAGAAGTAAAAGGTATTTTTGAAGAAGATGAGTCAGTTGTCCCATGAAATAAGAATTTATTCTCAAATATATCACACTGAATGACAAAGATTCAGAAATCCATTTTGCTTGATGTTGCTTCTTCCGTCTCCTCCATCATACACCTACGTATTTATTCAAGTACTGCAGAACCCAAGCACACTCATAACATGGCAGCTTGTACATTATATACCAGGATGTACCTCAAGAATTTTGAAGCTCTACATACTGTATAGGTTAGTCAAGGAAATGGTTATGGGAATATTATCCCTATATCTACCAAGAAAGAAGAGAACTTCTGTCTCAACACGTGATAGTTCTGCCTGCTGCTACAAGATCCCAGCACCTGCTGTGCTTAGGGTCACTACTTCAAAACCAGCTTCCGCTCAAAACAATGAGATATCACCAAAATTAGAAACTCACATCCTGTCACTGGTTTTTAGTGTCAGTTACCTAAACAATTACAGCACTTCAAAAAGCGGTTCTGTTCAGCTTTCTTAAATGAAGAAAAGAAAAACAAAACCTAGAACAAATCCATAAACATCTTTCCAATGCACCTTGTAGGAAAACTTACATTTTTCAGATGCAGAAATAAATAATGAAGAGCAGCAGCGAAGTTATGGTTTTCACACATTTTTACAACTTCGTTAAAGAGAAATTTCTCTTTCCCCTTTTAAACAGCATATAAATAAAAAAAAATATTAGAGTGGTCAAAATGCTATTCAAAATCTTAGGAAAATCTCATTAATCCTGAATTGTTCATAAATGTATGGAAATATTTTAATGGCCAGCTCGCTAAGGCTCACAGCATTATTTCTAAACGAAAAGAAGAGAAGGAAGAGGACCAGAGCCCTTAGACACCTCTCTGATCTGAAGAATAGCTAACTATTCTTACTTACCAGAATAACTTTGGCAGAAAAGAAAATTAAAAAATACAGTCCCATACGCTCTTGTAGTGATTAACTGGAGTAGAGGTTTAAATGTGCCATTCTACATCCCAGCTGAGTGCTGCCCTATTTACTCAGCTATTAGTTATTTCAGCTTATAGAGCAGATTGGTTATTTAGGCTGCCTCACACTTCCTCTCTCACTTTCCACGAAGAACATCTGTACAGATTACTTTGCTCCAAGCCAAAAAGAAATTCCCAAACTTCATTTTTTTCTCAAATAAACAAAATTCTTGTTTTCTGGCCAGCCTTACAAGTAATGATGAATAACAACCGAGTTTCTCAAATAAGGGGCCAGATTCAGGAAATCGTTAATTCATTTAGAAGTGCACATTAGTAGTCCTAGGTGTAAAATTAGTTGTTAAAGCAGGTATCTGTAATTGTCTGGATCAAGGCGACCTGGTTACCAGAGTACTTGCAGCCTCAATGAATGATAACATAATTTTCAGAGCTCTACTTTTCCTGGCCTCCAGTCACAGTGATAGTGGACCAGCCCTGAAGAGTCACTATGACCATTTTATTAATTTGTGCAACTTTTAAGATACTTACAGAAAGAAAATAATTTGAAGTGGTAAACTAGAGCAAAGGACTGAAATACACACAAAAAAGTGATAAAAATAGGCATGGTACATAATAGTCATTAAACTCTGCAGATTTAATTGAACAGCTAATTTTTATTTGGATTCTTATTTATACACAGCCTTGTTTGCTCTGGTCTCTTACTACAAGGGCACTCTAAAATGACACTTTGAGCCAAGCAATAAGATAAGCAATAATTGAGTAATTTAGATGGGTTGCAGTGAAAATGGGAATCCACCTTTCATTTTCAATAATTATGAAGAAACTTGTGGCTTCGAAATGTATTTCCTTCCTCTGTCCTTGCCAAGTCCTACCAACCTCTTGTTAGCCAAAGAAGTCAAGAAAGAAGCTGAGAGGAGACTAAAAAGGAATATGCATATAACTACCTATTTTCCCAATTTTACCTCATTCTTTGAGGCTCATCTGTGGAATTTTCACTGTTGCTGACATGCAAGGAAGACCCAGCTGTCAGGGTTCATCTCTTTGCCTTGTTGTGAATAAGCCTGCAGAGATACTGCACCACCGGGCACCTCAGCGACTTCTTCCCCTGCAGGCAAAGTGCATTTTCTGCTTGACATTTCCTAATTGCCAGAGGCATGGAGAACAAAAGCCCTACATCCACCCTATATCGAAATGCCCAAAGTGTTTGGGATTGCAAAACATAAGTGCATGCAACAAGGCACAACCTCTCCTGTTTTTCATGAAACCTGCAGGAAGGAGATCATAGTTTATTATTCATGATCATTTGCTTTATGCATCCTCCTCGCCACCTTTCTTGAAAGCTTGGCCAAAAAGCCTTTCAAACTGAGCACACTGACATACATGAACCTATCTGACTCCAACTAACAGAAGTAAAAAATAATAGATGTACTATAAACCCCCAGCACTGCAAATCAGGGCTTGAAAGGAAGGAGGTATTTAAAATACATCGCATTCAAACGTAAATGAAGGCACTTCCTTCTGCAACCAAAAGTATGAGTTACAGTCATGGTGCTTGGTTTGTACTCATCAGGCAGGCTGAGAGGTTTTGCAGAGCTCCTTCCGTGGTACAGAATCTCTTAGGACTTGTGAAAATGCTAACTTTAAAAAACATAAAATAAAAACTTTTCTAGTCATTATAATGTTAAACCAGATAAGATGTGTGCTGTTCACCTCTCATTTTAACAGAAGCCCTATTTTAGTCAACAGGCTGACATCACATGAACAAAGAAAATGTTTATATCCGCCGGGGCCGGCTTACTCATCTTCAATTTTTCTTCCTCTCTTCTGTTTCCTATTATCGCTTTATCTATTGCACAAACTGAACATTGTCATATGTTTTGGGTTTTCTTTCCTTAAAAAAACAAGCCAAAATTTTAACATAACAGTGCCTTGCATCTCAAGCTGGTGATAAGCAGGGTGAAGATACTAATGTGTGATGTATTAAACAGGAGGAAAGTGCAAACAGCTCAAGTGGGCCAAGAAGTTAGATTTCCTACTAGTTAAATACATCTCCAGAAACCTGGAAGTCTGTCTTGCTTATTCCTATTATTCTATCTTTTTATTTGCTCTGATTTTTTTGATGTTAATAAACATGGTTTTTTCTTCATGCCTGCTTGTGCAAATGATGAAAGTTAGTCAAATATACCCATAGTGTCACCATAGCGTCCCTGTTTAGAAAATATGGCCCACCAAATGTCGGACAACAAAAACCTGACTTTATTTTTACATATGGAAATGCCAGCAGGTTTCTGATCTGTTTGCAGTGATGTTCCTACACTAAAATGTAAATAATGATTTTTTTTTTTCTGGCTCAAACAGGTAGTTCCAACTTAATCTTGCATTTCAAAGACACGATGGCACGGTGGTATATTGCCATGTAAATGACTCTGAATAAGGCCACAGCCTTACACAACACCTCATGTAGGTAGACAGTGGTGACACAGGGAAGAAAATGTGGTTCTTAAGTCTCAAAATGGAGAGTAAAAATTTTATTTTTATACTAGCACTGCTGCATCTAGGAGAGTTTCTAGTCTGTGGTTGGTTAATTCATTTATATGAGCTTGCTGTGTCTGATTAACTCAGAGCAAAAGGTGATGGCAGTGAAACTGAGTACTGGCTGAGTTCACTTGAGAATTTTTGCAGCAGAAGACCAAGTTATAGGGTCTCTGCTTTCTGTACTCCACATCAGGAAGAACTACTACATTTTTACAGATTACTTTGGCCTTTGAACTTCTTTTGAAAATGTGTACCATGCACACATATTTAAAAATTATCTGGCTGTCTTAGAAAACTTTTTCAAAGGTTGACATGATTTCTTCTCATTACAGTTCATCAAGATATTTTCTGAGTTTTTTTAAAGTGTAATTGTGAAATGATCAAATATTTATCTAAAACATCTCTTTTAGGGTTTTAGATTTTTCTTCAGAAAAGCAAATACTTAGAATATTTGGCTTTATAAAGTCGAGTCTTTTTCAGAAAAAAAAAAAATCCCCATATTCCAGAAAAAACTCTCAGTAATATGGCTTTATTTTCTTAAAAATATTCTGAAAGAAAACCACCAGTCATTTGCTGCCTAACACTGCTTCTTGCACACAACCCAGAGCTGTGCTGAGCATAAACTCAAGAGCTGGAAACATGCCTCTAAGGTGGGGTAGATGTTGAAGTCCACGACACCAGCACAGACCAGGATTTTAACACTAACAGCCTAACAGCTATCTCATGTTAGTAGAAAAGCCTGCCTACGCCAGTGTCACATCTGGGACACTAATCTGCTACAGACTTTCAGCCCAGAGTTAAGGCATTCCTGGGTCAGGCAGGGACCACCCTCCCCATGCCTCCACCCTACCCTGTCTGTCAGAAAGCATTAAATTAATGCCACAGAATAGTTAGAGCTGAAAGAGACACTTCCAGTGCTCAACTGGCTGCAGTCTAGCGTGGACTAGCTGCCGTAATCTTTCCTCCCATCATTCGCACGTACACAGCTAAGTGCCTGTTTCTTTTTTTCTCACTGTGCAACCCTAAATTCAGTCATCACCTCTAACAAATCCCTTTAAATCACTATTCCAAGTGCGTCTGAGTTTATACTCTGCCGCTTAGAAAGGTGTATATTTTGGTGAGTTAATTGCAGGAAGCAGAGCAAAGTCACTGCTTCTGGTTCCCTCGTGGTCATCAGGGATGATTACATCTGAGGTACAACAGAGAGCATTACTGCCTAATGTGAATTGTCCTTCAAACGTAAAAATGTTAACCCAAATTATTCTCATACACATTTTTCACATCTTCCAGCTGGAGAAAAATATAATCTGAGCATTTAGCGACAGCTCTTGATTTTTGTACTAATAAAAAAAGAGATGTAGACAAGAAAAAGGCCCAGGCAACAGAAACCAGCCCCAGCCCTAATCTCATAATGGGATTAAGTAAGGTTTCCTTGGAGGATGGGAATTTTCCAGACTGAAACTTCCATGCAATTTAGGGCATTGAAATTTGCATGATTTGTAGCTAATATGTGTGGAGGGTTTGTTTTTTTTTTCCACAAAGGAATATTCAAATAGCAGACATAATTTTAATTTGAAATAACAATGTTGTCTGATTGATTGATTGATTGAAACTGTATTGTTGGCATTTGGGCTAAACTGGTTTTGGGTATACTTTTAAATGCAGAACCAAAAGTCTAACATCACTGAGGAGGAAAGGTCCTTACCATGTGAATGGAAAATCTTATTCAAAGCACAGATATTTCCTGTTCTTGGTGTAAAGAAAGGATTTGTTTACTCTGCGATTGCGTTGTTCAACGAAGGCTCTTATTTAGGTTTTATTAGTATACAGCATTAAAAAGTAATTACCGTACCTCTGTTTTAAGGTGCAGAATTTTTATTGGAAAAGAATATGTACTTTCAGGTAAAGTTAACTGTTGCTGTGCTTTTAGCTTGGAGAGAAGGTTATATAGCTAAATTTACATAAATCTTTCTATCCCTGTATAGTGCTACTAATAATTACACTGTACATCCAGAATTTCTGCAGGTCACTCTCCCAAACAACTTAAATATTTTAATTAAGAAAGAGGAATCAGAAAACATAATAAACAATAAGCCCAAACATTTAAAAATGAGAATTAGAGATGGGTTTAGGACTTCTTGTTCTCTCTGCCATCAAGTCCATTTTAAAGTTCTTATTCCTAATTAATTACCTGGAACTCTGCCACTCATAAGGAGTTTCAGACTTTAAAGACTTACAGTAACTTAGACTAAATCCAAAAGAAGTATACCTCAAAGATATACCAATAAAACAAGAAGTATACCTCAAAGAAATACCAATGAAACATTGTTTCTGCCTGACGTATGCCTGAAGATTTAAGATAATGCATTTAGTAACAGTTAAAAAGTATAACCCTGAGGAGCAATCTCATAAAAAGCTCAGGTCAAGCAAAAACATGTTTCGTTTGGTTGTGCTTCCTGGCAATACACTTATTGTACTCCTAAACAGCAGAGCCACTGGCAAAGTGGTTGCGGTCTTCAGGATGGCCATAGTCTCTCAGCACAGCTGACACACTTCAGGCAGAATTAATTGGCAATTAATCATGAACATCATTACTTCCTTGTGAAAACAATATCATATTAAAGTAATATGTAACCGAGTATGTTCAGGTCTAAGGCCAAAATGCGTAGCCAATAAAGAGTTTATATTTATTCAAGAGGAACATATAATTTGAATAGTATAAATAATAAAGTCAGTGAAGGTGCTCTCATTTGTTCATGGAATCACCGTTCTTGCACAGCAATGTCTGTTTCTTTGAGGCAGCAATGGAAGAGGTTTTAATTCTATTGTAGAACTGCAAAACAATCCCCTCAATCGCACAGCTAAATAACATTACACTTTTTCTCCTGCTTAGGAGTGAACGCACAGCTTTGCCTGAAGACAGAACACATGACAATTAAGAGCGTGCCCCTTTCTTGTTTTACACATACAGAAGTACACAACCAGGAAAGGCGTTTTCTGAAAATGACGTGCTGACTTCTGTGAAGGGCTACCAAAGTGGAACACACGTGAGAAAGACCTTAGGCATTTGGATACTGAGCTCCTAGAGGAGCCACCGACCTGCACACCCTGGCACCTACAGTTTGAAGGGAAAGCAGGGCACAAAATAAGCACAAGGCTCATGACTTTGACACGACAGCCTCCAGAGCAACTCTCAGGAATTATTGCTCATAACTCTCTAAAAATTTATATTTACAGGGTTCATACACAAACATAAGAGGGCTTACAAAATAAGTGCAGTTAGGTAACAATCACATTAATACTATTTCCACATTTTCTCACCCAGAGACAGATTCTGGTACCCTTCTGTAGGGCTTCAACACCCATCAATACTTGCAGGAAGTCACACAACAAGGACTATTTTCAGATTACAGGGTTCTTTTAAAGTCTGCATTAAAATTATACTATAGCAACTCTCTAGAAACCAAAACCATGATTGTCACTTCATAAAACAGAAAGACACAGTTTCAGCCCCAGCAACTAAAGACATAGTAATGGAAAGGTCACTGAAATGAGGGATGCAGAAAGGCGTTTATAATAATTTGTTTAGATATTTAGCTTTTCTCATGTAGGGGTTTTGGGTTTGGGGCTGTATTTCATTCCAAGATGTAAATTATTTCCATACCAGGTAAAACATCAGTCTTGGTGCGAAGAGAAATTATTCACCATCTACCTGTGGATCATTTGTCATCGCTGTGGATTTTGATGTCATGTGTGTGTAGTTGGTTGATCCTGGCTAGATGCCAGGCATCCACCAAAGCCCGTCTATCACTTCCCTCCACAAGTGGACAGGGGAGAGAAAATATAACAGAGGTTCATGAATTGGGATAAGGAGCGGGAGAGATCACTCACTGAATACCACTGTGGGCAAAACAGACTCAGCTTGGGGATCTGAACTGAATTTATTACTAACAAAATCAGAGCAGGATACCACCTTTTCCCTGCCCCTCCCTCTTTCCCAAGCTCCATGTTCTACCCCAGCAATGCAGGAAGATGGGGAATGGGGCTTATGGTCTGTTCATCACACCTTGCTTCTCTCACTGCTCGGGGAGAGGAGTCTTTCCTCTGCTCCAGTGTGGGGTCCCTCCCATAAGTGACAGTCTTCCATGAGCTTCTCCAGTGTGAGTCCATCCCATGGACAACAGCTCTCCACAAACTGCTCTAATGTGGGTCACTCTTCCACAGGATGCAGTACTTCAGGCACAGCCTGCTCCAGTGTGGGTCCCCCACAGGGTCACAAGTCCTACCAGGAAACCTGCTCCAGTGTGGCCTCCTCTTCCATGGGTCTTCAGGACCCTGCTCCAGCACATGTTTCCCACAGGTTCACAGCCTCCTTTCAGGCATCCACCTGCTCCAGCATAGGCTCCTCCACAAGCTGTGGGTGGATCTCTGCATCCCTGTGATCCTCCACAGGCTGCAGGGGCACAGCTGCCTCACCATGGGCTGCAGGTGAATCTCAGCTCCAGTGCCTGGAGCAGCTCCTCCCCCCCCTTCTCCACTGACCTTGGGGTCTGCAGAGTTGATTGTGCTGCGTGTTCTCACTCTGCTCTTCACTGACCACAATTACATCTGCACAATAACTCTTTTTTTTCTTGTTTTAAATCTGTTATAACAGAGGTGCTGCCACCATTTCTAATTGGCCCAGGCTTGGCCAGTGGCATGTCCATCCTGGAGCCACCTGGGATTGGCTCTGCTGGACATGGGGAAGCTTCTGACAGCTTCCTGCCACCAACACATAGCCGTGCAAACCCAGCATAGTCTGCTGTGTGTGGATGTGGTGGAGAGGCCTTGTCTGACCACTGTCTGTCTATTTTTCCACTGTTATTAATGGTGAGTTGACAAATCTATGCTCTGTTCATAGTTGTGACTACTGTGCATTGCAAGTGGAAGCAAAGATGGAGAGAGTCATAACACCATTTTCTGAAAACTACCCCCAGCAGCTGGGGTTGCAGAGTAAAAGATTGGTACTGAAGGGAAATACTTCAATTAGATCAGAATAGGAATTTCTGCTCCATTCACATACCATTGGAGGAATTAAATTTGCCCTATAGAAAATTTGCTTAAGGTGTTGCTATAATGTGATTTGTCCAAATTATAAGGTTGATCTTCAGAAACAATGCCAAGATGCTAGTAGGACCAAGCTAGGTTTGTTCCGTGACCCATCCACGAAAGCCCCATCAAGACAGATTTTACTACCTACGAGCCTGCTGTTCTGGTATTTGCACAAAAGATGCTTTATAACTGTTCATCTAAGGCCCAATGCTACTCTGAAGTGTTTTGTTGCCTGCTATGATAAGAAGTGTTGGATGTTTGGCTGCGGACAATTTTCTTATCTTTTCAGTGCATCGCTGACTTACTTTAAAACCATGTATAAAGCTAAGGATGAGGAAGAAAAAATAAAGACATGGCACAAAGACAAAATGGGGTTAATCAATAACAGTAGTCTCCTGAGGATCACCCCACAAATCTCCTCAGAACTGGGAGGTAAAACTCAAGAGATCCTCACAAAAATTGTACTTTCCCGTTTTCCATGCTTACTTTTGGTCACATTTTAAGTTAAGGCTCCTGTCATCTGACTTTTATTTAACCAGAAAATCACATGGCACACATATTTTCCTACTACTTGCTGGCATGATCAATACATTGCCATAACGGATGGATATTGCTTTCATTTAGAAAGCAAAAATAGAAGAAAATGGATTAAATTAACTAGACATTCAACTTTGCTGATGATAGAAATAAAGTAGGTTATTTTTCATATCAAGTATGAAATAAATAATGCAGCAATAACTGCATAATTTTAGAATTCTTATAGTTAGGATACACAAGTGAGATGAAAGAAGACTAGTGCAAAATAAATATATGTAAGAAATATAAAGTTAGGTAGGACAGTAAAATCTGTGGTAACATATAATTTAATCTTTGATCACAGAATGAAATAATATCTTAAACAAATTTTCATATGGAATAATCTAGCAGAAAATGAGAGAATAATGTATTTCTGTTATTTCCTCAGACAGTGCTTGGGAAGCTTTTAATTTTCAGGCAGTTCAGTTACATGAATCTTTAGCACTGCAAAGCCTAATGGGCCAATTCAGGCTTGCACTGAAGAGCCAGCCCTGCAGATCAAAGGGCAGATAGCTTACAAGCTCTGCAGCGTAAGATGATTGTTTGGTTGCCAATCTAATTTACTGAGACTGAAATTGCTTTGTAGGGGAACGCATGGGAAAATATAGAACATTTGTTTATGTCAGGCTGCATGATGCAATTTGCTAGAGTTATCACATTTAGCAAAATGTAAAAGTCCAGGCCAGAGAGTAACAAGCAGTTACTGTCTGGTATCACTCAAGTTAAAAAGCAGTGCCCTCATTTAGGTACTGCAGGCTACAAGCTGCCCTTCTGGCTTCCAATCAATCAGTCTCTTAAACTGGAGTCCTTTTGTATTTTCACACTGGGGTCTTTGGTATTACTAAAGCATTCCACTGTCAAAAAGCAGAGTTACCCTTGGCAACAAGTTTTTTGGAGTTTTTACTTCCTTATCAGTTTGCCCCGAAACAGAACATGAAGATTAACTGGCAGCTGCTGGTGTGTTCTGATACAGGCCTTTCTTTAACTGAAAAGAGGCTCCTTCTTCTAAGGAGATCAGCAATGGAAAACTTTAGTGCTGATATAAAAATATGCCTAATGTAACACTTCTCTGCTAATGCTAAATAATTAAGTTTTTTTCTGGTTATATGGTTGGCCTGTTTCACTAGTCACATCGTAAGCTTAGTGCCAAAAAATTAGAGTCATGCTTGAGAAAAGATCATTTTTCCTAAAGGCAAAATTAAAAAAAAAAAAGTACTATTTTGCAACTTTTGCTTCTATCACAATCTCTTCTCTCCTCTGACCTTTTTGGTTGGGATATGTCTCCCCTGATTCGTTCAGCTGAGAGTTACTTATCTAATGCAGGCTAGGGGTCTGGGTTCTCTCAGTGGAGAGAGAGATTGAACCATACACGGGATGCTTGAGCTCCTACATTTCTGACAGCTCCTCTAGGATGATACAAACAGCTAGTTTTGCCACTGTAAGGTCAATTAAGCAGCTGGCTCAGACCCATAGATAAGTCAAGTTAGATGAGAGGAAGCCCATCTCTACGGCTGAAAATTTACTGTCTTTAATATGTTGCCTGAGTATTTATGAGTTGTACTGAAGACATACTGAATTTTGACCACGTATATTAATCCCCAACACGGGACTTCTTCCCCCTTTCAGCAGAGCTAAACCTGCTCACTCCATTCTCATAAGCAGGTTCAAATAATGCACATGGAAGGACTGCTTTATACAAGAAACAAAACTAAGAGCTTACAAAAGGCAACTACTGTCCTCCTTTCCAATGCCAAATGCCCTCTAAAACTGGATGTCCTATTTAAAAAGTTCTCTTACAGAATCAGAAGTATTTTATGTTCTTGGGTACAGCCACATCAGAGGGTTTCTGCTGGTATTTCTCTGACTATGCTAGTTTTGAAACAACCTATAAAGTTTAGAACTAAGGAAAAACAAATAATTCTTAGAGAAAAGACATGCAGATACAGCTAAGTGACTCTACCACCCAGTTCTAGGGTTTATGTTACATAAAATGTTTTTCCTGCTCTTGGAGTAAAATTGAATATTTGACATGTTTTTAACTAGGGGATTATTACTAATGAAGCCTGGGGAAATACTTTTCCTGAGGAAAACACAGCATGTTTAAAAGAAATTAAGAAAACATAGAGGGAAAATTTACAGCCTTGGAACTAGCACAGGCATGCTATACACTGAAGCTGAAAAGCTTCACACAAGTAGATTATGGCACGTCTGGCATGTAGGATATACATACCAGGCTTTCACCAGTATATACTGTAAATTTGCAGTTTACACACAGCATTAAGCAATTTGTCAGGTGGAGAGGGAGACCACAGGTCTAGAGAATTCACAGAAAATCTAGAGACGGTAGAAGAAACACTGTATCTTAAGGTTTTTTAATTGCAGCAAAAAAAACCCGCCAAGCACATGGGACACCTGAGGAAAACGTGAAGACAGAGTAATGAATCCTTAGCAGATGCAGTTATTTGAATAAGTAATACAGTTAAATTGAATTGACAGAAGACATGGAGTATTGAAACCTAAACTAAAGATGGTAATAAAAAAGAGCTGCATCTGTAGAACCACAAGCAAAAAAAGCAGTTAAGAACAAGCTTTGAATATAAAGCAAGAGCTGTATTTACTGAAACACCGCGAAGTATTTCTCATGAATGTGAAACTAATTTTCACTTTCTTGCTGCTGGTAAACATCTGCATTCTGCCTGCTCGCAGTGAGGAAAAAATAAATTCAGAAAATAGGCAGAAAAAAACTAACATGACATGTGTCAGCACACGCATATCCACACACAGTGACAATCATGAAACTCAGACATCTCAACAGTACAAAAATGACAAGATTTCAAAAAGCCAGTCTGCTGCCACTGAATGACTTTTTTTTTTTTTTAATTGAATGAGCGAAAAGGAGACAAACCAGGTAATTTACAAGGGGAATGATGCTGCAGAGACTCGTTTGTAGGGTGTGCTCCCCAGGATGATCTCCTCTGTCTCTGTCAGCCCTGCTCCCAGCCCTGGTGCAGTGGTGTCTCTGCCTATGTGAGCTCTCCACACCCAGGGACCTGCCCTCAGCATGGCTTTAGCAGGGAGACAGAAATATTTTCATGCAGAGGTAGCTGTGTGGACATGCCTGTGTGTCTGCTCTACCAGAGGATCCCACTGTCCCTCCTTCTGAGAGGTCCTGCTGGAGTGGAGGTCCTTTCTGAAGTGCAGTTGGTGAAACCAGAGAATTTTCTTTAGGAATGTGATTAAAAGGCACATTCAGGACCAGTCAGAATAATGACATTTACAGAGAACTGCAAAAATCCTAGCAAGACATAGTCTTCACCCCATTGCCAGAAAGTCTCGGCTAGTAAGTGGAATGCTTTTTTCTAAGAAACCTACTTCTGAGAAAGCTCCCGGCTAACTTCTGTATGTGAGAAAAGTGAAAATCCCTTGGGTAGTGAGCCTGAGGCACATACCACAGCCTGAAGCTCAGAGCAGCAGAACAGGCCAATGCACACGTAGCTGCAGGAGGAGTTTGCAGACAGGCAGCCGAGTGCTCTCCCGTGTGAGGAGCAGCCAAGGTCCACCACTCTGGGACTACTGTGGGGCCATCCTGCAAATAGCTGATTTGAATGCTTGCTATTGCCTCCAAGCAATCCCTTTCATCTGTTCTGCATATATTATTTTCAAAATTTACCTACTACACTTATAATTGGTTCTGCTAACAAAAAATGCGCTGTGGGGAAAATCTGTAGAAGTTTAACAAATTTTCAAGGAGCCATGATTCAGCCAGGTGGGCAGCTTAAAGCTGAGGAGTGATGTAAACTATTAGAGCCACAAAACCAGCTCAGTGCCTGGTTTTGGTTGTAGTTTGGGTCACTATTGTCGCTATTATGCCCAGCTGTTGAGAAATTGTCTTATTCTGTTGTATGTTTTAGCAGGCATGTTATTATGAGTTGTCTCTCCAGAAGTTCCTGGAGGCAATAGAAACAGAAGGCATTGTAGGAACACGCAGGAAGACACAATCTCTTCCCTGAGGAAAAGGTTGCAAGAAATGTGAAACAAAAGATTTAACAGAGAAGTCCTAAACCTGGCTGGGTGCCCCCTTATTGCAGTGAAGATCTGTTCTCCATTGGTAAATGCAGCGTAGGGAGAAATTACTTGTCCATGCCCTTATTCTACCTATGAGATGAACACAAGACTACAATCTTATCTCTTGCACAATTTACATGTCGTGTAGAGCAGCTTGATCAATGAAAATATGCTGTTTCCCATTACCTGTGATTCCTGAAAAGTAACATGAATATTACACACAGAGACAGAAAAGACCTAAGGTCTTACATAATTTATCTTTGACTAATATTGAGACCTCTTGTGGTAGTTATTTCTTCATCTTATGCTAACAGAAGAAACTAAAACACTACTGCAGGTGAACCCTAAGACCCAAGTGTTATCAGTCACTCAGCTGTTGCACCATTAGATTGTATTTACAAAATATATTTGTAAGTACTTAAAGCATAGTATTTTTAAAATAATGCATCTTCAATAGAAATTAAAAAAAGCCTTTTAAATTCAGAATCTGAATTCAGAATCTGGTATTTGTTAACCAGAGACAATTAAAAGTCTTGGCCTCTACCTTTAATGACAGGTCTAATTTTTTTCACTTTCCTTCATTAAAACATCATGCTTTCCTGATGGAAGTGATATTTTTTAAAAGTACTTTATTATAAAGTGCTCAGAGCAATTTTCAAGGAGGAAGAAATGACAGACAGCAGTGGAACATAGGAAAAAAATTCCAATTGTGGCTGTAGCAGCTACTTGAGACCCCAGACCACCGGCAGATTTACACATCAGCACAGCTAAGCACACACTGTTGATGGCACGCATTGTCCAGCAAGTGCCAAACTGTGCAGTTCAGTGCTTCACAAAATCATACAGGAGCAAGAAACGGCCAAAGCCAGCTCACATGTATGCTACTGAAGTAGACTAAATTATGCCACAAACAAATTTGTACCATGTCTTCACCTGTTTTTTCCGTCTGTAAAAATGAGATGTATAGATTTGTGTGAAAACTGTGCTACAAAAGGAATCCAGAATCAACATCTATGTAAGTATTTAACTAACACAGACAGTTTGATCAGGCCAAAGAGTTCATCCACCCTCCCCTTTGTGAAATTCAATCTTTGTTTGCACAGCTAATATCTTCCCCAGTAGCCATAAGCCCCATCCTTTGTGTATCAGTAGGCTTTAGGAAATGTTTAATCAGTTCGCAAGAGCACATAGATACAATTCCACAACAACCCTCCATGTGGCATCTAAAAAAGTCACTCATAGGAAAATATAAGTTACACCTCTGAAAAGAAAGGTTGAGGAAGTGTTCCTACTTAAATCTACTTTCTTTCTCTCTCTAAACATTTTTTAAGCAACAACATGAAATTTTCTTGCTTTTCTGAAGACGGAAAATCACTGAGGATTCTACTTTAATTTTTAACTTCATAAAAAAATATGCTGATTTGAAAATATGATTTCTAAAATTTTAATATCAGCATTATTGTAAAAATAAAGAATATAAAACTATTCTGAAAAACTAGTCAGTGTATTTCTGAGCTAAAATCTTTTTTTAGCTTCAACCAACCACGATTTTTTTAAAAACTGAGCAACTGTATGTGTAGTCACACAAAGCATTTAGAAAATAAATTCAGAAATTATAAAAAATGAATACTTCTAGGGAACTTTTTAGCAGAAGAGCAAGTATCTACAACTTTCATCAAATTTAACATGGAAAGCTTGATTCTGATACTACCATTTTGAAGGGCTCTCACTTGAAAGCAGAAAACTAGGAATCTTGACGTACATACTGTAATACAAGCAAATTCTCCCTTTTATACAGATCTTTGAAAGTAGCTGCCATAAATTTCAAATGTGATTAAAGATAAAGTACCCGAAGGCAGGAATTTGGGCCTTGCAATTGTTCATTCTGATAAAGTGCAGAAACCCACAATATTTCAGAGTAATTATAGGTATTTATCATACAGACACTGGAGATCACATGTTAAAGTTCTCTGAATTATTTTCAAATTTCAGTCTTACTGAATGCACTGAGAAATATGACTGACAATAGTAACAAAAAAGAAGAAATAGAGTTCTACACTTAAGCCATTTGTGGGTTCAAAGAAAGATAAAAGTGAGGGCCAGAACTATCTCACTGTGCTATCTTCAGCATATTAGAACAATAAGAATTTCTTCTTTTATGAGGTCTTCAGTATATTGCTTTTGGGAAGGAATGTGAGAAACATCTTTCCCTCAGCACTCTTAAGCTTTCAATTTCAAACTCAATGAAAAGTTAGAATACATGTTATAGGAAATCATGTTATGCATGTGGGTTTTCTAATCACCTAGGATCCTGCTGAGCCTTGTGTGAATGTTTACTCACACATTTTCATTATTTTTTAAATAAATTGCAATGTTCGTCTCTTTTTTTTCATAATATTTGGCTTTTACACTGCTGACAATATCAGTGTCTGTTCTTATGTGATGTAACCTGGCTCCACGGTGGTCATCACAAGCAAGGTGACTGGAATCAAATAAGAACCTGGCCCTTTATCTGAACAAACATCGCCATTTAATTATTTTTTAATTTAAAATTACTATCCGTTAAAAGAAATTAATTGATTTCCTATATAAAAGCAGAAACTTGATGTAACATGCTTTTAGACAATTTTACTTAGTCCTTGCCAGAAATATTTACAGACAGAAATAATTTTCAACCTCATTTTCTTAAGGGAGACAGGATGAAGGAGATGAGAAAAAAACTGAAAGAAAGGGGGGTATGTCACTGTGCATGCCAGTTGTCAGGGCACACCTGAGCTGGGTCCTGGGCACGCGTACACACACACACACACACACACTTGATCCATGTTTGTGAAGATAGACAAGAGGTCTTGTTTTCCCTCCAGTAAGCAGTGGAAAAAACTTCGAAAGTGCAAGAACTGATTTGAAGTGTAGTTATTATCTAAATTCCTCTAAATTTGCTAAGTCTGAACCACTCACCTTTGTCACGTGATGCTTTTCATGCTGTATGGGAATTTTAAACATTTGGCACCAATATGTTGTGTCCTTGTCTGGTACAGGCACCTGTCTTAATAAAAGGGCAAGAACGCAGTATTATCATAGAATCACAGAATGGTTTGGGTTGGAAGGGACCTCAGAGATCACCCAGTTCCAATCCCCTTGCCTTGGGCAGGGGCACCTTCCACTAGACCAGGTTGCTTAAAGCCCCATCCAACCAGACCTTGAACACTTCCAGAGATTAGGCATCTACAGCTTCTCTGGGCAGCGTGTTCCAATGCCTCATCAACCTCACAGTGAAGAATTTCCTCCTCATGTTTAATCTATGCACAAAAATGACACTACCTGTTGTGTAAGCCCAAGGCTTTGGCTACTGCCTTGTTCCCATCTCCACTGAAACCCAAAACATGGAGTAACTTACGTCTTTGTTTGTCAAGTCAAAGTATGGCAAAGAGGCAGATAAGACTTCCTCTCTCTCAGGGTTCAGCAAACGCAGACTCTTTGTACCACGATTAGATCCATGGTAATTTTGACCTGCTTCTCCCATGTCTTTGTGGTGGTAGGCCCATATTACCCGCACTGTGCTCTCCTGATAGAACAAAGCAAAATGTCCACAAGAGATAGGAGCAACATCTCCTTACACAGTTCACATAATTCCTACAATATCTGTGGCATAGGCGTAGCTGTGTCTGAGCAACGACAATGTATTCCAGAGGAGCAGTCATCTACTTACAATTTACCCTTTGAAATAAGTTATGTTTTATACTCGAAGGGTTAATTGGAAAGACACAGAAATTAAATTGTTCTCTGGTAAATTCCTTCCCTAATGCTGTGAATTGAAATCATATCTTCAAATGGCAGAACAGACTCATAAAGAAGTAACCAACTATACGCATTATAAACGTTTTTCTAGAGACGTCATTTACTTGATCAGCAACCAGAATGTTTCCCCCTCAAACATTTTCCAGGCTTAGGCCTGTGAAGACGTGAATACCTTCAGTGAAATGCTGTCCTTAGATACTATGGAAAATTAAGTTTCAATTACAGAACAGATTTACATCTTAAAAATCAATCTACAGCCACTGCACAGATCAGTTCTCTGTAAACCATTCTCAGATTGCAATAATGACCCTTGAGACAAAGTGCTATAATAAATCCTGAAGTGTCCCAAAATGCTAAATTATACTGAGAATTCGGAGCAGGTGTGCAAACCAGAGATTCATTGACTGCCTGGAAAACTGGTGATTTACACAGCTGTGGTTTGCTTCCTGCATTTTCAGCCTCTCATGTTGCTATTATTGCATATATTGTAGAAACACAGATAATGAATATAGTGTTTTATTCCTATAGTAACGCTTCCAAAAGAAGTAGTAAACAAGCCAAAGCATAGAAAGCCTTGCAAATCTCTCTAACCTGTCATTTCCAACACAGAAGTCATCAGCTTCATGTAATTTAAAATTATGCTTAGGAAATAGCACAGCACTCCCTAGGGCAAGAGGAGAATTTACCATGAAAATTATTTTACCATGGAAAGTTTTACCATAAATTTTTTTAACTTTTAATTTTGAATAAAGAAATAAAACAAACAGACACTTTATCTTCTCCAAATTCTTAAAAAATCTGTTTCTAAGATCAATTACTAAGATCAAGCTAGTGCAGAATCTTAAAAGTATTTCTCAATTTGGCCTCTCTTGAATGATTGTAAGAATGGCATAGGGGACTTGATGGCCCAGAGGTATCTGTTTCAATACTGCGTACACTTGTTAGAAATCACAGGACATAATGTATTAAAGTAGAAGGACAAAGAAAGCTGAAATTTAAGCATCATAGTTTAACAAAACTAGCACAAGTATTTTACCTGGTTTATTTCAGCAAACGGCTATTTTGGAAAGTGAATTTCTCCAATTTTCTCTTTTTACTAGAAGATTTTAATTACTAGCTTAATTACCACATATACATTTATCCTTGATCAATTACTTCATCTGTCTATATGTAGTCAGAGACTCTTACCGTTATGCTCTTATCATTTGGGTCACAAGTGTGCAGCTCTCTGCTAAAAGCCAATATTGTATGTGTACTGTTTTCCATGGCATACTCCAGATGGTAATCCTGTTGAGGGTCCTTTTTTAGTACTCTGTTTTCATCTGTAAAATAATCCTGTTACAGAAGAAAGGTGACACATTATTAAAATCTAATATTAAAAATGAAACCCTATGTCCAGTACCGAAGCCCTTTAAAACATGTAAAATTCTGCAGTATCAGTTTTGAACCAAACGATAAATTTGAGGTGGCACTGAACTATTTTTTATCTCCAAGAAAGCAAACCTTCATGATAAAGAGCTTAAAGAATGCCTTAAGTAACTTTAGCAACACACTGCCTGTATGTAACTGCAGAAATAAAGGCTGGACCCAGCAACCAAGAAACCTTATTTATCATAACTGGGATGTCATGAACTCCTGAAGAAATTATAGGGAGAATGAAATTCACTTAATATTTGCATCAATAATACTGTTGCTCATTTTCTCCCACAACCTTTCCTACGTTTTTTTCTTCCCCACAAAAAACAAACTTCTTGAATGAACATTGATTGGAACCAGAAAGCCTACGGCTTAACTAGCACGAAAAGCACTCATTTCATACAAAAGCTGCTGGGATTAGGTTGAGGTTTTGGAAGAGGCAAGGGAGCTGTTTGTAAGAAGGATGGTCCCCATCCAGGGTTCTGCAGAGGCCCGGCACAAAGGAGTATCTCGGCAGCAATGTCAGGTCATTAACCTCCTCACCCCGGATTCCTTCAGACCCGTGCAGCTGGGACCCATCCCGCCCTCTCCTCCCACCCCGGCCACCTGGGCAGGGCTGGCCACTGCCTCAGATGTATCTCCTCTGATCACCCTCCTTTGAGTTTTAGGCTGTTTCTGCCTGGTTTGGGGTGGGGAGGGGTCTTTTATTTAGCCAGTGTATTTCTCATGCCGAATAGGCTATGGGGAGACACAATCAATTGTGTGTTTTTGCGAAATAATGCAGCACTGGCTGGTCCCAGCGGACACTTATTTTTGGAGTTGTTTGGACCTCTGTTCACTTTTGGAGAGATTCCTAGCTTTCCCCTTTTGTTAAGGCTGAGGGAACCAATCTGAAAAACTGTAAAATGTTATGCCCAAGTATTTTGATACCAGTAAAAAATAACTGAAACTTCATTAATTCACTAAAGGGTCATTTAAAAGCTGTAATCTTAAACTTAATTCCACCCTAGAAATCTGTGTGTGGGCAAGACACCAGAGAGTTCTTCTTTTCCTATCACCACTTCTTACAAATACAAATGATTAAGTAAATGCATGAGAGAAAAAGCATATGGACAAATAATTACTTAAAAGAGCAAAAAAGGGGCCTGGGACCTGAAAGAAAGCGAACTGATGAGTTGTATTTGTTTAGAGAAATAACTTTGGATTTGCTGTTTTCCAGATAGAAATAATTAGACTTGTTTTGGGATGGTCCTTTGAAGATGGGTACTTTATGGGATCAAAACACTCCACTTTAGCTCTGCATCAGACCTTGGAAAGAGGCAGTGTATCGTCTATACCATTCCTGCTCTGAAAACACTCTTCTATGGACTCTCTGCTTCCATCTTTAAATTAGTAAGGGTTTGTCTGGATGAGAAATGTAACTTTCTGAACATCAGTTTTCATTGAAGTGTGGTATCTTTGCTGAAATGTTACCTTAAACTGGAGGAAGACACTCTTAGTAAAAGCACTCACACATTGAAATATTGAGGAATACAAATTCAAGAGCAGCTTTTACTCATGTAAACAGACTCAAAGTCTCTGCCTGAAACCAGTGTGAAGGGAAGCTGAGAAATGTGAAGAAAAGCTATGTGTGCACATTTAAATGTTTTGTGGTGAACTTCACCATTTCATCACAAGTCTAGAGGACACAGCTCTAACCAGAAGAAACCCTCTTGTGATATACTCCTGATTTCCATGAGCCTGAGGCAAGAACACAAAAACAATGCGAAGAAGTTCTGTAATGAAGGTATAAGCTCAGATATGCCTTGATAACATGGTTGTCAGTGTAATTATCTCACTTGCCTGGATGACAGTCAAAGACAGGTCACAGCTCTGGCTCACCACGAGGGGCTCATTTTGTGGCTGCTGGCAAATGCCTTGGGGAAGGTGGCCCCAAAGTCCAGGCCCCCAGAGAGGACCAGGCTGCTCCCCGTGGGATGAGAGCTGTGTTGGGCACTCACATTGCTGCCTACTCAGGCACTGGCTGCCCACCCCTGCTGTCAGAAATGAACAGAACCTCGCTGATCTCAGTGATTTCACCTGAAATTATTTTATTGCTGTATGTGGCTATTACTATTTTTAGTTCTTTTGTTGAAAATTATCCAGATGCTCATAATAAAAATAAGAATGAAATAATGTAACAAAAAAAGAACAACCCAAAAAAACCCCCTGAACAACTCAAAATTTGACTGCTCAACCTCTCACACAGAAATGGTTTGTTTCCCAGTTTTAAAACAAAATAATGCCACATTGTCCAGAAACCATGTGAATCTCTTTCTGTTCACAGAGATGATTTTAAGTCAAACTATGCAGACTGCTCAATTTACTCATCAGAACTTAAAAGCCTTTAAGACATGTGTTTGTGTACGAAACAGAATGAACAAAAGGTTTCAAAAATGATGACACAGTGACAATCTGTGATGTCACATCTTTTTCAACCATAATTTGGAAAAATCTGCGATCTGGAAAAGTAAAAAAATGTTAGGTTTAGATATATCTATGCAGATATATGCCTGTACCTTTATCTGTAGCCTATGCTTCCTTTCAGAGTAGAAAAATAGAAATAAAGTAAAGTCCTGCTGCCAAAAGTCCTGGTGCAAATGTAGTCAAAACCACCACATTTGGACTGCCTACACTCCACTTGAGCTCTTTCGTCTAGTCAAAGGAGAAGGCTGGATATGTCTGAAGGCCTTTGAAAAGTGGCAGTACAGAGGATGGATCTACCAGAGGCCAGAGAGGGTAAGCTGGGAATTTGAGCTTCAGCTAAACTAAGGAAATATAAATTTAATTTGAAACTCTCTCAGGTCCAGACTACTGTAACACAGAACTCATCCAAATTCACAAGTTCACTTATTTAATTCTGTAGAGAAAGGAGTGGGATGTTTTAATTCACAGCATTACAGTGCTTTGATATCTATCACAGATAGTTCTAAAATGGGCTTCGTACTGGAACAGTTTATTCTTCCCAACAGGCAGGAAAAGGCTCTAACGCGGTACAATCTATTTTTCACACAGATCTGGTTTTGCTACCCAACACAGTTAGCTAGAAAACCTGTGTCTTTTGTAGGGTAGATTATACAGGTGCAAGTCCCCTGAATTTCATGGAGTCCCAACAGATCTACAATAATTGTCAAGTCCTGAATAGTGGATTTCTGAAATGCTCACATGTGTGTGGATAAATCCACAACATGGATTTATGTACTGCGTCAGTACTTGCATCCAGATTCTTCAGTTTCTTATCATACGTAAAATATATATCATATGTTTAATGAAGAGAAAGTTTTCAAAGTACACCTCAGCTTTACAGAAGTATAAGAATTAGTGAAAGAGAAGGGTGAAGTGACTATATTTTGCTAATATGAATATCTTTGGTTATTTAAAGACTAGGTGTTTTTAAAAAGTTTCAGACGTTATTGGTCATGCTACATGTTAATGAAGATGTCTATTTCAGGATTTACTAATGTAAATTGTTTACATGTGAAACATTTAAATTTTTTTATATCAACTTTTTTTTATATCAACTCCCTTTGATAACATTGCATAAAATGGCATATTGAACTCTGGACTAATCTGTGCAATCCATCAAATAATTAAGTATCTCCTTCCTCACATTACCTGAAAGTGGAAACAACATATGGAAAATGAAAAATCTTCCTGGCATTACAAAATATTCTATGCTCTTTTCCAGATGTGAGGCAGATCATGTTATACTATTTTTCAGATACCATTAGCCTCTCTCCTTCTTAAAAAAAATATTTTGTGGTATATATGGTTTCTGATTTCTGCTCCACAAACAAGAGAGTAACTTTTCAAGGATGTGAAAAGATGCTGGTTTCTCCTTTGAGAATGCAAGCCCAGCTGCAGAGGGAAGCCTGACCCCAAAAGCCCTACCAGCTGTCATCACAGACTGAAACAGGTGTTTATGAGACTCTCTCCCCAGATCTTTACAATGTACAAGATTGTTTTGTTTATTATATCCATTTCCAGCCCTAAATTATATATATCACCTTTCAACCTCAAGGAGCATAAAATAATTCTCAGACTGTGGCCCCATCCAGCAATCATCTTGTGGCCTCAGCTTGTGAGAAACTCAGCCACCCCAAGTTACATGCGCTGCCCTTCTCTAACTGGGCCATCACTGCTGTTCCAGCAGCAGTTTAACACTTAAAAGTGAAAAAAAGGGACAAGCCAGGAAAGAGAAATGACAGAAAAAAAAGCTGTGTTTGAACTTCTCCTCACTGATATTCTGCAGCCAACCCATGGAGTTTCAAACATCCCGAAATTACCAAGCTGATGTCAATGACCAGGACCAAAACCAAGCTTTGCAGAAAGGATCATGAAGCTGTAACAAAGACAAAAGTTGGCACAGGAGAGGATCTATCTTAGTATAAATAGGGTGGATAAACTGCTACGGTAAGGAAAAGAACTGAACGAAACATTTGTTCGAAATAAGAACCAAGTTATGCCTTTCTGGGTTTCCAAAAAAATAACTGTGGTTAACATTTCTCTTTTTTTATTGTTGCATGCAATTTAAATGGAATCCTGTTGCTCAAGGTTCCAGTACACACTAGATGTTACCACCTAAATAAGATGGTTTTACACTGTGTTTGGCAAGAACCAAACAGAGCATGAGTTTACAAATAAGCAAACCAAACTGTTTTGCAACCTCAAATAAATTTCAGCTTGAGTTTCAGGCAAAGATCCTACTATGCTCTTATGCTGGGGAAAAGCAGAGCCCACCCACAGCAACCTAACACGAAGCAGGAGTCTGAAAGCATCGATGCGCTGTATAAGAACACCTTGAGAGCATTCCAGCTGACTGAACCAACCTTGAGATTGGTTGCAAATGAAAAAATAACCATACAAAGGGTACAGCAACAGCAATCAAGTAGTTGCAATAAGTTCCTAAAGTAACTGGGATCAGTAAGTTCACAGCTACTGTCCCATGAGCAGTCTGTTTGTAATTAATTTACTAGTTTGAGGGGGGAAGAGGGGGTGCATGATGTGTTGGGGTTTTTTCAGGGGTTTTTTTTGTTTGCTTCTGATTGTTTGAGTGGGTTGGGTTTGGGGGTTTTTTTTGNCCCAAACAGCAGATTAGCATGAAGTGGTTCAGTCCTTGCTAGGAAGCCTGGATCTCACTCACACAGGCAGTTCTGAGAAGCTCTACACAATTCCTGGTAGAATTCCAATTAAACTGGCTGACACAGAATAGAGTGAGCGTGGATTATTTACTTCGGGTGCACTACCAGCTCTGACAAGGACAGAAAATTTCTATCTCTAACAAATAATTGTGGGTGTGTCTGTACTTTGAATGCAGACATACACATGTACACAAAGATGCACATTTCCATTTGTGTATTTACAGAAACAGATAATGCCTGTATATGTGCGTGTACATGTTCATGCATTTTCTTTACAAAAAGAGGGCTTGTATTTTTTATACATAAAACACAATTCTCAGTACACTACAGCTGGCAGTGGCATCCCTTTGTTTCTGTGACATTCCTGAGACATAAAACATTGCTTTCTCTGCACACAAATGAAAACACTGAAGTGTGGAGACCTCTCTAACTTAGCACAAGAAGGTGTAAGAGGCCCTGGTGGCTAGAGGTTGAAATATGACATCGCCTATTGGCATGGATAATTCAACATTGCAGTGGAGTCCCAAGGGCCTATACGAGTCTTTACATCAAGAATAAATGTTAATTTAAGAGTTTGTATTCCAGTTATATCAGAAGATAGGGTTTTTAGATTAAAGTCTGTCCTAACGCAAAGAGACTAGACAAAACATGTAGCAAAGTGTTTTAAGGGAAAGAAAATCAGTAAGGAGGAGATATGGCATGATACAATCTTACAAGTGCACTTTATCACAAGAAACATTCCTTACACAGGAGCCACACTTATCCAGTGCAAGTTTTCTGTGTTTAATTACTTTAATTACTTCAATTATGAGGAAGATTAAAAACACTTAGGGGATTTTCAAGCACAACTATTAGTGATACTTATTCCCAAAATTTCTGGATCTGCCTTAGAAAACCTCCCTTCTTCCCTCTCCTGCTTCTGTGATACTTGTTTATATTGGGAATTAAATCATTCCTCCATTATTTTAAGCCTTTGCATGACTCAAGGTGGCTACAATTCCATATATCTGGGGAGATGTGAGAAAAGTTCATTTTCTTGGTGTTTCTAAAATCCAAAGGAGAAGAAAAAATACGACAAAGAAAAAAAGCAAAAAGAAAACAATCCCAACAAAACTCTTGAAAACAGTGCCCCCAAGGCCTGCAAATTACAAGAGCTTCAGAATTCTTCTCATCTTTTGTTCACCCACTGTTCCTTCCTTGTCCTAGCTATTGTACCTCTGAAAGGGAACCACAAAGCACCCAGCCAGTGGAGATGTACACTGGAGTGTCTCTTTATGCCCCACACTGAAGCCAAGAGGGAGATGTTAGTCATCTGGAGATTTTGCCCCAATGCCCAAAGGCATGAAGTACCTCCAACAAAACACCGACAGAGATATGTCAGTGTGGCACTCGCTTTGCATCTCTCTCTTGGTGCCTTTCAAGTTGTTTTCTAAACACTTCTTTTGTTGCTGTTGGCATGAGTGCACTTAAAAGCAGCATATCGTTAAGTACTGAAAATGCTCACTGTTTTCTGTCCTTTAAAATCTCTTCCAAGTACTTCCCTGTGAGCAATTAAGCTAACTCTATGGGATACATTTGATAACAGATATTCTTTAGTTTGGGTGACAGTTAACAAGCAAGGCTCTAATGAATAATAAAGTACTTTTTAGTGACACACAGTCCCTATTCACCCTGAGAAGGGACTATTTTTGTGCAAGTTCAACAGAAGATTCTAACAATGCAACCCTCTTGTATAACTTGCACAAAATAGGCATTCATCAAGGAGGATTACTCTCCCCAAAATGGGGCTCTCAGCAGCTACGTGCTGTGGGTGGGGATGCACAATTCCAGACAGGGGTGGAGACCAAGGAAAAGGCATGGGTCTAGCAAGAAAATGCATGCTGTGTCAATTCATAAGCACAAAAGAAATGCATTAGGAAAAAAGAAAGAAATAAGAAAAAAATAAAAAGAAAAAAAAAAAGAAAATAATTTTAAAAACTAGATGCAAAATCTAAGGCTGCCCCAAGATCTTGTATGAAGAGTAACACATGCTGCAAATGAGCACGGCAATATTTCAAGGTAACATTTTGCTAAGTATGAACTCTCCTAAGTCCAACTCCTCCCTATGGAGACAAAGGCAGCTTCCAGCTTTCCAATACCAACCCCCATTGGTATCTTCTTGTTCTCAAACATGCTCACCCAAACTCCACACAATCTGCTGCTCCGACACCACAGGCTCTCAGCAATGTGTGAGAATAGTTTGTTCACCGATCTCCTTTTTCTCCTTCTGCTCAGTGGCGGTGCCTCCCTCATGACAAAACACTAAAGTTATGCATGTATGTATACACATATCCACGCTGTGTCCTCTACATCCTCCCAAAATATGTTTAGGTTCCCATTGCAAATATCAAACTTCTGAAATATTAGGACAGTAAATGTATGATTTTCTGGTCATTCCAATGCTCTTCAAAAAGCTACTCTGGTACACCATGAAGGTTTGTTCTTCTTCTCCTCTCATGACATCGTAACACTTTTCATCTTGATATATTTAGAGAAAACTAAGCCGCAGAGTTCCGAATTGTTTTAGCCTTTCCTTATGTCAGACACCCTTTCAGATTAAATACAGCTCAAACAGGAAAAGCAAACGAAAACAAACATCTCATTCCACCCAAGTTCAGGATACACCTGAAAACTGAGAAAGTAAAACCTAACCCTGGACATTCAGGAGAGGATGAGGAATAAATGAGGAAACGTTTTCTCTCTCTTCTCTGAATACTATCTGGCAGTTTTCCTCTACCTCAATACATGGATCTTCCACAGACTGAGAAGTGCGTGCTTTTACCCTCACTGGCAGCTGTAGTCTAACTACATTTATACGTTTATTCCCGGAAGAGAACTCTTACCTCTGAGAACACTTTCTATTTTTAAAGAAGGAGAGAGAATTTTTGGGGGGGGAAGGCAAAATTGACCCAAGGGACTAGCAATTTCAATGCCCACTTGAAAGGCTATAAAGGTGTTTCAGAACATCTGAACATCAGGCCACTAACAAGCATCTTAAAACTTTCAAAGAAACCAAAAAATGACCCCTCTAAGAGTTTAGACCACGATGCACATTTTCCAACAGATGGTCATGGAATAAAAACATATTTCTAAAACCAAAAAGAAAAGTAAGTTCATTCATTACAGGGTGTACATATTTCATGGAGTGCAGCTAGGCATAAAACCACATACTTTCAAGGGTGCTATCTATGAAAAAATCTTTTTCAGTAGTAAATAATCTAAATTATGATGGTATACACTTAACACAGAATGTATTTTTAAAATATTAACTGTATTTGTTTGTCCAGTAAGGGGAAGAATTGGATATTATTGAAACAGCATCCCAGAACAAGTTGTTCATTTTATAGCAGTCCCTGCTGCCTGACCAGAAAAAGCCTTAGGACAAATTTTGTTTATCATCTTTGTTTCTGGCCTTTCCTTGCTGGTGCAAGTACAGAAATATTTTAACTGAGTAGCTTTTAAAAAACCTCCATTCAGTTTAGAAAGAAACCATGCTACCTAGAACTGAAGAAGGAATGGGGATGGAGCAAACCTTGAGTGGCAAGCAAGCATAACAGAAGTATTTTTTATGTGTCTTACCTACTCAAAAGTACAACAAAATTACTCATAGCTCTTAGCATAACAGTTTATGTGCTAAATTAGTGCTTCAGGAAAAATATCAGTAGGTTTGTATCGGCAGGCATTTGCTACAGTCTTTTTCTATTTGTAACAGAATGTAGGTGGATAAAACCTGTGGAAGAATGGAGTTAGTATGGGGCCGTTTGTAAGGATGCTGAAAACCTGTGAAGGGTGCTTAAAAGAGCCACAAAAGTGCTCTGAGTGCTGGGGAAAATGTCCTGTGATGTTAAAGAGCTCAATCTATTTATTTAACGAAAAAGAAAATTGAGGAGTGACTTGATTGCCTCGATTGCAGCATATAAATAACTTTATGGAGGCGGTAGGCAGGGGGAGTAGAGTTTTTAACGTAGCAGAGAAAATACATAGCTGAAACCTAAACCAAGACAAACTAATCCTGGAAATCAGGAACAGCAGAGACTCGTCATTGCCACAAACTATCAAGGGAAGTGATGGATCCTCCACCACTGGATGTCTTTACACTAGATTTGGATGCCTTTCTAAAAGACTTGCTTTAGCCTAACAAGATCTATGAACTAACCAAGCAAAAAGCTTGGGTTTCTTTTAATGGTTAATAGGTGTGTCTTCTGAATTGTAAAGCCTTACAGAAAGCCTTTCATTCTGTGAGTGACGAGCTCTCTGCTCAATGAGCAGACTAGGGGTTTTTTTTACTATTTTTAGTCTTTTATTTAGGCTTCAAGAAAAATTATCTTCATTTTGAAATATGGAGAAACCAATATTCTGAAAATCACTGGTCTGAACTTAGAGAAAACAAATATTTGCCTAAACTTCATACAGCAAACTACTAGGGAAAAAAAAGTATAAGAAAAAAAAAATACTAAAAGCTCTATTCTTCTGGAAAAGTTTTGATTTTATAAAATCTTGATAACTAGTAGGGACATCATATTATGCATTTAGTTTTCTTATGGTGAACTGTTAATAAAAATCCATATTCTTAAGAAAAACCTCTTAAAATTTAAGCAGCAGCTTAAAGATCAACTAGCTCTACTATAATGAAGGAACGACTGACAGCTTCTCCTAGACCATACTCTCACAACCACTCTTAAATTGCATCTCTAGGTTATTATTCAAGCAACTGGGGGTTACACCATGTCATTCCAGGCCTGATTCTGCTTTCAGTCATCCATGGGACAAGCTGTCCCTGCTCCCCTGACCCCAGAGCAACTCCTCCTGGCTGGATCTCAGGTTGATGAGAGGGGACCAAAGGTGTGGGTCCCCTCCCCCCTCATGGCTCCTACCCCACCAGCCACCAGTGCCTCTTGGAGGGGGTGACTCGCTGGAAGCACCATCAAGGCCTCTGTTCCACCCTCCTGTTCCCAGATGTAGCCCCGACTATATCTAGACTACTACAGAAACATCCCAAGAAATTATGCCAGTAGAGTTGGGCCCCTCTGAGGTCTCTTTACCAGACCAAGGATATGTACCAGGAGTCCCAGCGGTTACTCTGCAAGTCCTTTCCAACATCTGGGTCAAAACACCTCCAGGTGAGGAGAGGAGGAACACCAAGAACAGGAGCAGCACCGGCTGTGCCCCAGCAGAAGGGGACGTCAGCAGGCTTGGAGGTTGGTGGGGTGCTACCCTCATGCCACTGGGATTAGAAAGAGGAAGTTCACGTGGCATAAGGACGGCCAAGCTCCGCCAGATGTTGGCAGGGTGAGGGGAAAGTGGCTGCACCTCCCTGGGACAGACTCTGCTCTCTCACCCCTCTCCTCCGCGGGTCTAGGCTCAGCGGGCAGGCAGGAGAGAGTGCCCAAAGGAGAGACAAGGGCTGTTGCATTTTCTGGATAAAGAGGAAAGAAACCTGACACCTTTAACGAAATCCATGTAAAAGTTTAAAGGGAAGGTTAGCAGGGAGCGGATCTAAAAGAAGTGTCTCCTCCAGAGAAAAGGAACGCAGAACGATAGGGATAACTCAAAGGGTGGAAGGAAGAAGTAAAGAGGTACAGGGATGCAGGGCAAGAAGGCTGCAAAAGAAACGTGCGGCAGCGAAAGAGGGGCATCCCGAGAGAGAGACAGCGGGGGAAAGGTGGGCGGACAAAGAGGACCCGGGCCGGCGGTCGAGGGGAAGGAGCAGGGCCTTACCTGCAGGTAGGGCTGGCCCCTCTCCACGCCCCCCACCACGATGTCGGCTGAGGCCATGCCGCCGCTGGCCGAGAGCCCGAAGCCCACGTAGCCGCGGGTGCGCACCTCCAGGCGGAGGGCGAGGGCGCTGCCGCGGCGGCCCCAGCGCAGGCGGTAAGCGCCCGCGCCGTCCAGCACCGCGCTGTGCGGGTAGCTCCGCAGCGCCGGCCC
>VZTD01004116.1:1093779-1106728 GCA_013397725.1 Rhagologus leucostigma
CGGCCGCCCCCGGCTTCCCCGCGCCGCCCGTCGGGGCCGGACCGGACCCCGCCGCGCCGGGAGCACCTGCCGTGCGCTCGCCGCGGGGGCTTCTCGCCGAGATGCTCGCGGTTCGCGTTGGCGAGCCAAAATCCTCCTCCTGACCGGGGAAGCGGAGGGAAGGCGGAGGACGGGGGACCTCCCCGGCCCCCCCGGCAGCTCTAACTCCGGTGGAAAAATTCCAAGGGGTGAAGCCCGGAGGCGTAAGAGGGCTTCCCCACTCTCGGCCGCCTCCTCACTTAGTGCGAGCGCACGGTGCGGCGGACGGATGGAGCTGAGCAGGAGATCTCCGTCGGGAGAGTTCTTTTTGCATTATAAGTGGAAAACGAGGACCCCCCGAGTGGTTTGCACTGAGACGGCTACAAAAGCACATCTCAAAACCCCAGTCGCGTCCCTTGACACCCCTGCAGCCGTCCCCGGCGGCACCGCAACTCGGCCAGCCCGGCCATGCGGTCCTCGACACTCCCGCAGCAGAAGCTGCCTTCCCTTCCCCTGCGCACGGCACCACCGCCATTGCGGGGGCGAGAACAACGATCAGAAAGATGCTTTTGGAGGAATGTTCCCCAGCCCTCTGCATATCCGGATGGAAACAAAAAATAGCATGGCACCCAAAACGGGAAGGTTAGGGTCCACAAGAAGTTATATCAGCCCTTGAAAGCTCTGAGCTGTATGAAATAGGTTTTAAAAGGAAGTTACATTGTTTGAAATGTGCTTTCTTCACATTTAAATGAAAGAGAAAGAGCCTGGTACTCAACCAAAATGACGTGCTAATTCAGTAAAAACCAATCAAACTAGTACATAAAGGAAATTAATAATGGTCCTTTTTTTGGCTTTTGCATGACAATATTTCACAAGTATCACTGGGGTTTCAAGAATACAACCACCCACTGTGATGTGAGGGATATATCAAACTACAAAACAACTTCTAGAAAGAAAATGCTTAAGAAAGGATAAGCACCAAAAAATTACTTTTACCTAAGGCATCATAAGAAATGAGAAAAAAAAAATAATTAGATATTGGTGAAATGAAAGCAGTCTTTAGAGGGAACAGATTAGTGTGACCTTTCTTCCAATTATAGCAGTAACTTCAAAGGTACAGACTCAGATGACTGACAAAACAGAAAATTGTGAGATGCTGAGTGTTTAGATTCTCTTCTATGAAATTGCTAACACCTGCAATTACTCCATATCCATATTCTCCTGCAATTAATCCATACCCACATAACAAGTGGATATGGATTAATTTAAGGAGAAATTGCAAATGTGTGATAGGTCCTGTCAAGGCCAAAGGTGTGACCTTGGCACCTAACGGGGGGCACTCAGCCTTTCTAAAGTTGTGTGCTAAAGGACAAATCCTTAGGGTAGTTCCAAAAGTGCACGTTTTTCTTTTCTGAGGGCAAGGATGATGAAGGAACGAAGAATGTTTCATAAACTTAGGTTTTTTCTTAATTTTCTTATGAGACTGTGCATTATGTTCTTACATAATGGAAACCCCTAGATAAAGCTTCAATCATAGGGACATGACAAGCTCACTCTTTGAAAGAACGATTGAATTACACATCTAGATCAAAATTGCTGCTTTTAAAGCACAACAGTGGTCACTGAAGTCCAACTAGTGCTTCCTATAGCATGCATTGTATAAGCATTTGTAAAAAAGAGTGCAAAATGCTCACTTTGAAGTACTCCAGCACGTCTCAGTTTGGTAAGGATGGTACTGATGAAATTTTGGAAGCCTGTACATAACACGGGATGTTATAGTACAAGCAAGGATGATGGACTATCTTACACCGCATGCTGAGCTGCACAGCAAAGCAGACAGAAGTAGGGTTTCCCAACTAGCCTGCATGCAGGTGCCATGAGGGAAGCAAAGCTGGAGATAGGTGTGCACTGTAGAGGCTGTCAGAGGCACAGCTGCACACCTCTCCATACGGCAGCCTGCCCCCTGCATGTCCAATTCCCTGCTCCTCTCACAGCAAACAGTCACAGAAAGAAAACCCCAATGCACACAAACTTGTGGTTAGCTGTGATCTTTCCAGTCATTCAGCCAAAAGCCGAAGCAGCAGGATCGTCTAGCGCCTTGGGCAAACTGCAGTATCTCAGGCAAGACAAGCCAGAGTTTTGTTATAGTGGGTCTGGTAGAAGTGGTAACACTCACTGGAAGCAGCCGTACTATTTCTGGTGAGCTGCAGCGACCTTGGAAAATGGACAGTTCCACCCAGCCCAGCATGAGAGTCCTGTGCTGACAGCACTGGTGGCCAGGGCATCCTTATTCCATGGCTCTGGAACTAACCCCAGATTGCTCCTGAGGTTTTCTTTGCCTATGCAGAGAAAAATGACATTTTGGAGGCTGAGAGTTGGAATGGAAACAATACTTGAATTCTTGAAATCTCCTGTGGGACTAAATGATCTTGTCTCTGCAGAGCTCCATGGGCAGTCGGCTGCTTTTCTGCAGCTCTGAAGCCTGAACAACCCGAACCCCTGTGACTTTCTACCAAAGCCTGGGTGTGATGTCATCCTGTCTTCCAGCAGTATACCACACTCAGTAGCACTGCGCAACCCATCATGATGGCAACATTTAGACTAGTAGAAGTGCAAGAATAGCAGTCCCATTGCTTTCCAATTTCCAGCAAATATTTTTCCATTAAAACAAATCATCCAAACAGTTTTACAGAGCTGAACACTTGATCTACAAATACTGTGACAAAACCAACCTTTTTCAACTTGCTGCTATTTATAATTCCAGGAACAATACTCACGTAATAAAACTTTCCTAGTAGAACTAGAAGAGGTACTTTGTGGGCAGGGCTGCACAATTCCCAAAACTCACATTAAGAGACTTTTGCAATTTCACCAGAAATATAAGTAATGTTGCTGGCAGGAGCACAGGGAGACATCAGGTTACCACTTTCTCTGAACTGAACTCAATTTCACTACTTCTCTTCTGGAGGAAGGCAGTCACCTAACCAAGCCTGGAGAGATTCAGCAGGTGTTTTTCTTTTTTAAAAGCTCTTACTACCACTACTGAATATCAGCTTGTCTGTTGCTCCCTCACACCATTGCATTACATGGTTCACATACTGAAGTACTGATTAAAAAGTCATAGAATCATAGAATGGCCTATATTAAAGACTGGCTACTTCCAAGTCCCCTGCCATGGGCAGGAACACCTTCCCCTAGACCAGGTTGCTCAAAGCCCCGTCCAACCTGGCCTTGAACACTTTCATGGATGAGGCATCCACAACTTCTCTGGGCAACCTGTTCCAGTGCCTCACCACCCTCACAGGGAAGAATTTTTTTGTAATATTTAATCTAAACCTACTCTCTTTCAGATTGAAGCCATTCCCCCATGTCCTGTCACTATGTACCCTTGTAAAAGGTCTCTCTTCATCTTCCTTGTAGGCTCCCTTGAGGTACTGGAAGGCTGAAATTAGGTCATCCTTAAGATGTCTCTTCTCCAGGCTGAACAATCCCAATTCTCTCAGCTTTTTCTTACAGGAGAGGTTCTCCCTCCCTTGAATCAACTTGTTGGCTTGCTCTGGACTTGCTCCAACAGATTGATGTCCTTCCTGTGCTGAGGACCCCAGAGCTGGATGCAGCACTCCAGGCAGGGTCTCACCAGAGCAGATAGAGGGAGAGAATCCTCTCCCTCACCCTGCTGGTCACGCTGCTTTGGATGCAGCCCAGGATACAGCTGGAATTCTGGGCTGCAAGTGCACACTTCTGGGTCATGTCCAGCCTCTCATCCAGCAGCACCCCCAAGTTCTTCTTTGTAGGGCCACTCTTGATCTGTTCATCCTCTGACCTGTGTTTATACCAGGGGTTGCCTTGAGCCGGATACAACATCTTGCACTTGGAATTGTTAAACCACATGAGATTCCCTGGAGCCAACTTCTTGAACTTGCTCAGATCCCTCAGGATGTCATCGTGTTTCTCAAGTTTGTGCTTCTCTACTGTTCCTTAGTGAGTTGATTAATTATGAAGATTTAGCTTGATCATAGGTGTCCTAGGTTACAATATAGATGTAGTTAGGTATTCTATTACCACCAGCTGTGGGCCATTAGCTGTTATCGCCTGCTAATGACCCACCTCTGATAACAGACAATGGGCCATCAAGAAACCACCACATGACTCATGGACTTATCTCATCCTGTTGTGAGATGCTGCACCCAGGAGGGAGGAGCCAAGCATTCCCACCTGGATATAACCTGCCCTTAGAAGTGACTAACTTAGCCCTGTCTATTGGGTTACCACAGGACAAGAGCTACCACTGGACCTTCAGCTGGAGACTAGGCCTTCCATAGGATCATCGCTTCAACGGAACTACTTCATTTGGACTGCTACCACCATGCTAACAGGGTGTCAGGTTGTATCTGACTTTGTCAGTGCTTTTCCTTCTATTATTTCACTTATTTCTATTTTTTTTTCCTATTAATTTTAATCCTGACTTGTGATCTCCCACTGGTTTGTTTTCAAACCAATACAATGGGTAGTGAGTGACCTAACACCCGATTTATCCCTACTGGTGTATTCTGGCATTGAGGTGTTCTTGCTAGAGAGCAACCCAGCATGTGTGCCCTGTCCATTTTCAGGCAGCAGGATTTATCAGAGGCATAGAAAGGTTTGGTTTCAGTCTATTTCTAATGTACTCTGTGCTCTGGGGCATGCTTTCAGTTAGTTGCCTGCTGGCTCTTCTCTTATGCAATTTAGTTTCCATGCAGGAAATTCATGATGTTGAACTTTGATTAATATAATTGATTAATATAATATATATTAATCAGTTATATAATATAATTAATGAGCTAATAATTAATGCAAAGTCTTTTATAAGCTTTTTGTAAAGTAGATAGCCACTTGCTACATCAACTTGCTAGTAGAGGGCAACAAGAATTCTGCTCTCACCTGTGAAATGTAAACAAAACACCTTTTATTTACCCTTTTAATGTAATGGTTTTTATCATTGGAATGACCTGCATGAATCCAGATGTGGACATCAATGCAATGCAAAAGAGTTAGAGAAGCAGCTTGCAGATCCTGTTGGAAGCTTTTTACAGTGGGGTAATGCCTATGCAGAATAAAACCAGCTTCACTGACAATCCAGTTTGTGTTCAGTGTGGGTAGGGAACTGAGAGCAGGAAAGGTTTTGGGTTGAACTAGATGTTGTCTTCGGAATGCTGAGCCAGCAGGATGGGCTCCTAGGGAACATTACTGCCAGCACAGGTAGAAGGAGTTGGAAAACTTTTCTGTCTTGATCTAAATCCATTTCTTCAAGAAGAGGAGGGTGGACACATTCCACCTGTGCCTCTGTCAGCATCAAACATTTCCTCGGGCACACATGATAACCTGGCCGCTCTAAAAGATGTGTTTAAGGTATTTATCGTAAAGAAAAAATCTTCAAATTTTGTGTTGTCTTAACCTCCTTAACTAAGGTGAGAGGACAAAGCACCATGCTTATTTTATTAATTTTGGTTAAAGATGCACCGGGGAGAATAGCAATATAGCCATTAAATGTACCAGAAGTTGTGCACTGGTCTTTAAAGCTTTATTCCCCTCTTGTTCCTGCCCTGCTCCATTTCCCAAATACTTGAAATTTATTTTTACACTTTAAAGTGGAAAATGCCTACAATTTAATTGATCACTGTAAGCAGAGTAACTGTATGAAGGCTTTTAGAAATTTTTAATTCTCATTCTATGCATTTTATGTCCTTGTTCTGAATTTTTCTTTTCTTTTGCAGGTAGTAGTAGAGAAGAAGACATGGTTTTTCTGTCAGATAGGCATACTAAGGAGATGCAAATTCTTCTTATGAAGTAATATACATTAATCACCAGAGGTGGAAGAGAAGTTTGGGACTGGTGAGTACAGAGGTGAATATTTTTCTACCTTTCTTTCTTGATGCAGCCTGGCTTTGGCTCAAGTCAGGATAGTTTTGGAGCTCTGCTGTGCTACCTACAATCTACATTTTAAAAGTTCTGTTGATCTCAAACTAGTATAAATAAAGACTAGTATGCTTTCAGCTATTCTTATGAGGAGTTTGGACTCATGTCTGTTGATGTTTTAAATTACTTGCCTGAGGAGACAAAAATAAAATCATTGTTAGAAAAAGAATATTTATCCAGCCCTGTGCTCAGGGCAAAAGCAGAATGATTTAACTTTCTTTTCCTCATCAGCAGGCTGGTTTCTGCAGATGTTGCCAAATTTCCAAATACTTTGACTCAAGTTCATAAAAACTTCTTCTCTTGGGAGAGAAAACTGGAGGGCAAGGGTTTTATTAGACCAGTTGGAAAAGCCAGCAGGCTTTACAGCAAAGAGTTTCTCATTTCCCTTGGTTGTGGTTTTGTCTTTTCCCCTCTTTTACGAGCACCTCTGCTAAAGAAGGCACTTAGCTGCAGTCAGTGGTGCAGTGTAATCCTGGGCACTGATTCACAGGAAGTCCCACGAGGGGATACCTCCGCAATGGTATTTCTACACAGTCATGGCTCCTCAGGTGTGGGGAAGAATTCATTCCCTTTCATTTGAATTTAACCTAATTTCAGGTTTTTTACTTTTCACTGAGTGTATCTGCTCTGCTGCCGATGTTCTGTGAAGAGGAATAGTTTTTAGCATACATACTTTTAAGGATAACTACCATTTTACAATGGTTGCTTATACTTCATATATATCTTTGCTAATTAATTACAATTCTAGCTGTCTGTCCATCTATCTGTCACACAGGACACAGACAGTTTAAACAGACACTTTAAATGCTTTTTGGTGTTAGATATTAGATATATACATATAGACATATAATACTTATGTATCAGGAGAAAACTCTTTACTGTGAGAGTGCTGAAGCACTGAAACAGGTTGTTCAGAGAAGTGGTGGATGCCCCACTCCTGGAAGTGTTCAAGGCCAGGTTGGATGGGGCTTTGAGCAAGCTGGTCTAGTGGCAAGTGTCCCTGCCAACACGGGGGTTGGAACTAGATGATCTTTAAGGTCTCTTCCAACCCAAACCATTCTATGAATCTATGATCTTTGCTGTTTGACCCCCAGCTCCTATCAATATCTGCGAGCACCCTCAGTAAGGTAAAACCAGGAAGCCAAGTGCATGTCTCACTTCCTGGAACTCATTCAAAGTCTTCGAGTAATGCACTTCCCAGGTGACAATTAACTTTCTGAGACCACCTAAGCCAAACCCTGACTCACGGGCAGGATCACCTTTTTGCTGTATCAGACCTGAGAAATGTCTGTCTAGCCTTCCAATTACGATGTCTATCACTGCAATTTTTTTTTTCTCTTCTCTTTTCTCCTTCCTCCTTCTCCCTTTGGATAGAATCAACTCTGATCCATCATCATTCTTCCTGTTAGAAAGCTGTGTTAGGTGGCTGATCTTGGACGCAGCAGTTTAGGCCCATAACTGCTGTTCTGCACCTTATGTATTTATTTGACAGTGTGGAAGACAACACGGCTGCTTTTGGATGGGAGGAAGGCACTTCCTGGTTCCTACCCCTCGCTGCCCTGTTGTCTGTCTTGATCTCATTCAGAAAGCAGCTGATGGATACAGGTTTTCAGCCTGTGTGATTTTTGTAAGAAACTGAAGAGCATCCCTCCTGCGCAGTCTTCACAAACCTCAATAGGCACCCAGTTTTCTAAATCTAAATGAACAGTCTCTACTTTTTTTCCTAACTGGACAGATGGATTCAGAGAGCATAACTGACCTCTGGGTTTAGTTTCCCCCCCTTATTTACAATGTTAAAATTAGCAGAACAAATGCAAAACAGAAGGAGAGCAGGAGGAGGAAGTTGGTGCCTTTGGGGGGATGTGTTGCTCTGCAGAAGGAGAGAGCATCCCCATGCCCTTCGCTCTGTGCAAACAGCCTGCATAGCCAGGCAAGGCTATGAATGCACACAAGAAACAAAAATACAGCAGTAAGAGGGTGCCAAATCTCTTAACCTTCTGGACAACAAAAGTAACATCTGTCTTCCCCACAAGTCAAGATTAGCTCATCGTTACTCCATCTAATGAAAAGGTCTCCAGAATTTTTCAACACAGCAAAATATTGAACCCAAACCTGTTTTCTCTGAAGTCAGTGGTAAATTCCTAACTCAAACAGGAGAAGTAACCTTTCTTTTGAGAAGGAAAACATTTTTTGGTGGAAAAAAATACCCATCTCTAAAACTTTCAAGCTGCTGAGCTTTTTTACTTCAAACTGATGCAATACATTTTGCTCCTGTATATATAACACTCCCATCCCTGCCCCCAGGCACTTACACACACAGAAGACGGCTTGTATTGAAGCAAAGAAAATTCTGTTGAAATGTGGAGTTTATAAATAAAGTGTGTGATATGAAGTGTGCACAGGTTGAGGGGTGAGATTCTTGCCTGCTGATTTGATGGTAAGTTTACTGTAAGGTTTCCAAGAGATGATGTTTAGCATGGTCATCACAACGTCTGGACATTTCTCCTGAATTTGTTGAGTTGTTTGTGATAATCATAGATGTCTTTGTCAAGTTTACAACCTAGAATGACAAACACTCTTACTAGGAAAGTGAAAAGAGTATGACAAAAAGCAACGAAATGAAAATCCCTAAAATTAACAAATGACATCACCTATTGACATTGTCATCATGGATCAATAACTTTCTGGGATACACCAGCCTTGAAGAAAGAATAAAAAATGCAAGACTATAAGATCAAGGGTAAAAAAAATGAAGTCACAGGTATATGATAGAAAAAGTAGCCTGGAAGTTGTGATACTGAAAGAGACTAAAGCACTTCAGTAAATAATCTACTCATCAGGAACTTCCAATGTGAAACAACGAGACAGAGTAGAACCGGCTCTGCCACCAAGGAAGAAGACAAGCATTGCTGTGCTGTGTCCCCTCTGCCGGGATCCACACACTGAAAAGCCAGGTTGATGCTCAGTTTGCTTGAGAGTTACTCTAATAGAATTATTTATACATTTGTATTCTTATCCTTTTATAAAACAGCTATGTTGAGGATATAGTGTTACCAATACACATTATTTTACACACCATTGACACTTTTTCAAAGACACTGTTGTAAGTGTTGCAGAAAAACAGCAGACATGGCAGACAGATTCCTAAACTTTTTGAGAAAGCTGAAGTCCAGACTATGGCAGATTTTTCTTCTGAACATCGGGAGGAAAGTAGCTGTCTGATGTTCCTGTAAGAGCACTACAGTACAGATTTGCAGCTGTCTAACATTCCTACGCACAAAGTTTTTCAAATTAGGGCTCACTTCACCAAAGCTGGAGTATTCCAAACATAACTAAACAAATAATTTCTTGGAGCCCACAATACCAATCCAGAACATGAATACATGTTATTTCAATTTTTGGTGATGACAGGTTTGTTAATATACCCATGAGACTGTAGCCTGAAACTCAGACTTATATAAGCAACCTTTTGGCATGTGACTGTACCAGCTGAGCTCAATAACCACGGTCTGTTTGTGGGGACTTCTGGGAGGAGCTGTATTTAACCCTTTCTGCTGGCGATACCAGTTTGGGTCCTTGCTTGCTTTATAAGCCATCATATGTCTCCAGGCATGCTAAGATGCGTGGGTGTGAGGGGAGAACATCATGCAGAAGCATCTGCCTCTTTGCTGGCTTTTGTTTTAACCGAAGATTTAATTCCTTTTGTATTAGCCACATGTCATGATATTAACAAAATACATACATAATCCCATTTTGAAAAAGAATTGATGGGCTGTGGAAAAAAGAAACTACCTCTTCAGGTAACCACATTTGCTTTGAACATCCAGGAGCTGCAGCTCTTTAATATGAAAAGGTGACAGAAAAACCCAAAACATCTTAAATATTTATTTTAATTTAGGTAAACACTTACTTTGAATATGAGGCTCGAGACTGATTACTTGATTCCTAAATTTACCTCAGCTCAGGTTCTGTGATTATCTTGTGATTGGGGTAGAGGAAAGCAGGGGAGAGGTTCCACAAAAGGAAAGGGAGCCCCCCTGTTCCACTCTTATTCCTCTACAGAAATACTAGAGCAGGGGCTGTCCTTTCCCACTGCCAAAGAGAAAAGATTTCCATAAGAAAGAAACATAAAGGTAGGACAACAGCTCTGACCCACATTCTTGCAGGACTGTGGGGTCAGATCTAGCCTACAAGCTGTAAATTAACAGGGATGCTCCTTTCGCAAAGCCAGCGGCTCTGGTGTATTCAAAGCAGAATTTGGCAGCAAAAAACATACGAACCATTAACAGCCGAAATATAAGAGCAGTGGCTTTTGTGCAACCCAGATACGTGAATACATGTGCACAAACCATCCTTCTCAAGTGTCACCTCCAAGGGAAGTCAGAGGCCTCCCCAAACTGCGTTTTTGCAAAAGATTGGGGAATTTTGCCTAAAGTGCTCTATGCTGGTGCCAAGATTTCAAGCAGCTGACTTGGGCATTGCTGTGTGATGGCGGAGCCTGTGAAGCACCTTGTGAACAGAAAATTCTCCCCCAGTCCATGATTTTTTATGATACAGCATTTTGAAGACAAGTAATGTTTTCATACACTACCGTATCAGGAAAAGAAGCTTTTTTTTTTTCTTCTTCTTTTTATCCTTTTCCTTCAATTAGCAGGAGAAAAATATCACCATAGTGAGATCAACATTTTCTTCTGGCAGCAGAACACTCTGGAGCTCACATATCTGGACTCATAACGGTTCTGCTTTAGAAAGAGAGTTCCTCAAGGAAACAGTGAATTCAGCATCTTTCCCAGACCCTCTGGAAGCTGGAGAAGGTGGTCACAGTACACATCCATCTGTGGTCACAACCTCAGAAGGCTCATTTGATACCGGTACTGTTGCTGACCTTTTCTTTCCGACCTAGATACACAATGTGTCATTTTCAGTAAGTAGCGGCATTTCACAGACTTTAAATCATAATGACTTTGTTTTTGTTTGGCTTCATTCATTCATTCATTCTTACAAGGCTGACATTGCAATACCCAAACTCTCAGTTTTCAATTAAATAGAAGGTCTACATGTGATGAGCTTTAGTTTGTTGGTGTTGTACTGCTATTTCACAGTGCTAAGTATAGACCAGAGTCTGACTCTTCAGCATTTTTCAGGAGCATCTGTGTTATTTTAGCACCATACTCTTGTTATCCCCGGTAGGATGTGAGGTTGCAGTCCAAACCCAGACTTCCCTGCAAATTGCTAGTTGATTGCTCACAGTGTCTTGACAGAGTTTTCTCTGTGAAGTACATTGCTGCCAGTTCAAGGAACAGCCACAGCCACCTGTTTATTCTTCCGGTGTCTCGGGGTGACTCTATCATGTGTATCCCCTATCATGCTCTATGCCCAAAAAGTAATATTGTGCCTTTTCTGTGCCTTTATACTGAGCTTGAGCAAAAAAAACCAGATGAGCTTTCCAAAGCAGCTTCTCAAGGACACAGAGATTACACTCCTCAGTGTTGTCTGACGGTGGATGGCATGGAGAGAGCACCCTGCTTGCTTTTCCTTCAGCCAGCTGGTTTTTTTTCCCTCTTGGCGTGAGACGGAGAGCTAAATTTTGTTTCCTGGGACTTCGGGTTTTTTTCCCTTCTCTTCTGAACTGTTTCAACAACATCAGAACACATCAGGAGAATTTTGTCCCCGAGGCCCGGGGGTGGGCCCACGCCCTCACCGACCAGCTCCGAGGAGGAGAGAGACCACACCTACAGAAGGACTCTGAAATCTTCCCAGGTTTCTCTCCATAGCGAGGGTTTTAATTCATTATTTAGCATCATTATCCTTTTCCTGTGTGTTTGTTAAAATAAATAGTTTTTATCTCTTTCACTTTCCTTCGAGGAAAAATTTCCTTTTTTCCCAAACCCCGTGGGGGGAAGGGTGGTTGTAACCTGGTTTTCTCTCAGGGGCTATATTACTAGATTTTGGCCAAACCGGCACATCCAGAAAACCTGCATCTGGACTAATAATCTAAAAAAATATTCTTGGGGATTTTCCAGATAACATCTGCAGATCTCAGGCAGATCTTGCACTGTGTGTCACCAATTTGTGCTCTTACAGCTGGTGGGGAAAAGAGCCGCCGACGCGGTGATTGGCGTAGGTTGTCCAGGTTGTTCTGATCCTCTTCGAGGGAGGAGACAGCCTAAGTAAGAATGCCACAACACCTCAAGCTTCAGACTCTACTGCAAAGCTGTTGTGAGAGTTTCAAGCTGACACTTTGGGGTTTGTTGATTTGCCTTGTTGGTTTGTTGGGTTTTTTAAATAAATGATTTCCCCGTCACCACTCAGAAGCAGCACAGTTCAGAGGTGCAGTTGTCACCTACTTGTTCTCATCCAAGATGACCCCCACACAGTAGCCCAGACTAGCCCCAGTTCTGTGCCATCCTGCTAAGTCTTCTTCATCCCCTTGCCCACAGCACCTTTCACAGAATAAACACTCAAGTTACCTTGGCACCCATTAAAAGCAAACCAGTACTATTAGCACCATAATGACTAATAGTCATTAGGCACTACTCAGCACAGTGGGAAGTATTCTGTAATGAGTATCCATGGAAAATTTTGCAACCCTGCATAAGTAGAAAAAACAAAACAAGCAAATCCTACAGGGAGCTCATGTTAGAGCTGGGTTAAAGGATTTTTTAAACAATTTGCATTCTCCTTTCTCATCTTGATTTACGAACTCCATAAGTTTTTTTTTCCTTTATCAGTCAGAAATTTTTTATCAGACAAATGGTTTCCTGGTAAAGCATTTGATAACATGGTACTTTTTGCCTTCCTTAAACGCTTTTGGTCTGATTTTGTTAAGGACCTTATCAAAAGATGCTCTGTGTGCCTACATGGTAAAGCCTAATGAGGAAAAACACAGCATTTAGCTGAGGAACCTCCTCCCTTCTCCCTCTAGAACACAATTTCTGAAGGCCAGCCCAAAATTGTGTCTCAAAAAAAAAAAAAA
>VZTD01004116.1:1106748-1141582 GCA_013397725.1 Rhagologus leucostigma
AAAAAAAAAAAAAAGAAAAATAGTTGCCAGATGAAAATATTCAAGGTGTCTTTAGCATCAAAGAGCAGCAAGTCAGATTAGCATAAGATTTTACTACATCTTCCATACCAGCCATAGCATTTTGTACACACCTTTCAAATTATATCAGTCTTGAAGAGTCATGTCCTTGCATTCCTTTGGAGATTGGAATTACTGCATACAAGCAGAGAACATAGCTTGGGGCAGAGTTCTTGTCAGAAACATCCCAACAGAATGGAGCAGGAGTATTGCAGATACAATTTTGGTGTAAAGGAATCATGTTGAAAAGCACAAATGAACAAACTTGAATAGGGAACACCTCATATTTCAACAGCACCTTCCTGGCAGAATGGCAGAGATGAGGAAGCATAAAAGTAATGAAGAACAAAAAGTAATTAAAATACAACACCCTCTGACTTTGCAACCTCAAGGATGTTATCAAGGCGAAAATATTTATGTCTTCTTGAAATTTTGAATACAATTTAATAAAATATCTGACTTGCTAAGTGTTTAAGTTTTTGAGACTGATATGTATTTGTCTCATAACAACTCATGCATAGCCAAACTGAATTAGGGCTGTATGTCTCAATTTCTTCATATTACGATGATGCCATTACTTTGGTCTTCTAAATTCTTTTGCGACCCTTCCCTAACATGACCTGCTTCTGCTCCAGCCTTCCTTGCATTTTTACTCCAAATGCAGCCCCCCCAGAAAACAAGAAAATAACTGGCAAGTCAATAAAAGTCCAAGGAATTGACCTCTTCCCTAGAGTCATAGCCAAAATGACTCCACCAGACTACTGAATTCTCAGGAATCAAACGAAACATGACATGAAGAACAGCTCCTAGCTTTTCCCTCCCAAAGCTGTGAAACAACAACAGCAAAGATGGTTTTTCTGGCTGTAGAGAAGGCCAGCTTCAGAAGGCTATTAATAGAAGAGTAATTTCCAAAATTTGAGACATCTGTACAGGGTGACAGCCAGCCACCATTTATTGCCCAGAACAATGTTGCACAGTGTTATTCAGTTCAACCCTCCACAGACACCTCCAGTTTCTCAGACCTACAGTTGTTACATTTGTTTCTGCCCTTCTGTGTAGCACAAGTTATAGAAAGATCCTTTTCTGTCTCCCCTACCTCATCTTCTCCTCTCAAATATTTTTCTTACTTTCATTTAGTCTTGTGGTCTTTATGTAATATATCTGGGTTTCCAGAACTCTTCTAGTCTATGTGCATGGTTTACAAAATATTCCTTTAGCCGTTTTTTTTTTGGTAAAGCTGTGTTTGCAGATGGATGAATCATAAACCTCATAATTTTTTTTTTTGAGAAATAATTTCTACCTAAAATGCTGAGGAGTTGCAGTTTAGCTAGAGCGTTTGTGGATATCTTATGTCTGAGGGGAAAGAGAAACTTGAGGTCAAACGTCTATGGTCCTGGCAATGTTCAGAAGTAAATTTGGGACTGGAGGCGGGCAGAGGAGAAGACAGGAGGGTTGACTTGCAAGGAAATACTTGGCTCACTGGGTACTTGCCTGTTTTCAGGTGCAGTTCCATCAGAAAATTAGAACTGCAGGGATTAAATAACAAAAAATTCTCACTCCAGTGTCTGCCAGAATAAACAATCTGAATTTTCCTCTTTACTGGGAAGAGTACCCTAAGATCAAGGCTATAACTGGTTGAAAAGTTCATGAAAGTTTCTGAATTGATGATGTCAAATTGCTTCATCACTGAATTGAGTGAGTGAATTGACAGTGAGTGAACAAAATGTTAGTTCCCAGCCTAGAACTACTGACTTGTACAGCAATTATGTAGCCAACCCAAGTGACCTTATTTGTAGAAAGAAAGTCGTCACAGTGGAGTAGGCAGAGCCTTAAAGAAGAGCTGGTTCTGCCTGTACAGGCTGTGAGGCAAAGGCTGGAGCAGAGGAAAAGTTGCCAGTAAAAAAGGCAAGACCAGGAACAGTCATGCAGTGTTGCTTTTAACAAAATCGTGAGTTGAGTGACACAATGTTAAGCTCTGATTATTACACTTATTAGAGAGATGCCTCTGCCTTAAATTAAAGTGCAGATGACATCATGTGCCAAAGTCAATTGTGCGGATTTTATTTAACAGTAAATGGCAGGTAGAGAGAGACAGAAAGAAGTAGAAAAGAGAGGAGAGGGTGAGAAACAGCTCAAGTAGGAAAATAGTCACCAACCCTGTGGATCCAGTGGCATTCTGTTGCTCCTCTTCACCCTGGTCCCAGTGGTGGGGGTCCCAGGAAACATGGAGTTCAGTGGATTATTATGTGTTCAGGTGTATGCGGGAATGCCCAAGCACCTCCCCTGCAGGGAGAGACCTCTGGTGGAAGGTCTCAGGAATGAGTCTGGGGGTCTTTGATGGTTTATGACCCCTTCTAAGACATGACAGCTGCCTCCTTTACAACTGAGCCAAAACTCTCCAAACACCCCAAAACTCTCCTCCTCCCCCTCAGCTAGGGGGAGAGTGTGTACACCTGGCCTTAGCAAATGAGTCTGTGGGCTGTGGCCTCCCCACACCACCACCAGACAGGGCTGATTTTCAGGAGAGCTGCTGAGTTGACTTTCCTTGTGGATACGTTCTTCTCCCCCAGCCTTGCTTACTTCTCCTTGGACTTGAGATAATTGAAAATTAGTGATGCCCTGTGCTTTTGTATGGCCACTCAGGTGCCAGATTGCCCTTTCCCAGGGATGCCACTGTGGGGTTACAGTAGATGAAGGATAGTGGCTCACTATTGCAGACAGCTCCCCTTCCCCTGGAGCTTCACGGCTTGCAGCCTCCGCTTGGGAATTTACAGACTAGCTTGAAAACTAACAGAAACAATACAAATCAGGGACAAATGGTCTACTTTGCTTCTCTATTTAAAGTTCTTTTATTATTTTAAATAATGGTTTGCTGAAGACATCAAATCTATGGCCAATACAGGATAAGAAAGCCTCAGCTTGTTTTTGTCACCTTACAAAGACAGTTCAAATCTACTTTTTAATAAGCATTTCTAATCCCCTAAACTCCTTCAGCCTAATTCTCCCTGACAACACAGTGGCTAGTCTCCAAGATTATATCTATTCTTTATCTGGTTAAAGAAAAGCTGTTGGAGAACAGCATATTAGACAATGAGGCATCTCCCTATTTCAGTAATACTGTGGCAGAGAAGTTTTAGAAGACCACAAGATACAAAGGTCTAATTCTTCTCTTGTGCTGGACTCTGTGGATCCAATTTTGGGGTTTCAGCTTCCTCTGCATTGAGAACATCTGGGTGTATGAGAGGGGTGTGGGGGTGGGTGGGAAAGGGAGCAAACATGGTGCAGATAGCAGGGAGTATATTTATCTCCCTCTCCTCAAGTTGCTGTCTGATGTTCTCTTTTAGAGGAGAAAAGATCCTCTCCTTGCCCCTGCTTACCTCCTTTAGATAAAGGTCCATCCAGCCTGCAGGACTTGGGAGCAGCCGAAACTGTTGCTGAGGAATTCCCTGTGGGTCTTGGAGTCCTTCCTCCTAAGCTGCAAACTTGGCAGCTACAGCAGCTTTTATGAGTAAAGGTGGGAAGGTAGATTATCATTTAAACTGCCTGGATTACGCAGTGTGCCTACTCCTTCCCACCCTTATTACCTCTTCAGACTTCAATCTGTACTGCCAAAGACCAAACATTTTCTGCATAAACATTAAATAAAGGAAAAACACAATTACAACTCAGTCCAGAATGAATCTTGAAGAGGGAAGCAGGGGTGAACAGTGCTGCTAGTGACTTCCAATTTTTTTGTGTGTATTTCTACTTTTCCTATTTTATTTTTTAAAAAATATGCAGGACATATTTTAAAATGTGACAGTAATAAAAAGAAAAAGCTTCAAACTGATTAATTTTCTTGTGATAACAAGCATTTTAATCTAAGTTATTTTTGTCTTAAATCAAAAAAATATATTTTATCAGCAGTACCAAAGAAGTGTTGTGTTCATATACAGAGATATGACTATTAAAGAGTAGACACTTATACTGAATATTTCTTTAGAATATTATTGCAAATACAGAATTATAGAATAGTTTGGATTGGAAGGACTTTAAAAGTTACCTAGTCCAGCCCTCCTGAAATGTGCAATGACATCTTCAACTAGATCAGGTTACTCAGAGCCCAGTTCAGCCTGGTCTTGAATGTTTCCAGGGCTGGGTAATCCACCACCTTTCTGAGCAACCTATGCCAGCATTTCACGACCCTTACTGTAAATAATTTCTTCGTTATCTAATTTAAACCCAGTTTCCATTTAAAATCATTCCCCCTTGTCCTATCACTACACACCCTTGTAAAAGGTCCCTCTCCAGTTCTCTTGGAGGACTTCTTCAAGTAGGGGAAGGCCACAATGAAGTCTCCCTGGAATCTTCTCTTCTCCAGGCTGAACAAACTCAACTCTCTCAGACCTCAGACAAGAGATGCTCCAGCCCTGGGATCATTTTGTGGCCCTCCTCTGCCCCCACAGCATACCCACAAGTGTGATGCATTCCCTTACCCTGAGTACCTCTTTGATATTTGAAATAGAGATACTTGGGATAGGAGCAAACCAAATCTCTGCAGCTGTGTTCAAGACTAGACATTCAATACCGCCAATGGGAAAAGTTGAGAATGGGTTGTATCAAGTAGCAAGTTACAGCATTGTTTGTCACTCTCTGCCTTTAAAAAATGAACACTTTGCTACCTTTTCTGGTTATTCCTGCGTTTGTGGAGTTCTTTAGTATTATGCAAACACATGACTTCCTTTATCACAGGGTATCACATATCAGGAAACACAAAACTAAGTAAATGCTTTGTTATCTTCATTCCTAAGCTAAAGAAACTTCTGTAGCATCAGGGACACCATCAGAGACCCCAACAAGGACAAAGAAGCCTGGAAGCTGATTGCTTTCAGATATTTATTCTTGCAACCCTTATAATAGCATCTAGAATGGCTCTGCAGGTGGGCACCTCATCAGAGGGTAATTAGTCCTCACTCCTCAACAGCTTTGGGTGAGAGCTCTGGACTTAATTGCAAACTGAAAGGGAAAGCTGCATGGTACCCACTTAAGCACCACTTTGCATCGCAGGTAGCATAAGAAACAGAAAGTCATCAGCTGTTGATATCCAGCAGCAAGGAGATCTCTGCACTTTCCTTTCTCTCTGATGCTCTTGAAATCATCAAATAGGTTCAATCAGAGCTAAACAAAAGCAAAGCAAGTCATCTCTTTCAAATGTGATACCCCACAACACAGTCCTTGAAACTTCCCAAAACAGTGATCAGCTACAAGCGTATTGGTTCAACTTCACTAACAGATTACATCATTCTCTCCCTCCCCCCACCTTTAGACACCTTACTCCATCTTTTTTCATGGTTTCAAACTACTGATATCCAAAATCTAGCCCACACCTCTGACATTAAACATATTTGCTGATGATACACACATAGCGTGCGGGTGGGTGACTTAAGGAGGCTCCCAGGTATGAAGTTAGCTCGGGGATATTGCACACCCTGCTGAGTACCAGAACAGTTTCCAAGGGGGGAGGTATAGGGGGGGAAAAAAGAAAAACCTTTTAAAAGCTGTGTGCTCCTGTGATTTTCAGCTCTTTGAAAAAGCAAGAAAGAACAGAAAAGCACCCCTGGTGTGTGGTTAAGATAACTACAAAGGAACTATTCTTAGCAGGTTCCTTCAGTAAAATGAAGGGTGCTTTGATTGCATTTTTTGGCCTTGGTAATCCGACAGATATTGATGGATAATTTAGAACAGCCAAAATATTTGTTCTAGAAACATTGACTCATACATGTTACACGCAGATTTTTTTATTGGGTTCTTAATAGATATCAAAGCTTCCTTTAGATACCTGGAAGTTGCACTTCAAACATTTAAGAGTGTATGCATGCAGAGGAGGGAAATGATAGAGAGAAGCTCCATTAGGAGCAGCTTAGAAAGGAGTATTTATGCTCCCGAAGACGGACACTCTAAATACAACCCCTCCCAGCACTTTGTTTTTGCCTAATCAAGTCTGAAAATTAACAGCACCAAGAGCCTTGATGAACAATTAGGGCCTTGCAGGCTGGTCTCTCCAACAGGTACAGGAGCTTGTGTATAACACTCCAGCGCTGACCTCCCCACCAGCCCCTGCCTCACAGGGCAGCAGCAGCAGCAGTCACTGTGCCTGCCAGAACCATCCCTGTCACTTCTGAGAGCTGGCCCTTCATCTCGTCCAGAGGTAAAGGTCCCCCCAGTGTCCCACCTCCACTGGGATTCAAGGAAGAATTCTTTCATCTGAGAGTGTGTGGGGGAGGCACCCCCACACGACAAGCAGGGTTTTATTTGAATAAATCACAAATGAAAGCAAGCAAGGCACCCACAGGGACTCTCAGCAGCACTCTTCTCCCTCAGGGTGCCCCAACCACTAAGACCAGAGAGCAGCTGAACAGGCACATGACTCTGAAAATAAAGAGACAATTCCATGTGGGAAATGAGGACATGCACACAAATCAGACACAGAAGAGCAGAGGCCGCAGGTTGCAGCAGGGGGGTTTGGGAAATGCAATGCTGTGTAACTTGCAGAAGTTCTGAGTCATTTGGTGTTGTTGCCCCAGCCTGATTCTCACCAGCTCCTGATAGTTGAAGCTTTTATGTAATGGCTATCCCACTTCGCAGCCTTTTTCTTAAAGAAAAAAATCAAACTCAGTAAAGAGGGTATTCATCCCTTTATAAGGTAAACAACCAGTAAAGATACTATCTCTTCCCAAGAACGAAATTCTTCAAGGTGGTAAGCATTTTAGTAGAGAACCTTCCTAGAAGAAAACCAAACAAACAGACAAATGCAATGTAACAAGTATGAAGCATAGACAGAATTTCTGATCTGTCAGGAGTCAGAGCTGAAGATCTGCTGCCAAAGAGCTCTTTTCCTTCCTCAGCATGTCAATGGAATCAGTCACTGACAGAGGCAGGTATGATGTATTGCAACAGAGAAAAGATTCTCCTGGGCAAATAGGATCAGGTCATTCCTCTGTGCCTGTTTGCAGTAGCGCAGAGTTTGTTAAAGTCAGGACATTTCCAGAGTTAGTTTTAGACAGTTCACTGGTAAGAAAGCTACCCAGCCAAAATGCTGACTGCTACTCTAGTTTAGATTAGTGTAGTCTGAAAACAAAAAACCCAAGGCATTAGCATCACTAGCTGGGAATGCAAGATCCAGGAGCATTTTCATTAACCATGTGAAGTACAGTACAGGAAGAGAGGTTCCCCTGGGCTGCCTCACCAGCTGAGCTAAAATTCTCTGGAGTTGTTAAAAGAAGTTTCAATCATTCACATAAAGGCAAAGACAACAGCTGTGCTTTTAAAGATGGATTCTGAAAATAAAGCAACTACTAGAAAAGTGTACTCTTTAAAAGATCTTTATTTTGGCTGCATGGTTACAATTCATTTATGCTTACAGTTAGATTGTTCCCAAATAATATTTCATAGCTCACCATGTACACAGTGCATTCTCTATCAGTCTGGTGTGGAAGAACTTTATAAAATACAGATTAAGTGACTTTCATCTGTACACTTTTCAGATTAGTTCATCAAGATTTAGTAAAAAGGCAAATAATTAATTGGCAAAAAAGTTTTTTTACATTTTTAATATATTAGTACAAAATGGCACAAAAGGAAAAAAGGTCATTTTAAAGGCTGTAAGCATCAAACTTCTTAAACGCTTTCAGTCAGTTCAACCGATTTTAACTTAATTTCAAATACCAGTGTTGAACTTGGAATTGAATTTGTAATCTTCTTTCCTTAAGCTGTGTGAAGGATATCACATACAACTTTGGACCTGTTCATGGAAACTAAATCACAGCAGTTTCAGAACAGTGACATTCAAGTGCAGATAGAAAGTTGGGAATTTCTATTCTTCCCAGTAAGTCTATGAAGTCACAGACTAGAGCATATTTTCATCTAGCCAAACTCACTCATACACACTTCAGATGCAAAGATACCAGCTGTGTGCAATAAAACACAGTATCTCTTAACACAGGGACTGGAACAAAAAATCCACATAATTACACCATTCACCCTACATACCTTTGCAGGAGGCTTCCAGTCATAACCATACTTGATGCCAGATATAGAGAAAATGGAGCATCTAAAAGATTTCAAGCAAACTGAAGGCTTAATTCACAGGCTTCAGGTATAAAAGAGAGATCACACCAACTTCAGCATCCTACATTTTAATTTTGAACCATCCATATCAAATGGGTAGGCGAATGTGATGGAAGGGAAAGAGAAGAATTACATTTCTGACTTAAATTCTGAGATGTGAATTCATTGCCTCAAGCAACAATTCAGGAGTTTGTTTTGGCAGCAACATTTAGCAATATCCCAAAAGATAATTACCCATCTTGTCAACACAAATTATCATTACTTTGATTAGCCCTCTAAACCTTAAGGTGTTTTATGTTTAAGTTAACAGAACGCAAAATGACCTTGACTGTTTATTTCTGGTAAGACAGCACCCACATCCGAGAGGGCAGGCAGTTATACTGATAGCAGTACTGAGAACATTATTTCTCAGGTTAAAACAAAAGGTCTCATAAAAAAAGTAAGTGTGATGAAGTACAGAACCACTATTTTACTCAGCTTCACAATGAGCAAACCATGACTAGGAATTTCCTTTCCTAATTTAAATACAAATTACAAAGCTTTCTCCAGAGACTTATTTTGAAAATAACCACATGATGAGTCCAAGAAGCAATGCTCCAACAACAAGTATAATAATGAGTATGCACATCTTCTTTCGGGATCTTTGCTGCCAACAGAGAAAAAAAACAAGTTGATTGAAAACTGTGCAACATCAGAAAATTATTCAGATGCTTTTATGGTCCTACTGCTTGTGCAATCTAAGTAAATTGTGTCTTTATATATAAAGATGTTCAAGTCATATAAAGATGTTCAAGGAAAAAAAAGCAAAGTTATCTACATTACTTTATGGCTATATTATTCAACAAAATGATTTCAGTGGTATTTTCTGGTACACATAATAAATTAATGAAAGAAAACACAGTAATGTAATGAATGGATGTAATTAGAATTCTGGGGGAAGTAACATGAGAGCACAGGTGACAGCATAGAGAGGAAAACGGACAATCAGTTGTGCAACAGAGGAGGTAGAAATGGTCTGCTAGAAAAGACTATTAATGTATATACAGAAGGGAACACTGGATTACAATTTTAGACTGCTGTGCATCCATTCACAGTTATTTTAAAGGTCTTTTTGCCAAGTTTCTTAGGTACAACTTGCTCTTAAAAAAAAAACAAACCAAAAAATCCCAAATCAAAGAGATATGACTAGAGACCCACTTATATAGATGTCACTACAATAAAGTCCAAATTATGAGCATGTTGAGAACGTCCACATTTCCCGTACAAGTCTGTAACTTGAGATACCAAAGCACTCAGGACCAGAGGCAGTCTGTCATCCTTTATCTGAAAGATATGGAATCTGAAGGTTTTCTTCCCAGGATGAAAGAAAATTACCAATTGGTTTCTCAGGTTCTTGCTGATAGCCAAGGAATAACAACAGTCAGATCTTGGGATTCTAGGCCACAGCCCCAGAAGTAAAGCCAGGCTGTGCTATACTTGGCAAAAGTTCTTCTGCCTGGGTGGTTTTGATGTTTCGGGTTTTTTTAATTTCCCTCTCTGACGAACAACATCTATGTCAGTTCTTCCTTGAAGCTGTCAGTTCCCTGCCCAGTACCACCCAGACCATCGAATTTTTTAACAATTCTCTTCTTCTAGTTTTATTGTCTTATTGCCACTTCTCCCACCATCAGGCTAAGATTTCTTCATTTCATTATTTTACTTGCTAGAACTCAATCCGTTTGCTGGGTTATCTTCCTCCTGTGGCCATTCTCTCCTTACACTCACAGTCTCTTCCTTCTGCATCCTGCTGCCCCCCTCTTACCAGAAATGCATTGAAGTCAAACATTTCCCCTGTAATACTACTTAAGCAAGGCATGACAAACTTATTTCCACATACAATTGATCATCGTTTCTACAAGTGCTGAAGCAGCCTTGCTTTGCCCAAACTGCTCTGCTGTGTTAATGCACTCCACATGGCAGACGAGTGATGCAGAGCTCATCCAACCACAAACAGGAGCTGTGAGGGTATCAACAGCCTCATTGCTCCCAGCACACCTTGGCCTCTAACACTTCTTGAGGGGGTCAGGCCAGATATAACAGTTGCAGAAATTTTTCAGCACCTTGGAACAAGTATGAGTTTTCAAGCAAAGGAAAGTTCAAACCCAAAGCAAACTACACAGTCCTTTCAACCAAACACAGGGCAACTCTGCAGTGTTTGGTCTCTCCTGCAAGACCCACTGAACAGAAGCTTGTCAAGTCTCCTTAACCTTCCTTTGAGATCAGAAGATCCTTTCCTCAAAATAAAGCATGAAGTTTTTAATTTTAAATTTCAACCAGAAAACTAATAATTTACACTGAAAATTTTGGCTGCTACTATTTTTTTTCCTGAACTTTGTAAGTATCAAAATAGGAGCCATCAACCATACTTAATGTGCCAATTAGTCCCACTGAGAATACAGTTCAAGGATGCACCCTCTCCCACTTCTGAAATCAGCAGGCAGTCTTTCAGACATTCTGTCACTCATTTACTGTCCCAGCTACTACTAACATACATAAGAGGATTTAAAGAAAAAGTCTAAGGACTAACTCTAACTTAAAGGGGAAGATTAATTACTAATAAGATTATTTCTAATAAGTTCCAAAAATGTTGTAAAGAAGTGGCATTGAAAGGTATTTAAAAGGCTTTTCAAAAAAGTTTGACAGTTTGAAATAAGTTTTCAACATCAGAGTAGCAAATAACAAAAGCTGGATATATACAGCTTTGGGAAGATTTTACACAGCAAAAATTGGTGCTAACTGGCCACATCTTCAGAAGACTTTCCTGCCTATCTTCCCTACTCCTCCAGTGATCTCCAGAGGCTTGCTATCCCATACACAGCAGCCTTTACCTTCTTGAATTATAAAAGGAGGAGTCTGTGTAAGGTTTTTCTGCTGGTTTGGGGATTTTTGCTTGTTTGTTTGTTTGTTTGAAGCAAAGGTGTAACTCCAGGTGGTCTCATAGAATCTCAGAAGGCTCTGAAACAGTGTGGCTGGAAACAGCGTCACAGGAAACCCAAAGCTTTCAGAAGTCACTGACTTTATAGTGACCTAGAAATACCATTGTAGTCTAACATAAACCTTGAAGTTTAAGTTCAAGTTCAAGCCTTGAGGAACTTGCTAGGCAAAATCCAAACTGCATAAGAAAGTGTAAGTCAGGAGTACTGCAGAAGGACAGTCTCACACAACTGGCATTACCTGGTAGTTTGCTGCTCTTGACAGCTGCTGGTTTGCTTGCTGCACATGTACATCTGCGTTTTCCACATTGGCTTCTATGCTGTCTTTGTTTTGAAAGGAAAGATTTCAAATTTTGATTAGTCATAGCCCAGAAAAAGGTTTAGAATGCTGAAATATACTTGAAAGCATATATGACAGCTGCCCCCAAATGCTGGTGTCTTCATCAGTGTTCATCATTGCACCTTGTATTATGAAAGCTTGACCCATCCTACACTTATGCCTGAGCTCATTTCAGAACCACCCAGGCAATGATTCTCTGAATTCATGTCAGGTTATAGCTGCCCTGTTCTACATGCAGGGCTAAAACTTACACACTAACCAGGATAAAAATTTTCGGTACTTCTACCTTTTTTTTTCCTTTTTAAATTACCTTCTACTTGTCCTCCAACTTGCTACTGACTACTCTCTGCTCAGATTAAAAGAGGTCCTAAGGTTTATGAAACAGAGGCAACAGACCAAGCAACACTTCAAGAGGCATGAATTTAGTTTGGTGTTCTATCACATTGACACAGATTTTATTTTTTTCAGTCAAAAAACGTGAGCCGATTCTGGGTCAAGGTGATAAAAAAAGCGCTGAAAATATATGCTGGACATAGACAACAGCATGTCTTAACAGCTGACTCAGAAAACGGATTCTCCAATCACATTTTGTTAAAACAATAAACCTGTTTGCATGAAAGGCAAAGCATGAATCTTTGCTGAATCTGCACACTTAGATCCATTAGCAAATACAGTAAAATGTCCCACATAAATTCCAATTTTCCGTACAAACAGTTCAAAAAACTACTTTAAAGACATTTTATACACATGAAAAATTACATATTTTAAACTAGATTTTAAGCACACTTTCTAACTGTATTCCTAGTCATTTCAGCCAGTCTACCCATTATTAGGTTGCACGTGATTTGCTTTAGCATGGATCATGTTATTAGAGGAATTTTTCCAGCAAAAGAAAGTTCTACATTGCAGCTCTCCAGAGAAACTGAATAAAAAAGTTTCAGGTAATATTTGAATTGGACTTACCTATCACATCACCTTGTTCATGAATCATCATTCCTAGATCTTTGAAAATTTCGTTGATGTCCATAATATCAGCCTGCAAAGAAACAATCAAATTATTAATGGACATCACACATTTTAGCATTTACATACATGTGCATTTAGATATAAATACTCTTCCTTCTCCTCCAGGGTGTGCACCCATGACTCTTTATACTACAGAATAAAAAACCCCTTAATGTGCTTATTTTGAAGGTATTTCTGTTACTTTGAGACCAAGTTTATCATAATCAAGCTATCTCTCAAACCAAACTGAGGATGCTCATGTGCAGAGAGTATACTTCAAAACACATCACAAGCAGGACCTCTCATTGCAGAGAGCTTGTCTACACACATACTTGTATTATTACTTCAACTGCAGGGAAAAGCTCATGCCAACATTTCTTAAAAGCTAGCCATTTAAATAAAATTAATAAAAGCATTTACAGGTAGTATTTTGCATTAGTTTTAGCATACCTATTTTAAACACAAAAATTTTCCTAAGCACCACAGGTTACAGAAACTACCTCTATAATATTGTCAGGGTTCTGCACCTATATTATCTTACTAGCACCTGGTTATGTTGAAGTGATAAATGCCATGTTAGCAACTCTGGATATGATCTCTTAACTAATGACTGATATATGCTTACTTCAATTCACTGTAAGTTAAAGTATGGGCAAGGAAGAGATTATTGAAAAAAATTATACATAGAATGGATTTTGTCACATGCATCAGGAAGACTTCCCGACAAACTCCAGCTCCAGCAGCTTTCTTATTGGTGGTAGAGATGTGCATCATAGATCGGCTGGAAAAATTAATTTTGTCTTCACAGAAGTCTCTTATGTCAGTATTTCATAGCACATGGCAATTTTTCATGTAGTTTACATCTTGCTTTCAAATGTTTTTAACAAGCCCTGACTTACAAAAGTTTCAATGAAACAGAATATCTCTATATTTCCAGAAATGTTAAAAAAATCCACTTGAACAATACATTGGGAAGACGTGAGGAGAAGTATAATTTTGCTACATTTATATTCACTGTTTAAAATGGTTCTATAATATGATCATATTGGAAAAAAATTATATGTACTTTTTCTTGCAATCACATGAGCATTCTATTATTCCATAGCTGAAGTTAAAGACAGCATACCAAAACATGGCCTTCGTACAGTAGATTTCAAACGTACATTTCACATCTAAAGACAGTATTTGCAGTTTTGAAGGGAAAAACCATACCCACAGACAAACCCAAACTCCTCAAGATTCATGTCTGCAATTAATGCTCATGCCCCTTGAAAATGGTATTTCTTTGGAACATTAAAAGCACGTTCTGCTGTAAAACCACTTGTACTTACTTCAAGCTGCCTAATGGAAGATTCCCTCTCCTCGATAAGACGGAGGTCATCTTCTGTAATTTCTTCATCTTGCACTTGTGCTTGTGGTTGACTACCAGACAAAAAAACAAAGACAGAAACAAAACCCATGCAGAATTGAACAACACAATGAGAAATTATTCAGAAGGATAAAACTACAGTTAAGCACATAGCATACAAGTACATACAGTTAAGTACATTATCAGTTAATAAAACGTGTGTTTTTAGCCTGTCCCTGGCTAACAGAGATGGTATAACCATCACAGCTTTGGTGTAGCAGAGCTGCTGGAGCAGTGCTGCACAGAGCAGGTGGCTGACTGGAAATTCTAAGTATGAATACAAGGTCAAAGTTCCTTCTGAATTATAAACTGCGGAGTTTACATCTATCTGAGTAACACAAAAGAATCTGAGACTCAGAAACAGTTCTTGGAGAGTATGGAAGCAATGGGAGTTCCCAGTAAACACTGGGCTCTTCCCATAACAGTTTTACTTCATTTAAGTTGGCCTCTTCTTCCCTAAGTTTGGGTCTCAGAAAACCCAAATGCAGCTTAGGGCAGCTTAACATGATGGTTGCAGCTGAAGCATAAGGAAAAAAGGGTGGGGGCATTACGTGAACTGCTTCTTTTTCTTCCCATTTATGCCATCAAAATATATTCTCTATGCTAAAAACCAAAAAATCATGGGCATCTTGCTTCCCTGCAGACTGTTTATTATTTTGAGCTAGGTTAAGGCATATTAAGTAATTTAACCTACCTGTCCCAAGAGACAAGTGTTCCTTCTTTGTAGTTATCTTCTGGAGCCCCACCCTACATGATCAGTGTTTAAAAATATAAATAAAACATTATAGCCTTGAAAAGAGCACTGTCAGCATTTCTATAAGGAGTCAATACTAGAAGGTTTATACTAAGTCAAACTAAAACATGATTTAACATGTTCTCATCCTGATTTTGCTTTATGCATGCATAAGGCTGAAATACAAGCAGAAGCATTAAGCTCAGTAACTGCCTGCTACAATTTACAAGTACAGCAACGTATTTGGCACAGAGTGAAAAGGCAAAATTGATATACTGACAAGGAAAAGCTCAACATCTGAAGCTACTCAGCACTTCTCCACCTTAATACTCCACTGAAATCTGGTAAGTCGTTCTTCCCTATAGGAAAAAATCTGTTGATATCTAAAGGCAGAGCAAAAGCATTTAAAAAATCTACTAGAAGTTGCTTTTGCAAGATTACAGCACGAACACAGGGGCAGTTCATGACTTTGTGTGACAAAAGCAAGGAAAAAGTAACAGTTCTCCGGGGAGGTTATTACAACTTAATGCAGCCTTTACTATAAAATCATAAAGCACATGTTCTGCAGCATTTAGAGTCATCTATGAGCTAAGTAGCACTGTGGAGGCAAATCTGACACTGAAAACCACTAACACCAATGTAAAGAATATACTGGCATATTTTCTGATACTTACAGACACCCTTGAGCTGGCTCTTACTCTGGCTACAAAGTCTTTTTCCTTCTCAGCAGCTTGCCTTTGGAGTCTTTGGAAATTTGTTAGTGCTGTGGTGAACTCCCCCACAAGACGGTCTTTCTGTATTTTTCTTTGACGCTATAGGAGAAGAAGTTTTACCAAGTCAAATGAGCTCATGCTTTTCAAGGCTTTCCTATTTCCAGTCTGCTAAATACCAAGGCATATACTCTGTTCTAAATTGGTGTAAGAGAAGGCTGTCAACAAAACCATTTGCAATTCCACGGACAAACCGTCTTTCCTTCTGGGATCACATAACCGCATTTAACGCATTTAAATAAAATTAAGGCATTTAAAGATGAAATCAATGTATTCATTTTCATTTAACAGCTGGAAATGAAAAATGAGTAAGGATAAGAAAGATTCTACCTTCTTTATTATCTGCTGATCGTAAAATCTACTGCTTTGGTGTGAAATATTTTGACACCAGGAATGTTAAAATATGCAGAGGTGACTGAATGAAGAGGAAAGGTGCAGAAAAGAAAGAACAGGGCACTTCATATGTATTTTACATAAAGGTGGAAATACATATTGAACTGAAACCAGAAGTGGGTTCACATACTGCCCTAAGTGCTTTAGAACAGGTCCAGAAATACTTGTTCTAACCTTTCAGGGTTTATTTTGGTTTTTTTTGTTTTTTTTGTTTTTTTGTTTTTTTTTAATGTAGTGAAGGGAAGAGGAATATTGGGCACTCAGGAAAGCCTTCACCATCTTTTCCTAAATATATACACACATCAACCCTTACAAATTTCTGAAAGGTTGTCATTTGCCATTCATGAATCTGTTATTTATGCATTTTGTTAAGACATAGCTTTGATAAAAGGAGTAAAATTAAACAGTAAAACATTTCACTGTGAACTTTTCAGCTCCAAGAAAAGCAAACAGAAAAAAGACAACAAACAAAAGATACTTTGGCTGAACTAGAGGTTATGCACCAAGACCAAGTTTTAACATTGCTGTTAGAAGTTTACAGCTTGACAGGATTAGCACACATGGATCATGGCCTGCCATTTGAACTCAGTGTTTCAAGACCATTCATTTTCCCAAAGGGTCCTTAGTAACCAGCCACAGACCAGGCAAGCTAAGTGACAATAACCCGAATCCATGTTTTCTAGGATCCTGTTGTTCTTCCCTTATTTAAGTGACAGATTTCGCTAGGATAAGAAACCACAGGAGGGCAGACAGGAGTGTGCTAATCACAACAGCCACTTCACATGTTTCTGCCTGAAAGATTTTACACAGATCTCGGAAAGAAGCAGTTTAAAGACTGCACAGGTTGTTTTAGTAACAGCTCCTGTCTACTCCTCTTGAGAAAGAAAAAGTCTGTGGACAAGACACAGCACATATGCTGATCTGAGTGATGTAGAACAGACATACTGTGCATAATCAAATTATTCAGACAGTGAGTGAATAGCGATTTCGTACACAATTCCTTGACCCTGGAAGCAGTCAGAGTGCCAGCAGGGTAAGATACAGCATCCCTGCAATGGATTACAAAGTGTCCAGCTACCTGAAGCAGCAGAAAGGCACAGCACACTGCCTTGATTCCAGTCACGCTACCTCATTCCTGATACATAAAAACAACTTTGGGACAAGTCTGAACAGCAACAAAATATTCTTATGTTTTAAGTATCCCCGTATTGTGCAAATATGTTGACTAAAGAAACAGTGCTTTGAAAACAGGAATAAAGAACTGAAGTGACTCAAATACTTTACATGAGCCAACATGATAGTCAAACAAGCCATGCTCTTTGGTTTTATACCTGTTCACTTGTTGCAGGCAAAGATCCAAACTCTTTAATGTATTTGTCAGTTTCTTTGGCAAGTTGGTTGGTGTATTGCTGCTTCTGTTGCCTAAAATCAAATGCAAATTTTCGTTAGAGACCATTTGGTTACTTTGGTGAATTTCACTGATTCTCAGAAAAACACCAGTACTAAAAGCTTCTCTGAAGCACACAAAGCCATCTTTATTCTGTTCTTTGCTGTAAAGGCATGAAATCACGGATTCCAGGCAGGACAGGTGTGGAAGAAGGTGTGTTCATCAGCAGGACAGCATAACTAATAATGACTCATTTTTTTTTCCCTTAAGGTTTTTTCTATTTTACTCATGCGCAGCAATACATTTGTAGTCATTATGAATACATGAGTATACTTCTGATATTATGACATATTCCTTTACCAATATTCACTTTTTTCCTGAAGCAACTCAAATTCTTCAGCTGCTTTGGCATCCTCCCTGCCCAGTCTATATAAAAAGGATTTATCTGGAAAGCTATTATCAAGCCATCAGCATCAATATTTAAAATAATCACGTAACTCTTGGAAAGGCCAAATATTCAGACAAGTGGAAAATAGATAAAAACTCAAGCAAGCTTACTACATATACATAAATTATCCCAATAAAGGGTCTGGAACACGTCCTTCACAACAGTTTCTGTGCTGTTTAGTTATGAATTTATGCCTAGATCCTGTTGGGTTATTACATAAACTGTGTATGTTGGTCTTCACCTATTTCCAGTTCCCAGCAGAATACCCACTGTGGATTGTACCTGCTGATGTTATGGGCCCTGAACTCAGGCTATTATGGAGAAATTTGGTTCACTCAAAATAAAAATCATGACTTTAGTCCAATACCCACCTCCTGCTACTATTAAGTGGCCACAGCACAGCATGAAAGACACTGAAAATGCCAGGGTGAGCACAACATGTCATTTACATGCATTTGTGATGCTGAGATTAATGTGGTAAAGGAGTTGAATGAAAAAAATCATACTGGTTCATTAGACCACATAGAGAAGTGGAGAGCAGCTGCTTTCTCTGCTAGAGGTATATTAGTGAAAGTCCACCTTTAGGTGACTGAACTCCAGCAGAGCATCTGCCTTGGAGTCTGATTTCACTTCTGTTATGTTACTATTTCTGGTACATATTTATTCTATAATGTCATCTCTTACTGTAGCTTTCATCACTAAAAATGACATTCCCCTTCCTCTCCCAGTATCCCGCCTCACAAAAAACCCAACCCAATATATTCATTACCTTGTGACACTTACACAGACAGATTGAATACGCTGACTGGAGTGGAGGGGTGTGGGTGTATGTTTTTGAGCAGTGATTTTTTTCTGGTTGTGCCACTTTCCCTTTGCTAACAAACAGCTCAGGTTTCATAGATGTACTGATACTGCAGGCAATGTGCACAGGCAAACTAGCAGATTCGACTTTACAGATTATCCTACTTTCAGAAAGCACATCTCAACATTTTAAGTTTCAAATATTTCTCTATATTCACCTTTCTCAGGAAATCAAGCACTCTGCCTAACAAAAATCCACCTCACCACCTACCAGGAGATTGTTTACAATGCAACGAAATTAAGTGTTTTCATGTGAAGTACTCACAGCTGTTGCCTCAACTCAGGCGTGTCCTGTGGTGTTCCAAGCTGATGTAGTATTCTTTGTATTTCAGCAGCTGTTTGTGAAGAGGAAGAAAAATTTGAATGGGTCACAGACAATCGATACTTAGTTTTATGCATTTTTGCTTGACAGTTCTAAAGCCATATAAATAAATTGACAGAAACTGATACGCAGGACTTTTTCAACCTACTACAAAGATTTCATTTGTAAGTCCCAGAACAACTACTGAATGATTTTTGCCATGTAAAAGATAAAACCTGAGGTTTCTTATGAAGGATGGGAATGTATTCAAATCTTTAGGCAGAAACAGGCAATTTAAAGATTAGTCAATAGTAAGTCTAAATCAGGGGTTTTATTATATTTTTTTTAATAAACAGCACAATTCTTATTCTGGTCTATTTTATGCATATCATTTTGGAAAACTATATGGAAGACTGCTATAACATTATCTTACACAAATATTTCAGAATCCATGCATCAATGAAGAGATGGCAACAAAACATTCATGGCTTTACAGTACATTAAAAAGAAAATAAAAATCATGCATTCAGGTTTAAGTTGCAATTTTGAGAATCTTATGTTTTTAAGTGTGGGATACAAACTGCCAGTGATTTTTAAGTGTATTTCATAAAACTAAAACATAGTTTTGAACTGCAAGAAGTGACATACTGTTTGAGCCTTATTTTCAGCTTAATATACTTTACTGTCACATGAGAAAGCAAGGAGAAAAATGGACAGAAACTTTAAGGATAAGTAGTTTTTCACACTGCAAAACTTACAGCTTCAAGATGCTTTATCTCAGCTTAACACCCTCATGTTCTAAAACAGAACAATACATATTCACAATAACTTATTTTGCTTGACATCAGCTAGGAGTAGATTTGTCTTCCCTGTATTTCTGTGGCTCTTCCCAGGCAGAGCGGTGTACCACACAGACAGATATGGTAAGATATTATGTGGGATCCTCGCTTCATTAGCTCACTATCTATTTCTTTTTCCACTAAATACAGTTAACAATTCAGTGACAACTCCACATAACGAAGAAAAATGAAGAAAAAAAAAGAGTACTTTTCCATATATTATAGAAGAGATCTGTAAGAGACAGAACTTCAGGCAAAAGAAAACAAGCTATGAGTTATGTTAACCAGTTATATAAAATGGGAATTCCTTAAAGCATTTTTAGCAATAATAATAATTCTGATCATTGTTTCATAACAAGTCTCCAGTGAATGTTGTAGATGATATTGGATTATCTACACTACTTCACAAAACATCCCAATGCTATAGCCAATTCTTTCTGTGCACACCCAAGTAATAAAAAATATCAAAACACAGGAAAGTTAGACTTATATGAGGTAAAAGATCAAATACTTAAGGCAGGTGTTTTTGAGATAACTGAATAGCATAAACGACTAACAGAATTTATGTGGGGAATAGCACTGTGAGATGGGTTTCATGCAGCTTGTATTTTAACTGAGCTGAAAACCAGCAAAACATAAATGAAGATTTTTGATTTTTGCCTACAGTCACCACCAGCCACTGAAGGCCAGCCCTTCCCTGCCTCCTGCCTGTCGTGCCGAGGCAGTGTCCAGCTGTCCGCACTTCTCCCGGCAGCTGCAGCTGCTCACACGCACTGATTAACACAAGCTCGGGGGAACTAAGCTTCCTTTTTATGGTCAGTGTAATGCATTGTTTTAAAACAAACAAATAAAAAGATAACTGGCTGGTGTTACCTTCAAGAACACACGGTTTTAATATCTATAAAACTGAACACTAATTATCCTGTGTTTGTTCCAAGGCGCTCTCCCTTCTGACTGCAGAGCCGAGGAGCTCAGTTACTCTATATGTACTTTTAAAAGGGAGAGTAAAAAGAAAACCCAGACAGAAAAAGTCCCGGTGTGTCCTACCGCCACCTAGAGGTACATTATCTAACTGCAAGTACAGAAAATGCAGGTTTTTGTTTTGAACAAAAGTTCCCTGAAACAAGGCCTATACTTAAAATATGTGCATTCCAAGTTAATTTTGCATATTTATCCTACTTCTAAAGCTGAACGCAAGTAGATAATTGAGAGAAAATTAAAATCCAGCACTGCAAAATTGGTCAGATATACAATTCCAGAGGCAGAGTTCATGGCAGTTCAGATCTTGTGGTTCAAAAATATAGCATAAAATTAAAACACATTTTACCAAAACGTCTTTAAGTATGCATCAAAATAGCAAAGTTCTAATGGGCTTTCAAATCACAAGAGGAAAAATTAGAGAAAAAAACCCCAAGGACTGAACTGACACCATTTTTTCGGTGCTTCTTGTAATTTAGTGTTTTCCACCTTAACCTTCCACAATAATGGATATTATTGAAAAAATTCAATTATTGGTTTATACGAAGCAGACTGCATGGAAAAATGAAACACTGCTTATTCAAGTAAGTAAGCAGAAAAAAAAAGCAGAGCAGAAAAAGTAAATTTTGGCCAATAGTCTTCAAAACTCCTGAAGATGCTTCATTAAAAAGCCAAAAACAAGTTGGTAGGAGCAGTATACCAAAGGAAGTAGAGAAGCTGAACTTCCTGAAATCTTGATTTACAGTATACACCTGCACGTTGATGAGTTAAAGAAATCCAGCCTTTGTACCCTTTCATATTAATATAAACATGCTGGAGTGTATACAGACTAAAAAATACATTCTTTATAGTGTCATAACTCTTCTGGTTTGGCTTGTTTTTTTACTGATTTCTCATTGTAGCTAATTTGCATTCAAACATTTGATATAATATTGTATTTATAATCACAAAGCCACCCAAACTATAGACCTTCAGTCTATAGTCATAGGGTCATGAACAAAACAAAATTTTTAAACAGGCTTAAAAACATTACCACCAGGATCACAGAGGGAAAGGGTCTTCTTCCCTCACATGTACACACAGATCTCACAGAGTCTGATTAAAAGCAAGAACAAGCTTTGTAACTTCTAAGATCATAAGACAATATCCCTTCCTTTCCTCAAAGGAAAAGCAGGGTAGCCTTAGTGTCTTCTCCCAAAGGTTAGACTACAGAAATACCTCTGCTTGCTCCTTCCACCGCTCCATTTGTGAAACAAGCAGAGAGAAGAACCAAGCAGGCAATGAAGAGCAAAACTGCTGGAAACCTGGGATTACTCTTTGGAAAACAGAAGTCCCTAAATTCCCGGTTTCACTGCTGATGGTTGTATTTATAACAGTACTGTCTCCCTCATTTAACCAGCTTTTCAGCCCTACGTAGGGAGTTCATGCTGGCAGATCACATCTCTGGTCCTCTCAATCCATCAGTAACACAAATCTCCCAGAGAGCCAAAGGCTTAGGCCTTGCTCACAAAGCCCTAGCTCTGCACTGCAAACATACCAGTAACAGTCAGGGACCAAAGATCACAGCACAATTTTGACAGGTTCCTAGGTTACCTCACTCTTTATGGTTTTCCCCTTACCCAGTTTCCCAATTCTTCAAACATCTCAAGGAGTTTCAGAAGACAGGAGAAATCTAAGGTCCCTGCTGTCCTGGACATTACCAGTCCTGCAACAGAGACTGACTGCATCTTGTGCATGATTTTAGTCCATTTTAGTGCAAAGTCAGACACTGGCTCACGTGAGCACTTAGGCTCCTTGGGCATATATAGGTGGCTCCTGGACTTTACTCAGGAGCTGCACAAGGGCACACACCACGTGTGCATGCAGGAGTTCTTCACCAAAGTCACCGGGGTACGGCAACAGCCTGTGTCAGAGCTGCAAACTCCTGCAGCCACTTCACACTGCACATCAGGGTAGATGTTTGCGTAGAATGAAAATCAACAGCTTTGTCAGGGCTCACACTACACCTGCAGGAACAGCACCTTGCCAGCTGCGGGCTGGCAATAAAACAAAGCAAGTCCACTTTGGAAACTGAGCAGAGCAGGAAGCAGGGTACATGACACCATGCAAGCAAAATGCATTTTTTTCCAAGCAACGACTGTCTTGCAAGCAAAGGAACCTCATTTTTTTCACCTGAAAATTAGTCTTGTCTTAGAAAGAAGCAATGCCATAACACCATTTCATTTGTCTTTGCAGCATTCCTGATCTAGATCTCACAATACACAACTATCAGCTGATAAAAGCTACTCTAAGGCTGGTCACATGCTCAGAAACAGGTCAGACACGGTTAATGATGAGCTAGAGAAACAATTAAGACCTAACCTGAATTCCTACAGAGAAAATTATTCAAGAGTCAGCCCATGTTTATTTTTCGCTAAGCCAAACAGTGGTTCCATTTCTAGTCAGTGGAAGCTCTTCCTCTAGTTAAGGAGAACAAAAAAAAAGGCACAAAAAAAGGAAAGTAGTGGTCTCTGATATAAAAGACCTCATTTTCTCTACAAGAATTACAGAAGTGGAGATATTTGCAGTGGAAATATTTACATTTTTAACAGGTAGGAGTACTTGAGGAACATGTTCCTGACTGAACTGTAAAATATACAATTTTTTCATAAATAAAACCATGTTTTACGTACTGGATCACACAAGCACCCTTGCTGTACAGCTGGCTAGCAAAGAAGAAAGTTTCATCTCCTTGCTCCTCATCTTGTCTTGTTTTTCAGCCAGCTTTGCAAAGCTGTTTCATTACTACAAGTAAATCCATGTTGACATAATTGCTGGCTCTGGTCCTTGAAATTAGAACATTTAAAAGAGGGCATAGGAAGTTTTAAACTTAAAATAAAGACACATATAAATTAATACAACAAAGACCAAAATGTAAACAACTTCTTGCCTCTAAGATTGTAGGTGCAAATAATCTTAATCCCAAACTGTGAATTAGTAGTCACTGTACAGGCTGTAATAGCACAGTATTGCTGCAGTAGAAAAGGTAAAAAAACCCCATCCAAATCCTTCAGTAAAATCCTAATGTTTGAAAGGCAATGCACCATGTAAGAGAATGGAAATGAAAAACAGACTGCAGGTCACCCACCTCCTCTGGCAGGGCTGAGAAGTGTCCAAACACTGTTTTTGATGTTCATCCACAGCATTAGCCAAAGGAAACTGAAGATGGCTCTACTTTGCAATGCTTACCAATAGCTCCAGCTCCAGGAAAGAAGCTTTCTCAAGTTAGCTGCAATCAGCTGTCTTCCTACCTCAAACTCCATTCTATTTCACATTTGAAAAACCAAACTTTAAAACCTCAAGTGGAGATAACCAAGCTTGTTGCAGTTTTACAAATGGAGAATGACATGTATCAACAACATAATCCAGAGAGTTCTAAAAAATATACCTCAATATAGAAACATGAAACTGGAGGCAAATATGTTTAATGAGTGTTGCTTATTACCCCATTGCAGTAACCTCACTTCTTACTTGGATCACACAAGATTACTTTATAGACATCCAGCAGTTGTTTCCTTCAGTTTCCTTCAGCCAGACCCACCACATTGCCCAGTTTCATAAAGGTATGGTCTAATGCTTCCACAGAAAATGTGGCACTCACTGGGTGTTCGTGGAAGAAAAACCAACAGCAACACGAGCAACAAACTCCGAGGCACTGCACCGCAGAGGGCAAGAACCAGACAAGCAGGCAGAGCAAGCACAATGAAACCTGCCTTACAAAACAGCAAGGCTTGGGACCTCACAGGAAGAAGCAGCAGAACAACTCCTCCTGAATGTTAATTGTCATGGTCCCACCTATGTCACCATCCTATACTTAAAAAGGGACAGACAGGGTTTTAGTAACTGTCTCAGGTTCACAGGGCTAAAACAAGGTATTGAAAGACATTGCTTTTCAGTCATTTTCCTTATTACTGAGCCCAAGGACAATAAACAGAATCAGCAAAGCATTCCTTTGTGTACACCAAATGCAACATTTGCTCCATGTGAGTCTTATGCTCCAGCTATGGCTTCATAAGGCAAATAAGCAGACTACAGCACCAGCACAGTCACCTTGCAGAAATGCTTTGCCAAATACCTCACATGCGCTGAGACCGGCTGGGTAACTATGAAGGAATCTCCTACTTCTTTCCAGCTGAACAAGTGAGTCAACAAACAGCACATCCAGTTACAGATTAATTTGTGTGGAATCTAATAAACTTCAGAGTCGCTTCAGAGCAGGTTACTGGAACAAAAGAATTACTTGTTAAAATTACACCAGTTCAAACTGCTTTTGCCTGGGGACAACAGACTTCCTCACTTTATTCAAATCCAGTTCAATGTGCTCTCCTTCTGCACTTCAGCTGAGGGTACTTGACTGAAGATGAAGAGATGCTGCAGAAAACATTCATGGATCAAGGAAAACGAAGAGAGACTTTTTACAAGGGCAGCTAGTGACAGGACAAGGAGGAATGGCTTCAATCTGAAAGAGAACAGGTTTAGGAAAAAAATTCTCTACTGTGAGGGTGATGAGGCACTGGAACAGGTTGCCCAGAGAAGCTGTGGATGCCTCATCTCTGGAAATCTTCACACCCAGGTTGGATGCATCTTTGAGCAACATGATATCACAGGTGGTATCCCTGCATGTGGCCGGGGGTTGAAACCAGAATTCTCTAAGGTCACTTCCAACCCAAGCCTTTCTATGATTCAATGATTTTGATTTAGTTGCAATAATTTCATCAGATGAAAGTCTTCTGTGTAAGAGCCTCTTTCAAGCTATAAGTCTAGTTCACACTCACTAAAATTTTACATAAATCATAATGCCACAGTGCTGTCTTGCTAGTCCTACTTTAACCAAGAGTGACAGTTTATTAGAGGAATCAAATCCAAGACACCAGTCAAAACATACCAGCTTACACTAAAAACCACCCCTAAGAGCTCACCTAATTGGAATCAAATATCTAAAAACTTCAGTAATTCTGTGTTACATAATTTGCTTTATTCTGTCTGAACTCAATGTATAACACTGATTATTCTAAAAGAGGAGAACACATCAGCACAGAAAAACAGTAACTGATGTATATGTGGGAAGGAGAAAATAAAATGAGGATGGGCCTGAAGATTGCCCTTTGAGCTCTGAGGACTAAAGACTCAGTAAGCATGGAAGAGTGGGAAATCATCCAGTCTTGTAACCTTTTCTTTACATTTTGTTACAGCTTCTGGCATTTCTAAATAGAATCATGCCCCAGAGTGACCAGGAACACCAGCAACAATGTCTCGAGTTCAGGAACTGCCCTCAGTTTTTTCAGTGCTGCTGTAATTATTTCATTCTAGTGTTCTCCCATCTATAACGGTCTTTCAAGGACATAGCGAAGTGGGATTGAAGGATTGCCTGTTCTGCTAATGTGGATGTAGAACACACTAACTACACATTGTTTAAGTGCACAATAACTGATCATGTGACCAATTATTACAGCTCAGCCAAGGGGAAGTCATTAAATCAATCATTTTATATCCTTATCCTAAAGTGTCCCTGGTAACTTCCTGAAACCTGGAAGTTTGAACACTTCCATAAAAAATACCAGTAGCTTATTAAATTATGGAAATGAAGCATATTTCTGCAGTAAACAGTAGCCACACAAACACCATAACCCAACCCACTCACACAAGGATGTCTGGCTTTTTAAGAGGCCAGGTCATTACTGCAGCTACCTCAGGAGCTGACATAGGAGACACAACACACCACAGACTGGCCAACACAAGCAAGTAGCTGCTACTGCCGGGGTCACTCACAATTGATTGCTGACCTGGGTTTATTCCGAGCCTTGACAGGAGTCCAGTCCCCAGCACAGCAGTTTTATAGAAGATTCAATAGAGGGCTCTCTGTATAATCAAGCTGCTATGCAATCTCCTGTCCACAAGGAGGAAAATCCAACAGAACTGAGCTGGAATAGGCATTTGAAGTACCTTAGAGAGGGTCTGAAATACAACTCTCTAGAGAGAGGCAGAAGCATGAAGATCCTGACCACATCCCTTCTCCTCTGCTGCAAATGCAGGCTGTTTTGCAAAAGTTAATCTTGTCAAGGTGAGTCCATTTATACTTACTACATCAACAAAAGCAACAGTTGCAGTAAAATTGTGGATGTCTTCACTGGACACCTTGCTATTTGTAGTATTTGTAATGCAATACAGTGTCAGTCAAGGAAAAATTCAGCCTTTTCTGCATATACTGACACAAAGAGTGTGCTGGAATGTACATGGAAGACTCATTTGCCAGTCTATTCTGCTGCTAGCATAAATAAATCCCTGTCCCTCTTGTGCAAAGTCATCCAAATAAGACACTTAAAACTTACAAATATCTAAGCTTTCATAGAACCAAAATACTTTCAACAAACAAGACAAAACACAGAGAAATATTAACAAACTCTCCAGATTCATAAACAAATCTGTGAGGCATGCTACCTTAAATGTATATGCTATTTTACATAGAACAAAGCCTTTAAGAACTGCATGCAAATGATTCAGGCTTGAAGTATTGAGAAATTGTTTATTTCTAAAAGAACTGTGGGCTTCATAACTTCACCTCTTTGCAGAAAGACAGACATTTAGAAAGACCAAATTAGCTAACATTCTCCTCAATTCCTTGGAAAAAGTCCACAAAATGAAATGTGGAAGGACATAAGGGTGCTTAAAATCCCCAATTAACCAGCCTTTTCTAGGTTTTATAGAAACTTCATTCTAAACCCAAAAGCCTTCTGGACAACAGCAACAATAATAATACAAAAATTGTTTCAGCTGGTATGTTCCCACAAAGTTTAATCTGGTTAACTGCAGCTAATCGGAAATTTCTGACAATACCACCGTTAGAAGCCTCAACAAGCTCTACTGGAAGCCTGTTTTCTTTAGAACCACACCTGTACAAAACCACACTTTATATATAGACAAAACAGAATTTTGTTTTCATACAGGCTCTGATTTCAACACCTCAGCGATTTCATTTACTTTTCATGTGCCCATCTGTGTTCTGCTTTAGCCAAGAGTAATCATGCGAACCTGCTGGTGTTACAAACACAGTGACAGATACAGCTTTTTGTGAATGTTTCAGCCTTTTAGCTGAACATTTTAACTACCTACTGGGCTTAAACCACAACATAAAGGCATCTATCAAAAGTCTTAATATTTTTCAGAGTTTACGATTTTCTACAGTTAGATAAAGTTATAGGCAAAGTCATATGATCTAATTCAACTCCCATTTTAACAACATTCAGTGACAATAGTAGCTTATACAAAACCTAAGATGCAAAAGAAATTGAGCAAAATTGTTGTCACAGGACATGTATCACATGACAGAGGGATCTCTGCTGGCTTAAGCTGACCTTCCAGGAATGTGGTCTATATGAATTGATGCTTGTGTTGCCTTAACAAACAGCAAAGGAAGTCAGCAGAACGCAGAAGTCCCTATGAGAAAGTATCTCTCAAAGTCAGCCAGACTCCCTCCAGCCATTTGTGGATTGCGGCTACTGAATTTTATTTTATTTTTATTATCTTGCAGCATGCAGACAATCTGTTTCTCGAGCTGGGCTGATCTTTGTGTGTGTGCATGAACAAGTCAAATGCTCTCTCTGACCCACCTTGCCAATACTGAGCAAGGGTAGATTGTGCCATTCTTACTGGCTTTGCAACCAACTCTGCACAAAATACTGACAAAACCTGGAGGAGTTGGGAAGTGAAGGAAGGGCTGGGTAGAGAAGGAATATGAATGCATTACTTCAGTTAGTGTAGGTTCTTTAACTGCTTGATTACCGTTTGCAAATCAAAAAAGAAAGTGTTTTACTACAAAATGTTTTAAAACCCTAAGACTGGGTGTATTTTACCAATATCAGGCTTTGTTCTGTGTTCCCAAGCAAAAGGCAGCATTCTAAACTGCTTCTAAATGGACAGCTCCCAAAGCCCAGCTCAAGATGCCAGTGGAGGCTTGATAGTTACATATCTAGCCTGCACCGCTCTCACTTTTCTTCAGGGACTCCTCCAAGTAACGTATTTGGTAGCTACAAATAAAATACTAACTAAAAAGCAAAACAAAGGCATACTAGCCTGCTTCATCAATGACCCACACATGGCAGAGTGATTTAAGAAGTATGTGAGGGGGAGGAAAAAGCATAGCTGGCTACTTCTTGCACAGTTCCTGTCAGAGACATGAGTCAAATCTTTCCAGCTGAGCAGAAGAGGCACCTATTCCTCTAACTACATCTTTCCTACATTTATAACTGTGGAGTTGTTCCTGTAGAGGAATGCAACTCTCATTTTGCTCTCTCTTGGGAATATCTTTTTAAATAAAATGCTTTCCCTCTTTTAGCCACACACAAAGAATCAATTCTTTAAAACACAGAAAATGGTCAGATTTCAAAGAACTGTTCCTCCTCATCTTTAGTTGAGAGAAGTCTGAAAATTACATATTTTAAAGTCTTTAAATTAGGCTTTTTGTTTGTTTCACTTAATCTACTTTCATCTTTCCACTTGTCGGAAGAACAGATCTATACAATTGTATGCCCTTCCAAAAGAGATGGCAGTCAGGAAAAAAAAAAGAAAAAACCAAAAAATACCAATCACATATGGATTCAATATGCTCATCCTTCTAGGCATATCTCAGTAGGGTAAATGAACTCGCCTGGTAAAAATACAGATTTTTAAGCAGGCAGGATTTGTTTTGTCCCAGAGAAATATATTTTGCTAGCTCATCTTGTATCTGTGCATCACACTCATTCCTCGTCTATCCAGTTGCTGTAAACGAGTGACCAAGAGGAAATATTTCAAGGAAATATTGAGGAAGGCATTTAGATTTGTCTCAAGTTAATAGCAGCTGCCATTAAGCTGCTGCATAAGTGAGAGTGCAACCTATGAAACCCAGTTCTAGAACAACTGCTCCTTCAGTAAACACTGATTAATCCACCTTGATAATAGGTTCTGTCTGCAAAGGCCAGACAGGTTGGAGCTTTACACCCTACATATATTCTTCCACATAGTCTCTTCTCCATATTCTTGTTCTGCATATTCAGAAAATTAGGAACAAACCTCAACCACCTTTAAATGCACTGGACTTCTAAAATATGAAATGTAGGTCACCTAGATTTTATAATCTGATATAAGATAGGCCTGGAATGAGAATTACAGTTACTTTGGACTAGAATCTAGACAGATTATCAAACCTTAATTATCAGTTGTGTTCTAGTAAGACAGAAATTTAGCTGCCCAAGTCTAGCTCATTATACACTTCTTTGGATTTATTATTTAAATTCGAAGTTCCCTTAGCTGTTTGCAGATCTGCTTCTCATCACTGTTAACACAGACCCGAAACCAAACCAGTGAGACATGGCTTGCAGGCATCGCTGACCTCGCCGAGGTTCAGCACACAACACTGCAGCTCTTTTGAGCACATGTGATTCAGACTCTCCAGACTTCAGAGCACTGCTCAGTCACATGGATACTCTAAAAACTTTAAGAGTGGGTTTGAGAGCCTAATTCTCCCTCTCCTGCCTGAGGCCCACCGCTCTCTTTGGATGTCAAAAGCAGCCTTAAGTTTTGCAACTCCAGCTTCTCAGTGAAACAGTTGTAACAAAAGTAATAGAGAAATATCCCACAGACTAGTTCCCTAAATCTCAGCTTGGAGATGTTGCTGATAAAGAGTGAGTTTCAGGCTGAGGAAAGCAGACTCTATTCTCTAGATGTTAAGGGACGCTATAATCACTTATTTCTGCAGAAATGCTGAAAATGTGAAACAAAGCACAGATCCTTCTCCAAAGAACAGCTGAAAGAAGCTTCTATACACAGAATGCTCTGAGATTCGGGATCTCAAACACAGGCAGGTATAAGAGAATTCATAGTACAGATAGCAGCATATGCTGCTTCCCATTAGCTAGCTCAATTTCAGTCTTCAGGGTCCTAAAAAGCACTCACCAACACCCTCTCCTACAAAGAAACTCAAACAGCCCACTACAGATAGCATCTTTTGCAGTAGTTGAACAAAGGTTTGTACAAGGCAGAAGCAATTTACAGCTCTCAACACATCTTCAACAAAACAATCAACTGCATGATTGGATCAACAGATAATAAAATCTGTCATTTAAAGTTAAAAGGCTAACCAAGATGTTACCAAACACAAATGTAGGTCCTTCCATTAACACAGAACAACCTAAACCAGAAAGAATACTACCTCGCAACTGATACAATTATTGAAGTAGTGTGTTAAACCAGCACAGAGAGGAGCTTTCCTAGTCAATAACAGTGGGCTACATGCACTAGGAAAGAAGGGAGAGTATTAATACAAGAGCAGCCATGCATTATGAAGTGTGAGGTACTTAATATACGTATTTCATCTTGAAACATATCAGATTTATTACTTGGAAAGTGAGTACATAATAGTTCAATCTTGAAGAAATGTTACAGCAAAGATTGTTGTTCTCACCCATGCTACTTCCTATAAAATCTGGTGTATTATGAAACCTTGGCAGCATGGTGTTATCTAATATAGGAAGTTCTTCTGTATTTCTCCAACAAGTTAAAGGGCCAGCTTGTAGCTGGAAGGGCCAGTTTCCTTTCAACTACTCTGTATCTCATCTCCATCTCTGTAGTAGTGTTCCCACTTTGCTTGCATGTTAGCAGAAGTGTGAACTAGTTTCGAGGGACCTCCTGAAATAGTCTGGTGATCTGAAATGAAATTCTCTTCCTCTATTAATCTCACTCTGAAAACCAGAGTATCTACACACCTCCAGGTTAACCAAGAATTCAAATGTGTTGACACCTCTCACAAATGCTTAGCATTCCTGCACAGAAGTGCAAAACCAAGTCAACTGCTTAGATGGAAAACCATGCATTTAGGATCAAGATTTCTCTGTCTCTCCCCCTTCCTCCCTAACCAAGATCATAAATTGCAGTCTAAGAGACATGTTCAGCATCTGACTAGCACTACAGGTGCCTAAGCTGGCAGGTTTCTGCCCATTTGACCTGGAAGTTCCTGCAGCTCACACATTCCAATAGAAAGCTGGACAGGTATTACACATGGGGAAAAAAAAAAAGCTAGGAAAGGGTACATAAGCCCTTAGAGACCTCAGTTCAGGAAGCACATTCAGGATGTCCATAGGATCCAGCTCATCATAAAATCTAACAGAGAATGGACTGCAAGAGTAACTGACCGGTTACAGTTCAGTCAGATCTACAGAAGAGCAAGGGATTGAATCCAGCTGTGTACCAACCAGAGCTTTTCAGGGCAAAGCTCTTGATTCTGAAGCCATGCAGCAGTGGGGCTAGGAGACATTTGGACTTGGGTCTTGGAATGGCAGTAGCACCATTGCTCAGACTTTAGCCATGTAAATTTCAAAATACAAAAGACAGCAGGACTGCAGGTAACGCTTCTGGCATATCTCCTATCTATGCATGGACAGCTTGCTGTTCACGTGCCTTGGGAAGGAGACACACAGAAGAAGAAAGAGAAGAGACGGAAGGGGAAAGATGAGATTAAGGAATCACTAAGTCCAGCACAAGACGGTTAATTATGTTCAGCAACTTTCACAATACTACAGTTTCATTTACTGACTTCACTTTATGTTTTCACCTGACAAAAAAACCCTTATTTTTTACATCCTGGAGCCTCAGTGTCTGTCACAGGTTGGCAGTTGCCTCTGGAAGACCAAGTTAGAAGCCATTAGACTGAATGAATTCACTGAGCAGATTTTAGGAAATAAAGCATAAGGACTTTTACAGAGTCAGTTTGTTAATATTGTGGAAATACAACCCTGATGTACAGAAACTTTTCAATAAGGCAAAACTGCAACTTTTGTTCCTGTCTGTTGAGACCTTAAGAAATTCTTTCTGGAAGAAAATACAAAATGTAACTGAAAAAATAGGGAAAAACCCAATCTGTGTCACTAACCTATGCTACAAATACCAACTTCTAGAACTCGTCTCGTAAACAAATATGAAAATTTTAATAAAAACTGACATAGTTTAGTGATCAGAATTCATTTGAAGTTTTAACATTAAAATACTCATTTCTGCACGCGCTCTGAATCCTGCACAACGTAAAACACATGTACCAAACTAGCCGTATGTTGTTCATGACTACCTCCCTTCTGATGAACCATATACTTTGCATAATTTGTGAATCAAGTTGTATTTGCTTCGTATACACACACACACATTAAAAATAAAATGGAAAATGGAGGAAAAGGGAAAAAGGACTGAAAATCCCAGCAGCCTAACTAACCTCTAGCTTGAATACCCCAGTTAGGTGGCTAAAAAAACAAGTGGCACGAAACTAAGCACTGGTATATTAAAACTTGCAGAATCTTTTTTACATATCTAAGATGTACTCCCAAGAGGAAGCTGCAAGGCCACAGCTTCTGTCCCTGCTAAACAATTCAAGCTTTAGGGAATACTGGATGCAATCCTTGCTCAGCAAACACCTCAACCTACCATCTTGAGGTGTCCTTTAACTGGCCAGGACAAAACTGGTGAATACAAAGTGACACTATCTGTACTTGCTGTGGCAGATCACTGCTAACCACACATACGAAGGAAGGACTGGACACGCTGTGTGGGGTGCCATAAACCTGCCAAATGAGTAGGTGGAGTCAGAGTGAATTCCCATGGATGAATCTGAGAAACTCACCTCAAATGGGGGCACCACCATTACTAAAACTTTACACAAAACATGCACAAATGCAACTTACAGCATTGTGTGATCTTCTGGATGTTAGAAGTTATGCGTTGGGCTAGTTGATTAGGATCTCCAAAACCTGGTCCATACGACATGGCTGAGTAGATCTGCTGTCAAGGTCATCCACAACAGGAAAAAGTCAGATAGTCTCTATCTACAGAAAACAATAGTTATATTTTGGTCATTGGTTTATAAAGGTCTTCATCATCCTAAAGAAAAATACATGGGAAAAGATTAAAGAAAATTCCTATACTAATGTTTATCCTCTCCAAAAGCACTGTACTTCAAAGATGGAGTTTATTCTTTGTTAAACTTCTTATGTATTTTCCCCATCATAATCAAATAAAGAGTATAATTTTCATTTGTCGCCATTCCAGAAAAAAAAGCTGTATGTTCAATTTGAAAATGCCAAATCCTCTGAAGAATTATGTCTCAAACCAATTATATTATTATTTACATACCATGTATCACCCTTCCCACCAATACAGTCGAGCATATGTAACCACTGGAAAAAAATCCCAGCAGATATCACACAAGACATCAGAAAGAAGGCAGCACCCAGTTTCCTCTAAACACCAATCATTCGTATCAACTTCAGTTTTAGTTTAACCCAGTGTCACCTAAGTGCTATGAATTACCACTTTATCCTGTTTCAGCTGCTGTGTTTGTCAATATGAATTCATTTTTCAACAACTTGGGTATTCAAACACATTTTAGGGGTGTTTTTCTATCCATACAGATCAAATTTCAGCACAAGCTCATGTGCTCATATTCTAAATTGAAATTAACAAGACATAGATCACAATACCTGTGAAAATCAGAACTGGCAGTTTATCTGTTCTGCAGTGAGAATGCAGAATAATCAAGCACACACACATCCAACACAATCCCACAATTCCCTCCAGGCTGTTCTCTCCTGCACATCACCTTCACAGGTTGAACATTTTAACTCCCCCACATTTCCACTGTTCAACCCAAACCATGTGCCTTCCAAGCAATGTCCTCTTCTCCTGGCCTGTCACCTTCCGGTTAAGAGACACTGCTAAAACTCAGTTTAAGGTATAGAGAAAAAGAAAGCACATTTAATGTGCGAAAAGAAGGAAATGAAAAGGCCAACTGCTTTGTCACGTATGACGGCAGCTGTGCTACAATTTGCAAACTCAAGTTCTTACAAACTTTTTTTTGAACACAAACAATTAACAGTCCTTGTTGCCAAATATTATTTCCTTTCACCTTTGGAAATGCCTGTATTAATACAGGCAGCAATACCCTGGTTGTTTTAAAACATGACTGTTTTCATATCTCTATAATATGAAATGATCTCTAGCGGAGCCAAGACACTGTATGGGTCCTGACATTGTACATCTCACCAAAACTTCACCAGCGATGTAACTACAGAGGTCAAGCCCACCACTGCTGCCCTGCAGGTGACGTCACCTGTGCCACACGAACAAGCTGCTGCTACCGTGAAGACAAACCCTGCATGATTTTGAAATGGCTGCTTCACTA
>VZTD01004117.1:0-10401 GCA_013397725.1 Rhagologus leucostigma
ACCAGGAGCTGCTCAGCGTGGTGAATTCAACTCAGGAGTTCAGTGATGCGGCTGCTGTGCCGGCAACCCCGCCGACTTCATCCCCCTGCTCCGCTACCTCCCCAGCCGCAGCATGGAATTGTTTACAAACTTCAACAAGTACTTCCTCAGCTTCCTGCAGAAGAAGGTCAAGGAGCACTACGAGACCTACGACGAGGTAAGAGCTTGCAGGACCCTCACCTGCACCGAGGTGCGTTCCTGCTCTCCTTCCCTCTCTATCAGCGAGGTGTTTTCGTTCTTGCAGCCGAGCAGCAATGGCCGTTGTCTCTCCCCAGTCCTCCTTCTCATAGAATAATGTGCAGTCATGGGATTTCTTATGTTGGAAGGGGCCCCAGGATCAGTAAGTCCAGCTCCTGGCCCTGCACAGACACCCCAGTGACCCCACCCTGTGCCTCAGAGCAGCGTCCAAACGCTCCTGGAGCTCTGGCAACCTTGGGGCTGTGCCCCATTCCCTGGGGAGCCTGGGCAGTGCCCAGCACACTCTGGGGAGAAGTGTGGTATCCAACCTGAACCTCCCCAGACTCAGCTTCATGAGCCTCTCAGCTTCTCCTCCATTCCCTGTGATGTGGCCAGTCTGGTGGTTGAACATCTGCTCTGTGCTCGGGTTCCTCGTTTCCGTAGGGGCCACAGGAGCTGAGGGAGGATGCTCGCCAGAGCTCGCACGACCCCGGGCTCCCCAGCACTGGGCAGGGTGCTCAGGAACTCCCACCCACTCCTCCCAGTCCTGCTGCCACGACCTTGTCTCCTCTTCCTCTCAGAACAACATCCGGGACATCACCGACTCCCTCATTGAGCAGTGCCTGGAAAAGAAGTGGAAGCGAACAGGGCCACTCAGATCCCCAAGGAGAAGATCGTCAACCTCGTGAACGACCTCTTTGGAGCAGATATCCGTTCCACCTTCCCGCAGCTGTGGCAGACGCTCTCAGGTTTTGTCCGGCTCCTCGTGTCTGACCCTTCCCTGTCCGTCACCAGGTGCTGGTTTGGGTCTAAGCACTCGCTCTACTGCTCACTGGACCTTCCAGGGATACCTCTAGAGACCAGTCTGCGACGTCAGCTCTGGAAGAAGTGAAGGGCATGGGTGTGCTGGTTTGGCCAAAATCTAGTAATATAGCCCCTGAGAGAAAACCAGGTTGCAACCACCCTTCCCCCCACAGGGTTTGGGGAAAAAGAAATTTTTCCTCGAAGGAAAGTGAAAGAGATAAAAACTATTTATTTTAACAAACACACAGGAAAAGGATAATGATGCTGAATAATGAATTAAAACCCCTGCTATAGAGAGAAACCTGGGAAGATTTCAGAGTCCTTCTGTAGGTGTGGTCTCTCTCCTCCTCGGAGCTGGTCGGTGAGGGCGTGGGCCCACCCCCGGGCCTCGGGGAGAAAATTCTCCTGATGTGTTCTGATGTTGTTGAAACAGTTCAGAAGAGAAGAAGGGTAAAAAACCAAAGTCCCAGGAAACAAAATTCAGCTCTCCGTCTCACACCAAGAGGGAAAAAAGACGAGCTGGCTGAAGAAAAAGCAAGCAGGGTGCTCCCTTGGTGCCTTCCGCAGTCAGAAAAAACACTGAGCAGTGTAATCTCTGTGTCCTTGAGAAGCTGCTTTGGAAAGTTCATCTGGGTTTTTTTTTTCAAGCTCTGTTTAAAGGCACAGAAAAGGCACAATATTACTTTTTGGGCATAGAGCATGATAGGGGATACACACGATAGTGTCACCCCAAGACAACGGGTTATAGCTCGGCCGAGCCTCACGAGCCGGGGTGGCTGTTCCTGGCTGAGGGAGATGTCTGTGGGCTGATTCACCTTTCCGTGGAAATTCCCCCAGTTCCCGAGAAGCTGCACAAACCTGACATAACCCAGGAGCGACACGGGTTGAGAGAGCGGGATGTTTTAGCAAAGCTGTCTATGGCACAATAAAGCCCCAAGCCTTGCTGTGTGTCCAGGATGTCCCTGCCTCCTCAGGCACCCCAGACTGCCCCGTGTGATGGTCAGCCCTCAGGCCAGGGTGGGTGTTGTGCTGAGCTCACCCACACCGTGTCCTCTTTGCCCAGGCTTCGACACCGTGACCCCTGTCCTGGGGCCTCATGTATCTCGTGACGTACCCCAGCATCCAGAAGGGGACCCAGGAAGAGCTCGGTGAGTCCATGAACCACATTCCTACGGGGCCAAACCTCTCTGGTCAGCCCTGATCCTGACCCTCTTCCCGCTCTCCACCTCCCCCAGACCAGACCATCAGGGGGGAGCAGCGGCCGCGGCTGTGGGACCGGGGCACGCTGCCCTACACGGAAGCCTTTATCCTGGAGATGTTCAGGCATTCCTCCTTCGTGCCCTTCACCATCCCACACAGGTACGGGCAGGGCTGACAGAGCTGCAGGGACGAGGTGCCCTTGAGGCACCTTGTTACAGCTCGTGGAGGACACAACTGCCCCCACAAAACCACCCCTGTGGGTCACACGCTTCCCTCAGCGGCATCAGGAGCAGCCTGACAGTCCCCTGAGGATGCAGAAGAACCTTTGGGCTTGCCCAACTCTCCGCCTTTCCTCTCCCCAGCACGACCAAGGACGCTGTGTTGAACGGCTGCTACATCCCGAAGGATCGCTGCGTGTTCATCAGCCAGTGGCAAGTGAACCACGACGAGTAAGTCTCTTGTGAGGCACAAACCCTCCTGCGGTGGCAAACAAGACCCTTCCTGTGGTGGCAAACAGGTCCCTTCCTGCACAGCCCTCTTCCTGAGCAGGAGTGGGGTCAGCCTTCCCTCAGAGAAAATGCAGCAGGCGAGGGACGTGCTGAATTCAGGGGTGTTCTTCCTGACAGTTCCCTCCTTCCAGTGTCCCCCCCACACCCATGACCAGGAGAAACCATCTCAACACCCGATGTTTTCCCTTCCAGGAAGCTTTGGAAGGACCCAGAAACCTTCAGGCCCGAGCGTTTCCTCAGCGCTGACGGGACCAAAGTGAACAAAGAGGACGGGGAGAAGGTGCTGATGTTCGGGCTGGGGAAGAGGAAGTGCATCAGGGAGACCATTGCCAGGTGGCAGGTGTTCCTCTTCCTGGCCACCCTGCTCCAGCAGCTGGAGTTCAGTGTCTGCGAGGGCACCGGGGTGGACATGACTCCGCTCTATGGACTGGCCCTGAAGCACAAGAGGTGCGAGCACTTCCAGGTCAGGCAGCGCTTCCCCACCAAGAGCAGGAGCTGAGCGGTGGGAACAGGCGTCTCCAGGGTGTCCTCGCGGCAGAGCTGGGTCTGGAACAACTTTGTGGGGTGATGTAATAAACTGAAACCATTGGGATTCCTGTTTTATCTGCTTCATTCCGTAGCAATTCTTGCTTTTTTCGTTTCCCGGTGTTTCTAGTGTTGGACATTCCATTAAAGGTTGGCCATTCCTCCACATCTAGTCCCAGACTGCATCCTTTTGGAATCGCTCTCTGATAGATGAAGGACAGCCACCCCAACCCACAGCCCCCATCAGTGCGTCAGAATCACAGAATTACGGAATTGTTGAGGTTGGGAAAGGCTTTAATCACAGAATCACAGAATCACCAGGTTGGAAGAGACCTCTAAGATCATCGAGTCCAACCCGTTCCCTAACACCTCAACTAAACGATGGCTCCGAGCCTAGCACTGCCAAGGCCACCACTGACCCATGTCCCCACGTGCCACATGCACATGTTTCAACACCCCCAGGGATGCTGACCACCACTGACCACCTTTAGGAAGGAATTTCCCCAATATCCAAAAACCCCTGGGTGCAACTTGAGCCTTCAGCGGCCTCCTTCACCACGGTCAGTGCTGGCCCTGAAGGGCACAAGGAAGGACACCTGAAGGGCACAAGGAAGGACACCTGCAGCCCTTGCTGCCGAGAAAGCCGAGCTGCTGCTGTTCCGGGCTGGTACAAAGGTGTTTTCACGGCAGGAAGAGAATGAGAACAGGAATTGCTCCAGCTCCAACCCAGGAGTTTACATTGGCCGCCAGTCAGCCCATGCCAGCAGAGCCAGATGCCGCCTTTTCTCCAGCTTGCACGCAGAGCCACCCAGCCAACCCCACCACCTGGCAGTGCTGACACGGGAACAAGCACAACGCCCCGGTGCAGCACGCTCTGCTCCTGAACCCGTCCCTGGGGGAGGATTCTGCCCCCACAGCCCCAGACCCCGAGCAGTGGGGCTCCAGCCAGAGCTCCTGAGATGTCCAAATGCCGATCACTCATCACGTGTTGCACAAAAGCTTCCCAGAAGAGGCAGAAATGAAAGCGTGGTGGGGAAGAGAGCGGGGAAGTCAATTGCCCGAGACTTCGGGGAGATTCTGGCTAGTCCAGACCCGCTAAACCAGCCTGGGGGAAAAGGAGCGACTCTGTGTGTCCAGGTCCTGCTTTGGGACAACCCATGAGGTTCACCAGCCGAATAACAGCTCCACCAACTACGAAAAGGACACAGATCAATGCGGCAGAGCCACAAACCCACTTCCACAAGGGACATCCCAAAGCCGGCGTTCACCTGCCGCAGGGGAAGGCGGGACCATGCACTGGAGGTGGATCTCAGTGCCTAACGTGGCGGCTCAGGAGAGCAGCAGGGCTGCCGGGGACTCCTCAGTGCCACGCTGTCCCCGTGGGGTGGACTTGGCCCGATGACTCTGCTGCAGCGGGAACACGCGATACCGGGCCCGCTGTGGGACCACAGGCCCCGTTTGCTGCAGCCATTGCGTGACTCCCTTGCCCTGCAGGCTGGCTGAGTGTGCTGATAAGGCTGCAATAAGCAGGAGCAGATATAAAGGACAGCGAGAATTCTTTTCCCCCTTCGGAGATGAAGTTTTATAGCCCCTGGGCAGATAAGCAGCTTAATATTAACATTAATGGGGTGGAACAGCCTCTTGCCGGTGGAAGGTCTCCCCAAGATCCATTCGTCACGGGCTGAGTAAGTCACCCCTGTGTCAGGATGGAGCAGGGGGAGGGAGGAGGCTGCAGGGGAGAGGAATGGGCAGGCAGTTTTCCTTCCCTTCTCTTCATGGGGTTGGAGGCAGAGCAGCCACTTTGTAACTCCCCATCTACATTTAGCACCTCTCGCTCTCTTGGTGCTGATGGAACCATCCCACGGAGCTGTGGAAGACCTTTCCAGGCATTTTGCAAAGGCAGGAGGGACCCCTGAGCCCTTGGTCTGATATCCCTGCATGTTCACCTCTCCTTGGACATCCCGTCCAACAGCCCAGACCCCAGGTGAGGCCCCGGTTTTCCTGCTGGGGTGCATAAAATCATAGAATAGAGTCTCCTGAGCTGGAAGGGACCCCAAGGATCATCGAGTCCAGCTCCTGGGCCTGCACAGACACCCCAACAGTCACACCCTGGGTCTGAGAGTGTTGTCCAAACACTCCTGGAGCTCTGGCAGCCCTGGGGCCGTGCCCATTCCCTGTTCAGTGCCCCAGCACCCTCTGATGAGGAGCCTCTTCCTGATACCCAACCCCAACCTCCCCTTTCACTGCCGTGAAAGCCTCAGCAGCTCACAGTAGGTAAGAGGCTCCAGTTCCCCTATCTCTGCCTGCCCCTAATGACCTTCCTCAATTAAGCCTTCTAATTACACCCCAGGCAGTCTGCGAGCGCCACGATTTCGTTACCGCAGTCGGGGCGGTGATAAGCCAGGGAAGCTTTGACCACTGCATGGCCAATCGCTTTTATGGTCGGTTTTGAATGAGTCACGACGCCAGCCACGGCAGCAGGGCTGCAGCTCCCCTTCCAAAGCGGGGCAGCGCTCCCGGCGCCCTCATTCCTACAGGAAAGGGTCTGGGCATGCACACACCTTCTCCCTCTGGCTGAGACACCTGCCTGATGCCAGCATTTGGGCTGGTGGCATCTCTTCACTGGGAAAGTCAGTCTCCAGCCCCAAAATGGGCCAGAACAACCATTTATGTGTCTTCCTCACGGATGGAAGTGAGGAGTTGCTCTAACATTTAATGGCCCTCCTGATTAAAAGTGAATTTAATTTCTAATTTCTTTCCTTTGGCTGTTTGAGATCTGTTATCGGGAGCCATCTCCCTATGGATGTGTGTCTCACTTTTACTGCTTGTCACCACCACCGGTGACAGAAGAAACCCCCCAATACCGTCTTTCTCTTTGCATCTCCACTGGGCTCTGCCGTGCCTTGAACTCCACGCTGGTTTCTGCCTTTTTGGGGAAAATAAAAAAATCTCTCCTCAGCCTCCATGAGCTGGTGGGACTTTCCCCTGGCAAAGTGTCCGCTGTGGTGGATGAGGAAGATGCTGGTTCTCCAATCCGCGCCGGTTGAACCCACGGATGGAGCAGAGCTTGACCCGAAGGAGCTGGGCGCATTAAACCCGGCACACGGCTCTGCTCCAGCGAGGCTCCCAAATCAGTGTGAACCCTTTTTCCTCCTCCCGCCCTCTCCTCCCTCTTCCCGGTGGGAAGGAGCCGTGTTTGGGCTCATCGATCTCCCTGTGCCGTTGGAGGTGCAAAGTACCTGTGAATCACAGGGTAGGGATGGAGTTTGTCCCCGGGCTGACAAGCGAGCAGCAGAGATGCGGAGATAACTCCTCCCTGCACGCAAAGCCCTGCTCAGGAAAAGCTCCAGGGTCCCAGGAGTTCCCTCAAACCTGGCTATACACCCACCCTGGCAGGATTTTCCACGGGGTGAGAGATGGGAGCAGGCCCCGTGAAGCTGGGGGCCACCCGGTCCCACAAGCACTTGGCAGCATGAGCCAAAAGCCTCCTGGATTGTGGATGCTCCTCAAACTCTGCCTCGGCAGCAGGACTGGGCTGGAGAGCCGGGCTGCGTTCAGGGCTGGCTGTCCCCTGCGTGTCCCCAAGGCTGGCCCTGGTGGCAGTGCAGCAGGGGCAGGCGGGGTCACACAGAGGGACAGGCTCATGTCCCCGCCAGGCCCCCACTAACTGGCCCCATAACAAGAGGTCCCACTTGTCTGCCGCACTCCCACACCCCTAAAATCAGCTCCCTGAACCCCAGCAGGGTGGGCAGAGCAGGGCTGGTGCCGTCAGGGTGGGGGACACAGGCAGAGCGGGGGGTCCCACCCCGGAGGTGAAAAGCCACCTGCTGAGAGCCAGTGTCCCCAGCCGGCTCCCCTTCGACTGAAAACGTGCTGGGAACGGGGGCTGCCCCGGACAGCCCTGAAGTGAGCCTGCTCTCCACAGCCGAGGGGGTTTTGGGGTCGGCATGGGGGGAGAGCCCCCCGAGAGGCAGAGCTGGGACGGAGGGAGCAGGATCCTCACTCGCTGAAGCACTGCCGTCCCCTCCCGCTGCCACTCGGGACGTGGACGCCCTCCGGTGGCACCTGCGACACAGCTCTGCCAGCGCCGCTGGCTGCTGGGCACGGGGGAACGCCGGGTTCTGCCGCTGGTGGGAGATTTTTTGGGGGAGGAACATTCGGGGAGGGCGATCTGTAGGAGACGGACCCCCCTGCGGAGCATCCCGCACCCCTCACGGCCCCCGCAGCCCCGGGAGCCGCAGAACCGGCCGAACCTGGCTCCCTTCGGGGCTTTCGGCCGGAGGGTGAATTCCCCGGGCTGGAATGAGCTGGGAGCTGTCGCGCTGACTTTACTCTCGTGTACTCTCCCGCCTGTGGATCCTGCGCCGTCTCGTACATCCCAGGCAGGAACGCTTCCCTTTCCCTGCCCACCACCTCTCACCCCGCCCGCGCTGCCGGAATCCCTCGGAGGCTCCAAGCCCGCTGCTCCGCAGGGACTAACCCAGCCAGCCAGCCGGGGATGCAGAGAAGCGGCAGAGCGACAGGGCAGTAGATTGTCCATCCTTCGCTCCGCTCGGGGTTTCACCCTCAGCTCCTCCTCCGCTGCATTTTTTCGCCCTTTCTTTTATTTTCCCTTTTCCTGCCTATTCCAGCCGGCTGAAGGGCCCCCTCTCCTGGTGCAAGGCAGGGAGACGGCCTTCCGTGCCTCGCCGGCCGTGAACAAATCCATCCTTCCCTTCCAGCCAGGGGCTCACCCACTCCCAAACCAAGACCCTTCCAGGGAAAAATTCCAGCCGAGACATTGCAGCAGCTGCGCCCAGAGGATTCCCCTCCGTGTCCCCTCCACGGACCAGCCTCAGCCAAATCACTGCATCGTCCTTCCAGCCGTCCCTGGGGATGCTGATGGTCTTGGGGCTCCAGGGGGAAGAAGAAAACCGCGATGGCAGAGTGTTTCCCTGTTCCTAGGTCAGATGGACCGGGAAAACCTGGGACTGGGCACGACTCCCCTCCAGGCTGGGTTCGTGCCTGGTTTTTCCCGCAAGAGCTGAGACCCGCCAGCCTCCTGCTGCTCCCAGCCCCGGGGAGGGAGACTCCTGGCTCCAGCGGTGCTGTGCTGAGGATATTTGTGGGATTTTGGCTAACAGCCCCCCCCAAACACGCCGTGAGCGCGCAGGGCAGTGCCGGGTGCGTGCAGGGCCGGGTGGGGGCACGGGGGCGTGCGTGACTGCGTTTGTGACTGCGGCTGCGTTTCTGGTGCACGAGCTGCTTTCGGTTCCTCCCGGCACGGCTCTGCTGGAGGCTGGGAGAGGATGAGCCCCTTCCCCACCTCCCCGAGGCCAAAGGAACACTCCAGACCCGGGGGGAACTCGGGGCTGCAAAGGGGTGCCAGACTCCAGCAGCAGGTCCTGGCTCTTTCCCGCGCGCTCTTGGAGCAAGGATGTGCTTCCTAAAAATGAGCTGGGCTTTGCAAGCCGCTCCCGTGCCTGCTGGGATCTCCCTGGCTCTGTACCCTGACTTTCTCTGTCCCCTGCGGTCCCTTTGTCCCCTTCAGACCCATCTCCATCTCCTATCCCCAGTCTCCTCATCCCTCCAGGTCCCAGCCATGCAGGACCGCGGCTGAGCGCTCGTTTTTGGGTCCTCATCCCTTATCCACCGGGAGATCCATCCATGGGGTGTCACTCTCAGCGGACACAACCTCTTCCCATGCCGTGGCATTCTGGTTGGGATGCTGAAGGCTGGGGAGAAGCAAGGGACAGCCAAACACCAGCAGTAGGCCGGTACCCAGACTTCCTGCTTCACGTACATGGTGCAGGTACCAGTACCGGGGCAGGAAGTGACAAACACCTCGGTGTCACCTCCTGTCACCTCGGCATTCCGGTGGGAACACGCCCATGGGCCTGCACCCTTCCCAGGGCACGGCTGCACCAGGGCTGAGCCGATGCCCGACCACGCCAAGGGAGCAGGGTGGTGGATGAGGAGCAGTGCTGGGACACCCCAAGGCCCTTTCCTCCCTCCCATCCCTCTCTCCGTCCCGTTCTCTCCTGGAGCAGCCAAGGGATGTTCGCAGGGTGCAGCGGGGTGATGCCATCCCTCCCCGGAGAGCCCAGGGTGAGAGATACAAGGGGAGACCCCAAGACCGACCCCTGCTCTCTGCCCACCTTGTTACAGCCAGACCCCCTCTCTCCCCCCCATCATCATCATCATCATTGTTATTATTGTTATTATTTTCTTGTTGTTGATATTGTACTATAGGACCACGAAATCAGGGAATGGTTTGGGTTGGAAGGTACCCTAAAGATCACCTATCAATTCTATTAATTCTATTAATTCTACTCTATATTGTGATGTCATATCATGTTGTTATATGACATTATATGATGTTATGTTCTCTGACATGTTTGTGTGATGCCATGTTATACATTAATACTTCGTTATTTGAGCAATTTTATTGCATTGTTGTTAATAGTAATAATAATAATAACAATAATATTAATATCTTCTAGAACTATAGAATCAGAAAACGGGCTAGGTTGGAAGGGACTTTAAAGATATATTCTATTCTATATCATTGTCCTTTGACTATTTTATCGTTATTTACTGTAGGCTTTGTAACTATTTTTATTATTTTATTGGCATTTTAGCATCATTTCAGTGCTATTTTACACCCACGTGAGCACACACCGAGCAGGCACCCCCGGCCCGGGCAGGAATCGGTGGGTCAGTCCCGGTGCCGGTTCTGCTCCTGGTGCGGGTCCCAGTGCCGGTGTCGTTCCCGGTGCTGGTGCGGGTCCCGTTACCCGTCCCCATGCGGGCGCCGGTGGCAGTCCCGGTGCTGGTGCGGGTCCCGCTCCCGTTGCCCGTGCGGGTCCCGTTGCCGCTGCCTGTTCCATTCCCGGTCACGGTGCGGCTCCAGCTCCCGCTGCCGCTCCCGTTTCTGTTCCCGGTGCGGATCCCGCTCCCGTTCCCGGTGCGGGCGCCCTTCCCACTGCCTGTGCAGGTCCCGCTACCCGTCCCGGTGCCTGTGGGATGCCAGTACTGGTGCGGGTCCCAGTGCTGTTGCCGCTGCCGTTCCCAGTGAGGGTCCTACCGCCGGTGCGTGTCCCGTTCCCGGTGCGGGTCCCGCTGTCTCGCAGTCCCCGCAGTCCCCGCTGTCCCCCCGCAGTCCCCG
>VZTD01004117.1:40301-53891 GCA_013397725.1 Rhagologus leucostigma
GGAAGGAACCCCTGCAAGGGGGCGGCAGGTGCCCTGCGCGGGCTATAGGGGTGGCACCCCATGTGGAGGGCTGGAAAAGGGGCGTCCCACGGGAGCGGGGGGGCAGATCGGGGAGCAAAAAGGGGAGCCCCGCGGCGGGCTCGGCCCTACCTTCCTGTACGCCTTGTAGACGGTGGCGTAGGTGCCGGAGCCGAGGCGCTCGGTGAGGATGAACTCGTCGAGGCGCGGCGGGGCCCAGCTGGCCCCGGCCATGGCCCCCCCCCGGACCCCCGGTGCCGGCACTCGGGGCCCGGGAGCCGCTTCCGCCTTCCCGGCGCGCCACGGCCCAGGCCACGCCCCCGAAGAACAAGGCCACACCCCCAAGGAACCCGGTCACGCCCCCNACCCACCCGCCACACAGGCCACGCCCCGGATCCGCCCCATGCACATTGGCCACGCCCCCTAGACCCCGCCCCACCGCGATGACCACGCCCCCTCCCGCTGGCACGGGCGCCGTGTCTGGACCACGTCAACATTTTTTTTATTAAGAATTTTTTAAACATTAAAAGATCAGACGCGGGGAGAAAAACCCAATAGTACAGCAGGAAAAGGGTGTAAAAATGCTGATTTCTGTATCCCAGCGCCCCCCCGCCGCCCCTCACCAGCACAGGATGGGGGTCTAACACAACCCCCACCCTGGCAAAGGGGCACCACAAAGCCCAGCCTGCATTAAACCCCCTCCCCGGCACCCAAAACACGGGGCTGAAGAAGGGAGAGCTGGGAATCTGCCCCCGTCCATCCCTGCGCCTCACCCGCGTCCCAAGGGACATCCCACCTTGGGATGCAGCGGAACACACACCAAACCAGCTCCTCCCCAGCTAAAAAAACCCGAAACTCGTGAGGAGAAAGGCAGGGAGGAGCCTTCCCCGGAGAAAGGCTCACTCAAGGGTAGCTGGAGAAGGGTGGCACAGGCACTGCACGACCCGGCGTCTTCAGCTGCCCCAACCGGGAGCCGGGAGCCAAACCAAAATCCCTTTTCACCTCCCTCCCTTGGTTTCGAGGCACCGAGAAGACTCAGCCCCCACTGATCCCTTCTCCCCCTCTCTGTGCCCAGGGCTGTCGCCTGCAGGATCCTCATGGAAGCCCTGGGGGGACCAGGGGAAATACATCCCCCCACACGCTGCCCCTGCTCCCAGGTTTTCCTTCACGCCACGTTATCCCGGCTCTCAGGAAGCCGAGCAGTTACGAGGTCAAAATACAGCATGGTGTGAGTGTAATAAACCAAAAGTACGGTTTTCTGTTCTTAAAATTAATGACATAAACTACATGCACGTTACAAAACCCTCCCAAAACAGCAGATAATCAAATTCTTCGTAGCAAAGGCCAAGAGAAGAGAGAGAGTAAAATCAAAAACCTGCTTCCCCTCGTCTTCCTGCTACAGACAGAGTGAGGGGAGGAAGAGACAAACACCCGGAAGGTCCTGGAGAGAGGAATATTTGCCTCAGAGAATGTCTTGCCCCATCTCCCCACACCCTAAAACAAGACAGGGAAAACCAATCATCAAAACCGTAGCTCAGCTGAAGCTAAAAAAACCTCTTCTCATCAGGAGTGACGGCATCACAGAGCTCACATGGTACCCCCAAAAAGTGCATTTTTAGAAAAAAAAAAAAAANAGATGTAATTTTAAAAAAAAAAAAAAAAAAAAAAATAAATGAAGGTTGGGGAGACGAGGGCAGAGGAAGCGAGAGGGAGGCAGCCCGGGAAGGGCTGGTTTTCCTGGGAAGGGTTAGTTTCCCCGGAAAGCACTCTGTGCAGCTGAGGAGGCTGCCCCGGCCGCTGCGTTCTGGAAGCTCCTGTTGGTGAGGATGCCTTGGGAAAACTCCTCCTGGGCCCTCTGGAAGCTGGCTCCTGTGCGCCGATACAGAGAATGCACCTGGGAACAGAGGGGGAGGGAAAGAATGAATCCGGTGAGCGCACGGCCCTGGGATTGCTGCACACGCCTTGCTCTTCCTTGGCTCTGCTGCTAACCAGCTCCCCCGAGAGCTGGAGAGCACGGGCTGGAGCCAGGGGCTCCGTCGTTCCCAGCACGGGATGCTGCAGATCTCAGGAGACCTTTGTGCGCTGTAAAACGTGGAGCTCTCAGCAAAATTGTCGCTTCCAGACCCAAAAGTCCCCACGCTGTGATGGCACAGACTGAACCCAGCACTTACTGGAGGGCAGGACCTGAAGGTGCCAACAGCATCAGGTGTTCCCTTCAAGATACACGTAGGAGAAAAGAAGGAAGTGCCAATGAAAACAGGATCAGTCCAGCCTGTCCTCGCCTTCCCCCAGGCTCCATTTCTGCTGCGGTCAGGCAGGAGAGGAGGGAGGAGGGCTGTGCTCAGGAGCCAGTGGGAAGGCACTCGCTGGGATCCCACCAAGCTTTGACCAGCCCCACAACGCTGTGGGAGCAGTGGCTGTAAAGCCCCGGACACTGAACAGAGGCACGGCCACACCTCTGCTCTGCCAGCTCCGCGCAGGACAAGGGGCAATGGTCTGAAACTGCCAGAGGGCAGGGTCAGATGGGATATCAGGAGAAAATCCTTCTCTGCGAGGGTGGTGAGGCCCTGGCAGAGGGTGCCCAGAGAAGCTGTGGCTGCCCCATCTCTGGAAGTGCCCAAGGCCAGGTTGGACGGGGCTTGGAATGACCTGGGATAGTGGAAGGTGTCCCTGCCCTTGGCAGGGGGTGGAGTAAGACGAGCTTCAAGGTCCCTTCCAACCCAAACCGCTCCATGATTCTACGACTCCAAAGGGAGGCTCCTTCCCACTCCGAGAGTGTCCAAGAAATTTGGCATCGATGCAGGAAGCATCTAATTAAAACCTCTCGACCCACCAGTGCCCCGATCCCGTCATCGTTCCCAGATGGGAGAATGGAGGCGTCAAACTCAGGACCCTTGGGAGCAGCCTGAGCTCCACTGGCCTCCGAGCCACTCACCTGCTTGAGGAGGAAGAGGGAGAGGACGGCGCAGAGCGTGAAGAACACTGCCACCACCATCATGATCACCACCACGGCCAGGTTCCTGTGCACCTCCGACAGCGCCGCGATCCAGCCGCTGCCAGGGAGAGGAGAGCGGGGTGAGCGTGGACAGCATGGCACCAGACGGAGCACGGGAGGGACGGGCACCCACACGTGCTTCAGGGGAAGGTCACAGGGGAAGGTCACAGGGGAGTGCAAAACCAAACAGGAGCCCGGAGCTCATGCAGGGCCTTGTTTTGGGGATTGAGTTTCCATTAGCATCGTTAGAGGAGGATTGTGCTCGTCCCACCCACGTCCCAGCCCCGTGCCCTCCCCTCAGGCAGCAAAATCAATACCCTTGGCGCCAACAGTGACTTCCCTGGGCACCTTCTCAAAATTCAGCCAAGTGGGGTAAAGATAGGCTGGAACAGCTAAATTGGAAGAGATCAGCTGGCAGGTCTGGAGCTGGGAGCTGTGTGTCACCCTGACAGGGATGTAAGGGTCAGGAAAAGGAGGGGATGGAGGTGGTGAAACCCTGGCACAGATGCCCAGAGAAGCTGTGGCTGCCCCATCCCTGGAGGTGTCCCAGGCCAGGCGGGATGGGACTTGGAGCACCCTGGGATAGTGGAAGGTGTCCCTGCCCACGGCAGGGGAGTGGGATACGATGAGTTTCGAGGCCCCTTCCAACCCAAACCAGTCTGTGACTCCACAATTCTGAGTTACAGACACTGGGAGCTGTTGAAGGGAAGGGGCAGGGAGAACTCAAGGAGTTACCAGCGCTTGGCTGTGGCTAAAAATACCAAGACACCTCACTCAGAACACCTTCCTGGGCGCTGGAGGAAGGAACCTTTCCAACTGCTAAACCAAGCACGCCGTGTGCCACCAGGAGAGAGGGAATGGAGCGAGCCAAAGGGTCCCATCCGACGTGCGGCCCCGCTTCTCGCGGCACAAGGAAGCGGAAAGGCACACCACGCGCTGCAGCCAAAAATACCCGCGCTGTCTGGCGGGAGGAAACGGAGCAGAAAGCTCCAGGCAGCCTCTCCAAGCCAGACTAAACCCGGAGTGCCCCCTCCCCGTCCCCCGTGACTCAGGCAGCGGGGGGAGGCCGGGGACAGCTCTGCCCACGAGCCCTTCTGCAGGCAGCGGGCAAAAATAGACAGCGGCTCCCACCCGAAGGCTTCCCCTCGGGAGAACCACAGCGGGCTGCTAACCTTTTCCCTGTGCTCCGTGACTCCGGAGTCGGAGCTGCAGCCGAGGCAGCAAGGCGAAAGGAAAGGCTGTGCTCTCCCTGCAGGGCACAGCTGCCGACACGAGGCTGCTGGACCCGCTCCAGAAGCCCAGGCTCACCCTTCTGGACAATGCCACCGAGAAAAGCAGAGAGGCTTTTAGCCTCGCCCTATCTCAGCCCACCACCGACACACTCCAGGGAAATTCAGGCAGAGTTTGGGGACAGAGCCAGGCTGGTAGCAGCAGTATCGAGCTGAGCGGTACCCAGATTTCAGGTCAGAGATCCCTCAGCCCCACAGTGCTGTCAGGGAAGGCTCCAGTGGTTCACACTAGAGGAGCAAATGTGATCTGTGCTGAGTGAGGGAGAAGGCAGCAGAAGAGGCATGGAAGAGTTATGACAGAATCACAGGATGGTTTAGGTTGGAAGAGGCCTCAAAACTGACCATATTCCACTCCCCTGCCATGGCAGGGACACCTTCCACTATCCCAGGCTGCTCCAAGCCCCACCCATCCTGGCCTTGGGCACTGCCAGGGATCCAGGGGCAGCCACAGCTTCTCTGGGCACCCTGTGCCAGGGCCTCAACACCCTCACAGGGAAGAATTCCTTCCCAATATCCAGTGATTCACACACTCCTCTCAGCAGCGAGGCAGCCAAGGAGCACACTTTGCTGGGATGAGGATGGGAAGAGCAGGGCAGGGAGGCAGCCCAGCTGGGACCTGCCAGGGCTGTGCATAGGCTGAGAGAGGAAAACCGCAGGAGAAAGAACAGGCAGCTGTCAGAAACAGGCCCCAGAGCTCCTGGCAGCCACAGCCCTGGTGAGAAAAAGGATCTGTGACACGGCAGGCAGCGAAGCCAAGCTTACCTGTCTCCCCAGCCAGGAATCCCGACAGCCTGGATGATGTAGATTGCTATTTGGCAGAAGAAGACGAAAAAGAAGACGAAGAAGCTGAAGGAGCTGTCAGACCTGCGGGAGAGATGGCAACAGGAGTGAAACCCGTGATCCCTGCACCGAGTTCCTGCTCTAAGGAGAGGGGAACAACTTCAGTGAACTCCTTTCTCCAGGGAGGAGCTGCTGAGGGGAGATGATTTGCGGAGGAATTTGGGCACCCAAATGTGTCCACTGCAAATCCAATGCTCTGCCCAGCGCAAGGTGGGGTGAAGGCAGTTCCCTCCACAAATGCAGTGTGCTCAACATCAGTGTACCCAACAGTGTCTCAGAAATTAATAAAGTGAATAAAAAATGAATTAAAAGCGCCCTGTGTCTGCCCAGGCTTGGATTTCAGGATGAAAAAGGATCACCATAATTAAGTTCTATCAGAGAGATCTAACACGTTCAGTAACACAGTGGTTTGGGTTTATCTCATGGTGCAAAGCGCTGGAAAAATCCTGCAGGCAATACACGATGGGAACAGATAAACCAAAGCTCCTCCCACTAAGAGATACATCCCCGTTACAGTAAAAAACCCCAGTACTTGCCTGAAAGCCTTGTAAATTGGTCGGTACCAACAGAGAAAGGCACAAGGGGTGAATAAAATTAACCACAGAATCGAGAGACCAAAGTCTACTCCTCTGCTACCGTCGACTGTGAACCACGCCAGGCAAGCGAGCAGGTTTAGGAACAGGGTGATGGAATGCACTGTTTGGGGTGGGAGAGAGAGAAAAAAAACCATCAGCAAGCTCTTGGAAACTCCAAAGCATCCCTAATCTCTCACTGAACACACAGAGAGCTGCAGAAATTAAGGTGACTTTGGGCCATTCAATTTCCCGGCCTCCCTTGGAGGGGAAACAGAGCTTGACCTAAGAAGCTCGTCTGATCCTGCTGCTTACGGCCACATCTTAAATAGTTGTTCAAGCCTCCATTAAACAATTAAAATTCTGTCCCGAACGAGCTATTCCCAAAGCACAAACTTGGGGTTCCTCGCATTTACCTTCATAAAAAAGGAGAGAAACGCGATTTTAGCCTTGCAGACAACACCAACAGAATTTACCGTGTGACAGAGCTCGGCTTTTCACACAGAACCTCCTCAGAAAGAATTCTGACGGCAGTTCAAGCCGTTACTTACACATCCACAAGTAATAGAGCATCTTGCATATCCGCTGGTAGTCAGCTGGGATGTCTGCAGAAAAATCCTGATAGAAACACGGCTTGATGGGACACTTCCTGGGAAGAGGCGGCCAGTTGTTCTGCCTCGCTGCGGAAGGGAGGAAGGAGCAGCTCTTCACTTGCTCTTCTCTCCTTGAAAGACTACTTCACACCCCGGAATTTCCGAGCAGCCGTCCAGCTGCTGTTTAAACCATCCATGAAAACCTCGGCAGAGCCCAGGGGGTGGTCGGTTCCTACGGCTGAGCAGGCGGCACAGCAGGAACGGGATAAAGTGCTGGCAGATCAGCCTAGCGTGGGGGTTTTCCCCTGAGGAAGGCAGAATCCCCCCGCACTGGCCAAAGGGCCATCACAACCACCATCCCTCAGCCCTGCACGCCCAGACTCAGCCACCTCAAACCAAGATGAGGGGCAAATACTGGCTTGCTGCGGTTAAGAGAGCCTCGAGGCCAAAAAGAAGAGCTTTGCTGCTCTCAGAGAGGAGCCTCGGCGCGGCAGTGTCACTCACCAGCTCTGACACGGGTACAGATGGGTGTTTGAGAGCTTTAGGCGGTGAAACGCAGCTCAGAGCACGCTCCAGGGCACGGACCCCCAGAGCTGCCTCCAGCATCCCAGCTCTGAGCTGCCTCCCCATCCTGGAAGCTGTGGGATGCCAGGCACTGTCCCGGAGGGGTTGCCACGGAGGGACTGGAGTTTTCCTGGCAAACCAAGCACTGCAGGCTGCTCTGGGCCCCCCGGGAGGGCGGGCAGGAGTCAGTACTCACGGTCGATGCTGGCTGCGTGGCTCTGCAGTTCCCTTTCCTTCTTCTCCAGCTCAGCTGCCTTCCTCTCTAGCTCTGCCTGCTGCTGGAGCAGCCCTGCCTGTGCCGCTGCAGCCACGGCCTGGAGAGGGGACAGAGATCAGAGAGGTCAGCCCTGCCCAGGGCCGGGCTGTGGTGGCACCACCAGGGGCCAGGCTGGCACGGAAGCAGGGCACAGGGTGACGTGAAAGCTCAGCCTCAGACATCTCGATTCTGCCACTGGAGGACAAAATCGAGCCGTCCTGCAGGGGGATAGGGCTGGGAGAGCCCTCAGGAGGCTTATCCACAGCTTCTCCTACCTGCCAGTTCACCTCCCTGCTCTGAGCACCTCACAACAGAGTGGTGAGCAGGGCTCCTGGGCTTACCAGCACAATTCCCTTCCCAGCTCAGAGAGGAAGGGCAGGACAGCTGCCTAGCATACCTCGAAATGATCTCTTCTACCTGTTTTGTATTCTGAGAAATGATCCTTCCTCCGAGCAGCTTCGGTTCTTTGGATGAGGTGGTCCTGGCAGTCAGGTACTTGCACTTATGCCCCTGGCACCGAGCGTGTCTGACCAGACACCAGAACTAAGCTAAAAGCACTAGCAGGATACATTCCTGGCTTTCCAGAGGGAAGCCAGAGGCAACAGGACACAAGGCAAAGCGAGCTCTGCCACCAGAGGGACAGGGAGGCCACAGAAGAAGGACTGCACGCCTGTACTCCCTACAAAGATCCGCCTCGCAGATGCAAGCTGAAAAGATCACCTGCAGCTTCCCAGTCACCACCCCAGGGAATCCCGCTGCCCTGTGTTCCCAGAGGCCCTGGGAGCTCGTGGGAAGGCAGCAGAGAGAGGCCATACCTGTGGCGTGGGCTCCACGGACGTCTGCAGAACGGCCGGCTGCGAGTGGCCCGAGGGCTGCGCCGCCGGCGTCGTCCGCGCCGCATTCGTCTGCACAGACACCACAGGCAACCAGGTAAAAACAGGCAGGAGAAACACAGCGGGCTCCTGGTGAATTGTTTAAACCACAAATCCCGGCTTCCTTGCCCTCCTCCTCCCGCCTGGCTCGCGGCAGCAGCCAGGGAATAAGGATGAGGCTCTCCCAGCCACCCATCAGTGGCACCGCCAGGGCAGCTCAGCTCCCAGCCCAGGGATCAAATAAATCCTGCTGTGTCCTGCCACAAACCATCTTCCCCTTCACACTTCATGCAGCTGCCCTGCGAGCCAGCAGCCAGCTGGAGAGGAGCTGTTCCACGCCAGTGGAGAGCTCCAGCTGGGAGCTTATTAGTGCTCCAGTGCAGGAGCAATCGCCCGCTCCTGCGCGCCACGAGCCACATTCCACGAGGAAATCAGCCGCGAGTTCCTCTTGTTCTAAGCTGCACCTATCAAGGGCACTTCTACACCACTAAAACCACCCCCAGGTACACAGAGCACAAAGACACGCGGCACGTACCAGCTGGGAGCTCTCGGAAAAGGGGTTGAATTCATCCAAGCCACTCTGGCTGGTGTTTGTGAGCTGTGTCACCGAGGGGTCCTGGAGGGAGAGAGCGCAAGGATAAATCAGCACTGGATACAGGGTATCATCACTCACAGCATGACATTGTTCAGTCTGGAAAAGGCCTTTAAGAACATCAGGTCCATCCTATCCGTGCTGCCTGCTTTCCATCTGCTCATTAGCCGGGAACTGGAGGGGGTGAAACACATCCCTGCCACAGAGGGATGGCCCTGGCTGGCATGGAATTTAAATTTCCAAGGAGATGACTACCAGCAAGGCAAGATTTGTGAGCAAAAATAATCCCCTGTTCAGCCAAGAGGTGTCTGAACAACCACAACGTGCTTTTGGCACAGGAACACCTTGTGCAGGTTACTTCTGCTCACCTACAGCGAGTTATTCCTCATTTCCAGGGATCTGGATTCATCCTCCCATGGTGAGAACGTTGCTGGGCCTCACAAGGCAAGCACGGAGCCACAAGGTACAGGAGAGCCACACAAAACGAGGTTTTAGATACAACTGATCCTGGCTGAGAGATGCCAGGGAGCTAAAATGCCAATGATTGCTCTGGATAAGCGAAACACTCAGGAAAATTGAGCTGGAGGTGTGACACCAATTATTTTAGGAGGTTTTCACGCTGCTGGCATAACAGCTCTCACTTCTACTCACAGCACCTCCCACTCGTCTCCCTCAAAGCCTCTGATGTTTAAAGACAGGCTCTCCGCACCTCCGAGAACACCTCTCTCCCCTCACCTGCAATGCATGCAGCTGTTTTTACCTCCTCTTTTCTACGCACTGCCTTCCACGCAGAGATCCCTCTCGGACAGCCAGATGTTGCGCTCCGGAGCTCCTCTCCCCAGTTATTCCAGAAACAAGGCCCTTTTTGAACTCGGAAATCCTCCTGCCTGGCCACCCGAGAGCTGGTCGTGGGTCAGAAAATTACAAAGTGGCTCCTTATCCCTCCCTCAGCAGCTCGTGCGTCCAGACCAGTCCTTCCAATTCGGTGCTTCCCGGGGTGAGAAGCAGCCGAGGCTGCGCCGGGGCGCTGCAGGAAAACCCTTCTGGAGCCATTCCCGGGGCTCTAGCGCAGCCTTCTGCCGAGCAGGATGCACACGGAGCAGTTAATGAGTAACTCCACAGCTCCTGCACGGCAGGCACTCCCTGCCAACAGGTCGCACTCGTTTGTGAATCACCCCGGGCTGAGGCATCGCGCCTTCCGAGCACTCGGATCCGCTCGGGGAAGTTCAACTCCCCAGCAAGGCAGGGCTGCAAAAAGTGGGAAGAAGCGGCAGGGCTGCCACGCTGGAAATAAAACGTGCTTTTATTTCGCTCCTGACTCCTCTGGAAGCTTCAGCTGAGTGGAGATAAGGGCTGTCAGCACAAGCTGACACTTCCCCTCACGCACGGTAGTGCTGCACATCAGCACAAACCCTTTAGTCCGGAGCACACGAGCCCCAGCGGGACTAAAGTCCAGCAGAACACAACTGCACAAGGAAGAGAAACTCCCTTCAAGGCATGGGAGGCGGAAAGTGAAAGGTGCACAACCCTCCAGAGAGCCCAGCTGGTCAGGCTGGGAGGAAAGCCCTCGGGAATAAGGAGAAATGCCACAGTACCACCGTAAAACACCCATTCTGCTTCCCTTGGCTCATCTCCACCCCAGAAGAAAGCTGGAGGCTCTCCAAGGGCAGGGAGAGCTGCACCACAGCTCGATTCCCAAGGCAGACAAGCTCTCATCTCGCTGCACAGCTTTAAGAAACACCCACTTAATTAGGCCGTAAGGCCAAGGCCCAGCAGCTCGGCTTAACTCGCCTGCCATTGTGCAAGTGTGTCTAAAATAGGAACCCAAAGAGCAGGGAATCTGCAACAAAGCTGAAGTGTTTGGACACGCGCCTGGGTAGGGCAGGAAGGAAAGCAGAGGGTGATACACAGGCAGCAGCTTCCGCGAGCCCGGAGCAGGCAGCGTGAGGGATGAGCGAGCACCAGGAACGCAGAGATGCGAGGAGGTGCCCACAAACTTCATGTTTGACAGCTGTTTTCTGCCAGCGACGCAGCAAAAGGCAGCCGACCCTCCTGAAACAAGCGCGGGCCTGGTCCTCGGAAAGGATCAGGAGGCAGGGATTTAATTCGGAAGCGCTTGGAGCCGCGGTAAGTGCGTCCAGCCACAAAGCTCGTGCTCACAAACCAACGACTGGCTCGACCTGCGGGACGCCAGCGAGCAGATCCCGTTTGTTGCCCTTCCACCAGCGCTTCCCCAAGTGCCAGGGACGCGTGATGGCATTTTTCGTGCCTTCAGACGGCCCCGGCGCAGAATAACTCCACATCTCAACCAAACTGCGCTGCCATGAATATCAAAACTATTTTCAAATGCAGCAAATACAAAGTTGCTGTCGCGCTGCTGAAAGGTTTGGAAACAGCAGGTTTGTGCAAGAAATTCTATTTTTTCTTTTCTTTCTGTTCCCACAGATTAAAGAAACAAAATGAGAGGCCTCTCTAGATGAGATCAAGGAAAAAGAGCTCAACTTAGAATCACCTGGAACTTAACACAGTTGTCAAAATATCACAGTATTGCCCCAAATATAACCAGTCCTGCAGACTCAGAGTGCTGCCACTGCCTGGAAGACGCACTGAGAGAAATCTTGAGGATTTTAGTATTGGTATCTCTGAAAAGGATGGAAGTTTCCAGCTCTGTCTGAGGCTTGCATCAAAGTTTTGGAGGCAGCTGCCACTTCCAGCAGGTTACTAGATAAAGGAAGGAAGTTAATCATCTCTCATTAACCGGTTACAATCAGTAACAGAGAAGCCAGAGATATTTTTAACGGGACCAAAGCAGCTTATTTTACACCAAGCTTAACAAACACCACGAACGAAGTCTCCTGAAAAGGCAAAGATCCTGCTCACGTCAGGGTTTGAGGAGGACGAAGCACTGAGCTGGGATCCCCAGCGAGGAGGGACAACCCTGGTGCTGTGGCAAGAGAGATCCACCAGCACGGCAGGGCTGGGAGGGGGAGGATGCTTCTGCTCCTTCCAGAGCATGTGGAACGGGGTGTCAGCGGGACACTGTCACCCCAGCAAGGAGCCACCACCTGGGTCCAGCCCCTGGCAGGGAACAGGCTGTCCCACAGGCTGGGATTCCACTTCAAATCAGAAATTAAAGGCTTTGAGGCTCCAGGAAGCAGCAGTCAAAAATTCCTCGCAAGCAGCTGCTGGGGACTGGGGAATTTTTCTTGAAAAAAAAAAGGCAAGACAAAACCTCAGAGTCCTGAAAGGAGGATACAGAACCTTCCACGAGGAGCAGATGAGCTGCAAAGAGCCGTCACAGGGGAATCCATGGTGGGACACACGTTAATCCTCGTTAAGAAGTGAGCCTGACACGGGAGTTACGGGCTGGAAATCACCTTCAACCTTTTTTTGTTTGAAGAGAGAATAAAGAATGAGCACAGCCCTGTTCTGTCAGATACCAGGACAGCTTTGATGTGCACGAAGCACAGGGAGATGACAAGAAAGATGGAGAGGGACTTTTCACAAGGGCCTGAAGTGACAGGGCAAGGGAGAACGGCTTCAAACTGACAAAGATTAGATTGGATATCAGGAGATTCTTCCCTGTGAGGGTGGGGAGGCCCTAGCACAGGTTGCCAAGAGAAGCTGTGGCTGCCCCTGGATCCCTGGAAGTGCCCAAGGCCAGGATGGACGGGGCTTGGAGCAGCCTGGGACAGGGGGAGGTGTCCCTGCCCATGGCAGGGGGTGGCACTGGATGAGCTTTAATTTCCCGTCCAACCCAAACAATTCTGTGACTCTAGGAATATTTACTTCCTCAATGCCGAAGTAACAAATCCCATGTCCACGAACAGCAATATATTCCACCCCTCAGAAAAAATATCAGAGGAACACGATCGTCCCAACCCTTCCCATTCCTCAGAGTCACAAGACCATGTTAAAATGAAAGTGAGGAAGAAGAGACAGAATTTTTTCACTCTGATTCCTCAAAAGACTTGGCTTCACCAACAAACAATTTCTGTTTGGCTCAGCCCTGAAATCCAAGGTCAGGAAAACACTCCTTCCTGTGGATCCCATCCCAGCCAAGCAGCAGAGGTGAGGCTGAGCTCACAGACGGGAGCCAAAGGCCAGACACTGATTTTCACACCACTGCACAGGCACCGTGTCCCAGAGGCTGTTCCAGGCCAACTCCCTGCATAAATGACCCCAATTTTCAGAGGTTAATCCCAGACAGGAGAAACCCAGTGAACAGAGACCAAGTCCTCAGTGACCTTAACAGGAATCTCCTGCTTTGAGCCATGAAATCCGCAGCTTTACCTTGGGAACTCACTCTTAAGAGCTTGAAGCACCTTAAAAACAGACCCAGAGAGACCCAGCGGACAACCAGGCAGCACGGCCAAGAGAGCTCCAGCAATGGATTATTTTTAATAAGCCCACAGATTAGGTATTCACAGCTGTTGTGCATCCCGAGAGGCAGGAAACCCTCTCCCCACTGCCTGGGGAGGTGAGAAGAGACTGTGCCTGGCTGCAAAGCCGAGGTGAGGAGCAGCCTGGTCCGGGCATCAGGGCGGGAGGGACCGCGGGGGGGTCACAGCGCTCAGGGGTGACCTGCGGGGAGCTGGGGAACGGGCACGGGGTACGGGACCGCCGGCCCTGGCGGAGCGGGGGGCTCGGGACCCCCTGTCCGGGCTAGAGGGGGACACGGGGAACGGAGAAGAGAGACGGGACCCTCTGCCCCGGCCAGACAGGGATGCAGGGAGGGGGGAGCGGGACCCCCGGCCCCGGCGGGAGGGCGGGCACGAGGATGAGGCGCACAGGGGACGGGGACAGGATCCGGCCACAGGCGGGGGCCAGGGAAGGGGAGCGGGAGCGCCGGTCCGGCTGCGGTTTCGGGCGGGGGGTCCCAGGCCGCCCTCGGGGCCGGGGGTCGCGGCCGCCGCACGCCCCCCCCAGGTCCCGCCCCCTCGCTCTGATTGGCCGCGGCGCGGAGGAGCGGCTCCGCCATTGGCCGCTCGCGCCGTCA
>VZTD01004117.1:83631-108631 GCA_013397725.1 Rhagologus leucostigma
AAAAAAAAAAAAAAAAAAAAAAGAAAAAAAAAGGGACAAAAAAGATAAGAAACCCTCAATCCTGCTGTTGATATGCTGGAAGCCAAGAGATTCCTAATCTACACCCTGGCTCAGGATCTACAACTTCTCTCAGTGTGTGGTGTTGTAAGTGAGTAGTTTACACTTTGACGTGGAGGACCAGTGTGTGTGTGTGTGCGTGTGTGTGTGTGTTGGGGAGCAAGGACAGGTTTTCCCAGCGGGATACAACCATCCCATTCCAGATTCTGCATCCTGAGTCTGTTTTTTCTAAAGGCTTCTGTTTTGAAAAGCAGCTGTAAAAGCGGCAGAGCGTTCCTCAGAGGACCTACTCTTGGGCAAGGCTGCGGGTCAAATCTTGCCACCCCCTATCCCAGCACATCCAAGCAGTCTCCCTGATCATGGAAATAGCCAGGCCAAGATTTGTCCCTGTTGGCTTTGGAGGTTTGTGCTAAATTAAGGCTCTTAAGGAAACCTCCAAGCTGGAGGGAAGGACTCCTGCTCACCTGCGCTCGCTCCTAAAAAGCGTGGTGAGATGTGGCCATGTGTTGTCCTGGTGCAGAAATCCCTGTCAGGCCCAAATCCCTGCCCAATTTGGGGATGTTGGACATTAAATGATGATCCTGCACCCTAGCAAGAGGCAGCTGAGCTCAGACAACACCTCTTGGGGAAGGTGACTGGCACACCCTGGAAAAGATGATGAGTGGGAGCATAAATGGGATGGATGCTGCAGGGCAGGAGTAGGGAAAGCTACTTCTCTGAAATGCTTTTCAACTCTAAATGCACTTTAAATAAGCCAAATTTTTCTCCAAGTCCTCGAAAAGCAGCCCAACCAGAATCCAATCCAGCCCCTTGGCTCCAGTATCTCCTGCCTGGCACAGGGAAGGAGCTCAGTGTGCCACCAGCCAGGACTGTGCAAGTCCCCAGCCCCTTACCTGTCCCCTCCAGCCCTCCAGTGATGCTTGGATGTGACCCCTACCCCTGAGAATCACCCCAAAAAGGACCTTCTCTTCTCCCGCAAAGCACACCTAGTTTCCTTTTTAAGGGTATCACTCCAGTCATTCTGCAATAGGCAGTCGTCTCTTGACCAGACTAAAATGCAGCTACTGATAAAAATGCCTGTCTGTGTGTGTGTGTATATATTTATGTATAAAATGTCAGGAGAAAAGTAATCCTTTGCTAAGCCTATTATGTACTTAATCAGGTTTAAATATTGTGCAATCCATTTCTAGCTCGCCTAAAACTTACTCTGCCAAACCACGTGCTCTGTCATCCGTGTCTGAGAAATGATGGTTTAAGTGACTTCACCTTTTGCATTGACAATAAGATGCATCAATTATAACTGTAACGAGCTGTAACTAACAGACATTGCTTCAGCACCTAACCCTCCTCTCCAATGTGTCTCCTGAGTGTGTGAGCGCTGAAATGTTGCCCCTGTGGCTCCAGCCAGGCGGGAAACTCCACTCCCTGTTCTCACCTTGGTTATTTGTAAGCTGTCCGTGCTCCAGGTGGGGCTGATGTGGTTGTGATCAAAGCGTGGTGCTCCTGAAGCCCACAGGGTGGGAGAGACGGGGTGTTCCTTTGGGATAGAACACCCCTGGGGTTTTCCTGAGGTCTCCCTGTCGCTTTCCATGTCCTGCAGTCAGCAAAGCAGAGCTCTCTGCCTCTTGCCCTCCTTGCTGCTTCTTTGTAGCCGATATCAGAGGGATGTCCAAGTAACTGCTGCTTTTGAGCTGTATCTGCAAAGGGCTGGGGACCACATGCTGCCCCAGATCTGTTGTGCCCACATAATCATGGAACGGTTTGGGTTGGAAGGGACCTTACAGCTCATCCAGCAAGGACACCTTTTACTATCCCAGGTTGCTCCAAGCCCCATCCAGCCTGGCCCTGGACACTCCCAGGGATGGGGCATCACAGCTTCTCTGGGCACCCTGAGCCAGGGCCTCACTACCCTCACAGGGAGGAATTCCTTCCCCATATCCCATCTAACCCTGCCCTCTGGCATGGGAAGCCATTCCCCCTTATCCTACTTGTGCCTCAGACAATAAACACTCAGTCCTTTAACCTACTTTCCCCTGCCAGCTCTGTGTGGCTGCCCTGAATCCCATAGGAAAGGTTTCACTCCTGGTCTGTAACACTTTCTTGGGCTCACATATCACCCCTGTCACTTGAGGGGCCCTCAGATCCTCTCCTCGACCTCGTTCCCCACACGCCTTCTACGCCGAGTTCTGTTGCCCTTTGTTACGTTCCAAAACCTTGCCAAGAGCCAGAATCCCCGTTTAGACTACTTCCTGGGCAGCCTAAAGCCACCCGCCTGCCCTTGGCGAGATCCCTCGCGTGGGCACGACTGGGGCACCGAGGAGCTCAAAGCCCTCGGAAATGCCAGCGCAGGCGCCATAACGCGGGAGCGGGCCGTGAGGGGCCGGGCCGTGAGGGGCCTGGCCGTGAGGGGCCGGGCCGTGAGGGGCCGGGCCGTGAGGGGCCGCCATGACACCTCTTTCCTCCCGCCCGCTGCGCTGGCGCGCGCGCTGCCCGCGCCAATCAGCGCCGTGGGCGCGAACATACCGCACCAATCAGCGCCGCGGGCGCGAACATACCGCACCAATCAGCGCCGCGGGCGCGCCAGCTCCCGCCACCCCCCGCGGCTTCCGGTCTGCCGGCGGGCTGCGGCCCCGCTCCCGCCCGGAGCCCGCGGCCCTCAGGCGCCTCCCGGCCTTGCCTCGACCGGTACTGGAGCGGTGCTTGTTACGTTCTGGGAGCCTCCGGGGTTTCTCGGTGCTGTTGTGCGGCCTTTTGGAGCCGTTTTCAGCATCCCTACCGCATTAAAAGTCGATTCAGTTAACCCTTAAGGGCCTGTAAATTGCGTGTTTTCTAGTGGCTGCTTCCCCACAGCTGTGTTTGGGTAAGAGGAAAGCGCGGCCCAGCACTTTTTAATCCTTATATTACATATATTATTATATATGCAGCTTTTATTATAATTCTTTGCCGTTGTTTTATAATTTTTACCACTATTTTTCTATTTTTGTCATTATTTTTTAATTTGCAATATTTAAAAATTTTTATCAGTTTACCATTTTTAGCATTATCTTACTTATTTAACATTATTTTGCCATTTTAATAATTGATTTATAATTCTATCATTTTTATCCTTTTAATCAATATTTTACCATTTATAAGCATTTTGAAAGTGTCCTACTTAAAAATTTACGTTTTAATACCCAGGCTTTAATTTGTGGATGCTTCGGCGGAATTGTCATTTAGGAATCGCTAAGGGACGTTATGGAAACATCCTAAGGATGCTTTAAGTAGATAATAATTTTAATTATTTATAAGTAATAATTTTCTGATTTTAATTAGATGTAGATAAATATGTGAAGCGTGGTGGTAGCATTAAAATCTCTCAGCCAATGTGCTGCTGCATTTCCGCACTTCTTAATTACCCTCGCTAATCAGCGAAGCTGAAATGGGGCTTTTATCCCAACAACGTATTTTATAAACACACTGAGAAACCTTTGGGGTTGGAGTTAAACACGTTAATTGTGAGCACACTGTGGAAGAAGATGGTGGTGGTGGTGTGAAGGGTTAGGAGGGGTGTTTGTGCTGGGTCAGGGGAGCAGAATTTCGTAGAACTGCTGCACAGCCATGAAGGATCCCAATTAACCTGCTGCTGGCTCATCCCTGGAGTGACTCGACGGTTAGATGGGATATTGGGAAGGAATTGTTCCCTGTGAGGGTGATGAGGCCCTGGCACAGGGTGCCCAGAGCAGCTGTGGCTGCCCCTGGATCCCTGGCAGTGCCCAAGGCCAGGCTGGATGGGGCTTGGAGCAGCCTGGGACAGTGGGAGGTGTCCCTGCCCATGGCAGGAGATGGGACTGGATGGGCTTTAATTTCCCTTCCAACACAAACCGGTCTGTGATCCTGTGAAATTCCTCTCTCTGGGTGATCCGGCCCCCTCACTCCAACCTCCGAGCTGGTCCCCAAAATCAGGGCAGCCCAAACTTGTCCATCTTCTTTCCTCCCAAAGTGCTTCCAAGCAACTTAGTTTGAATAACAAGGACATCACGAAAATGGAACAAACTTTACTGAATGCAATGGTTTTTCAAGAACGGAATTTACTCTTTGCTAATTGATCATTAATTGATGATACTTGAGATAGTTGTGTCAATTCTAATGATTCCCTCACCAAAACATTAATTTCTGATTTCAATCAGTGTGGCAGCAGCACAGGGAGGCCAGGAGGAAGCAGGAGACCTGAATTAGAGCAGCTAGAGGTTAATTTCTAGTGCTGCTGTGAATATTTAGGAACACAGTAAGAAACAAGATGATTGTGCATGCAGTGGGGCCCCATATTTTTAATTATTAAGACATCTCTCTGCATTAATCACCAGAGAGTGCAAAGGGAAATCAGCTCAGCAGGGGGTTGTTTGTCTTTACAGGACTTGGAGTAAAATTTCATCCCAAATTTGTTTATTTATCTGTCCTAAATCCTGGACCATGTTCAACATGTAAGAGTCTTAATTTTGGGGGCACCAACTTTACCAGGGCACTTTTGTGGCCTCTCTGCTCAAGTTTTAGGAGTCTGTTTGCCAGTATCCGAGAGAAAAATGTAATTAAACATTAAGCTGCTCTGAAGTTCTGCTGGTGCTTGAAATCTCTGTGGGATGAGTGTTCTGGGTGCTGCAGAGTCCAGGCTCAGATCCGTGCCCTGGGGAATATGTTGGTGTGGGAGCCCTGCTGTGCTTGGAGGCAGCGTTAATGCAGTGTCTTTGTTTTCCTGCACAGTTTGATTGGAGCATGGAGCCCATCTCCCTGCCAGAACCAGGGATTCCTGCGGGAAACAGCTCATCCGTGCCACGGGAAAATTTCCACGTCCTGGTGGGAGTGACTGGAAGCGTGGCTGCCCTGAAGCTGCCCCTGCTCATCGCAGAGTTGCTGAAAATCCCTGGGGTGAGTGAAACTGTTGGTGGAGCTTTGTAAAGTTGGAGTTACCCTGGTTTTGAGGAGAGATCATGTGGCTTCTGCTGAAATGACAAGTTCCTCCTTGAGGGCCCTTTAGTTTGAAAATTTCTGTGAGGAGGCTTCCATCTGTTTTTAGAAATTCTTTTTTTTCCCCCCTGTCATTTCATACTTGAAAAGGTCTTTGCTTTGAGTGGGTTTTTTTCTGGAGTTTGTCCTTGTCAGTCAAGTTATCAGATGTGGTTGCAGACAGAGGTGATGCTTCTGAAACTTGAAATCTCCAGGATGTTGCAGTTTCCCATGGGTTGGGATATGGATTTTCCAGATGTAGGTGCAGCTGTGGGATCCAGAAAGGGAAAACAGACCTTGGAAAACCAGAAAGAGAAAACACAGGCTGCTATATGTGTCTGTGTAGTATGTTTTTACTATTTGCTGTCTGGAGTAACAGAGGTGCCCAGCAGAGGCCACTGGTGACTGATCAGGGAGGGAAATGTGCTCTTTTCTGCTGTAGAATAAAATTAAACATAGAAAACGTGTAGGTTTTTAGAAATGGAGGAAGTATTTTGGAGCAGTGAAATAAAAGAGTGGCAGGGGCAAGAGGGCGCACTTAAATCTGCAGATTTATTGATGAGATTGCTTCTTGAATATCCTTTGGGATGACTTGAGAGGCTGTACCTTGTGGATGCGTTGAGTAGAGGCAGAGGAGGTGCTGATTTATCTGGTCGATGTTGCTATCCAAGCTGGAAAGGGTACTGGGGGTGAGGCATGTGTGGCAAAGTGAGGCCTCAGTTATTTTATGACTTGACCTGATGCGATTAGTGAGGCCAAAGGTCCCAGCCTGAGGTAAGAAGGACAAAGAAAAATGACACCAAGGACTGGGGTGACCAGCCCAGAGCCAGAGATAGGGATCTTCTAATCCTCTCCCTCTCGGATTAGCTTGGCTGTTGTCCGTTTTCCTTTGCTTCTGGAGCTTGGAACATCTTTCTGTGCAGGTGACAAGCAGAATGCAGATGACCCATGGCAGGAACATGGGTCAAACCCCTTGCTTCTCTCTGAGTGTTTGTTTCATAATTAAAAGCTGCAGACAGCTTCACTCAAACTCTCTGTGCAGGCCCAGAGGTCTGTGACATCCAGCGCAGGCTCTGTGGCCACTGGTTTGAGGGCAGAAAAAGCAAAAGTGAGACATCCAGGAGTTTATAACAATTTATTAATCGGTTATTTAGTAATTTCTGCTGTGATTTCAAGGCCCGCTGAGTCGGTGTAACTTTCCCATTGATTTTGTTGAGTCCTGCACAAGGCTGTGGCATCAATTTCTTTACTGCTGGAGCAGAACTTTACGAAGGAGGCAGGGCAGAAGCAGAGGAAAGGGTTTGACACCAGAGGAGATGTGGTCACAGGCTTGCAACCAGAGTGGTTAGTTTAAATTGATGTTTTGCCTGAAACGGTCTGCGGTGAGCGACTTGGCAGAGTGATTTTGCTGCTCATTAAATTTTAACACCTCCTCGAGGGTGCCAGTGGATGTGACTGCAGCTCGCTGCCTTTTGCTTGACTCATCTTTACAGCTGGGGAAATTCAGATGGCAGCAGGCTCTTGCCCTTGCGCCTGGTGTGGGGGGAGACAGCAGTGTCTCATCATCCCGCACACCTGATTCCCAGAGTTTTTCAATGGCTAGGCAGGAACACGATGACAAAAATTGTATTGGGAGGGTATTGGTTAGTAACAGGCTTTGGAGAGACCTCAGAGCCCCTTCCAGGGCTTGAAGGGGCTCCCAGAGAGCTGGAGGGGGCCTGGGGACAAGGGATGGAGGGACAGGACAGGGAGGAATGACTTCCCACTGCCAGAGGGCAGGGTTAGATGGAAAATTGGGAAGGAATTCCTGGCTGTGAGGGTGGGGAGGCCCTGGCACAGGGGGCGCAGAGCAGCTCTGGCTGCCCCTGGATCCCTGGAAGTGCCCAAGGCCGGGTTGGATGGGGCTTGGAGCAGCCTGGGCTTGTGGAAGGTGTCCCTGCCCACGGCAGGGGGTGGAACACCTTTAATTTCCTTTCCAATCCAAGCCAGTCTGCGATCCTATGGTAAAAAAAGGCAAGAACAAACTTTTCTGTGGGTAAAATGTTTTGCTCTTGAAGCTCCAGGATGTCACCTGGACTTCAGGTTTGAATCACACCCTGTCACTTCATTGTGCACCTGCCAGGCAGCCTCTGCTGCAGCTTGTAGGTGCCATTTAACAGAGGAGCTGCTCATGCTCTCGTGCTCAGGCTATCTGGAAAGATTTTGCTGTCAGAACTGAGAAGGCCATTAAAAAATAATCACGTGCACCTCCTTCCCCCGAGCAGAAAGGGCTGTGCCAGGAGCATCCTCTGTCAGAGACCAGCAGTGTTGCCTGAGCACAGGAGAGCAGTTTTGTGGTAAAGTTTGTTTTGGAGATTTGGCTTAAGCCAAAGACCTCTAACTAATCTAAACTGTCTCCAGTGAGGGAGTTTGAGTGTGGCCAGACTGCCTTTGCTGTTTAGGATATCCACAGGCAAACAGAGGGTGTGCCAGGTCAATAGAAAGAATAAACTATGTAGGCTGAAGTGATCTTGAGAACACTGACCTCTTCCCAGCGTAGCCGGAGGGACTTGAAGGACTCGCTGAGAACGAGGGAACCAGGAGCCCACCCCAGCAGAAAACCTTCACTAGGGAGAATGTTTAACTCACTGAACATCTTTCTTGGGAAGTGGTGGGGTTTCAGCCACCAGCACTCAGATTCCTTGAACATCCCTCTGGAATGTTCTGGCCTGGAATGGTTGGATGCAGTGCTCGATAGCCAGAGCTCCTCCCTAGTCCTGAGCTTATGCTTGGAAGAAATAAATAATTTTTTAGTGGTACCATTTCAGAGAGCAGACATCCTCCTTCCAACAACACAGTGCCCTTTAAACCCTCCAAATAAAAAAATTCTCTTGCAGACTGAGGTTAACACCTCGCCCGAGGCCCGCGGTGCAGCGATAGCGCCTTTGTGGGTGTCGCTGCTTGGCTCGAGCAGCTTCCTGTGGGGTGAGGTTAGCATGGAAATAATACAGTTAGTTAATGCCTGTGAGTGTGATCTTCACACTCGAAAACACTGCAAACACCTGGGATTCCAAGTCAGGGGCGCTTTGAGAAGAACAGACATTTAGAAGAGACAAAAAAGCAAAAACACAGTACCAAAAACGCGCCGTGCAGCCATATTATCCTGTCACTTTTCCTTCAGAAAATGGGGAAAATTACCAACGGCCACAATATGCTAAGGCTGGGATTTTCCACTGCTCCCAGCTGTTATTCTAGTCACATGGGATGCAAGGAGCCAACACTGCCCCATTCCCAGTGGAATAAATGGTATTGGGAGCTGGGTTAACGTGCTCTGTCGCATCACTGCTGCTGTTGCAGAGAACTTCTTGGAGGTTTCCAGCAGTTGATTGTAGCAAGGAGTGCACACACCGAGTGCCTCATCAGTTTTCTGCCTCAAGGCACAGTTTTCCAGCAGGAAGGAGCTGCTGGTGGGGCTGATTTCTCGCCGTCTCACTGTCGGATCGACAGAACCATGCAGTGGGTTCTGTGAGCTGCTGCAAGGAGCAAGCAGTGGCCAATACCATGGAAAAGGGGTATTTTTCGTTGTAATCAGCAGCCTGAGGTTCATCTACCTCATTACCAGTCTTCAGAGTGCTCCATCCGTGTGCTGGCCTGCCTGTTGACCGGTTTAAGGAACATCCTTGGGAGGAATCGCAGCTGGAAATTCAGTTCCATGTCGTGCACGGGCAGTCAGGGCGTGCAGAGCCACTTGGACACTGGCTGATCCCGGTATGTGAAGGATGCCTCTGGTTCACTGCCTGTGGCGGGAGCTGTTGGCAACATTTATCAGAGCTGCAGGACGCATAGGAAACAGGGAAAAGCCCCCTTTTCCAGTTGTGAAGATTTCTGCAGGAGGAAGTGAGAGGTTCACCTTAGCACCGTTTGTAAGTGTGTGTCAGGTAAACATCTGAAGGATGGGATCGGCTTTCCCCAGTAGACACCAATAAATGAAGGTTCCAGTGGCTTTGCAAGTTTATCTGAGATTTCAGAGAGAACCCTCGTCCTCACCCAGTCTCTCTTTGTGGAAGCCACTGGTTTCCTGCACAGAAACCCTGTGCTATGAACATACCTACACAGAGGCTTTCCCCTTTGCTTGGCAGGTGAGGACCTGCCTGTTTTAGGTTGACATGAAATAGGTTTCTGGCTCCTGTGGACGACTGTGGTGGCCTGGCCTTTCAGCTGTGAATAGGGGAGGCTCTCTGAGAAGCCACAAATCTTTCCAAACTGTCCTCAAGTCTAACCCGTGGTCTTTTTCTTTCTGCTTAGCTCGAGGTGAAGGTGGTCACTACTGAGAGAGCAAAACATTTCTACAATGCCCAGGAGATTCCTGTGACCCTCTATGGTGATGAAGAAGAGTGGCAGGTGAGTTGTTCTTCCAAATAGAAGCATTCCTTTAAGTTTTCTTGCCAGAAACTACCCTTGAATCTTTTTTAAACCTGGGCCAAGACTCACTCCTTGGTCTAGTAATGTACATTTGGGATGTGGCTTTTGAAGAACGTGCTGTAAATGAGGAGGAAGAGAGAGGCTGCCCTGATGCATTGCAGGATTTTGTCCTGCAACAGGCAGGGAGGGTAGCAGTGGTCTCTCTCCACCTTGGGCTCAGCTGTTCTGCGAGGAGTGTCAGGAAATGTCAAGACAGCCACTGCAGAGCCATGGTGAGCATGTTTGGTGCTTGTCATGAGTCATTCTTGTCACGCAGGCAGCAGCTTCATTCTCCTTAGCTCAGCTGTCAGGGCTGTGAGCGTCTCTGCACCCAGTGAAATGGCTTTTTCTCCTGACTGCAGTTTTACTGACACACTTTGAGAGTCCTTGAGTATGAAGAGGTTCATTGTATAAGCATCAAGATTTGTTTTTCCATCCATTTCATCCCTGCTTTGCAGTACTGATCCGAGCACAAGGTGATCTCTCCTTACCCCTACTCCTGCCAATGCCCTCAGGCGTGAGCATCTCTTTTAAGTGGACAGAAACATGCCAGTGGTAATGGCCAGGGAACTTTCTGGCAGATCTCAGGGATTGGTGGACTACTGGATCCTGGGATGCTACAGCCTTGGGGAGTTATTTCTGAGGAGCCCTCAGTGGGGTGATAGAAGAGGTGCAGATCAGGCTTTGAGGTCTGCTGGCACACTGCAGAGCAGGCACGGAGCCCTTGTGGTGGGAAATAACCACAGAGTGGTTTGGGTTGGAAGGGACCTTAAAGCTCATCCAGTGCCACCCCCTGCCACGGGCAGGGACACCTTCCACTGTCCCAGGTTGCTCCAGCCTGGCCTTGGACACTTCCAGGGATCCAGGGGCAGCCACAGCTTCTCTTGGCAACCTGTGCCAGGGCCTCCCCATCCTCACTGGGAACAATTTATTCCAATATCCCTCTGTCATCTGGAAGTCATTTCCCCTTGTCCTGTCACTCCAGGCCCTTGTAAATAGCTTCCTTCCATCATGCTGGCTCCTTCAGGCACTGGAAGGACACAATTGGGTCATCTCAAAGCCTTCTCTTCTCCAGGCTAAACAATGCCAGTTCTCTCAGCCTTTCCTCATAGGAGAGGTGCTTCATCCCTCTGATCAGCTTGATGGCCTCCTCTGGGCTCACTGTGACAGCCTGCTCAGCATCTCTTTGTGAGGTATTTCACTCTGACAGTAAAACTACAAGAAAGAATAGAAGTGAGCGGAGGAGGTGGGAAAGGTGTTCAGGAAGCCCCAGCTTTTCGGATGCCACCTTTTTGTTGTGGCTTCCCATGAGTCAGAGAAGGAGCAGTTTGTGGCCCTGACGCACCCCGTGCTGGCCTGTGGTTGGGTGTCCTCTGGGGAATAAGCACCTGCTGCTGTTTGCTGCTTTTCAGGACTCTTTCCCACTTAACTGAGCTTTTGTGGCCGCCCCATCCCTGGAAGCGTTCAGGCCGGGTTGGATGGGCCTTGGAGCACCCTGGGACAGTGGAAGGTGTCCCTGCTCATGGCAGGAGGTGGAACAAGGTGAGCTTTAAGGTGCCTCCCAACCCAAACCGTTCTGTGATTCTAAGAGCCAGGAGAGGAGGGAAGTGCCAAACTGGATAAACCTCATCCACCTCGGAGAAAGCCAACAGGACACTGTTCCGTGCAGTACTTAGGAGGGTTTCCTTTGCTGCTGTGAGTGTGAGTAGGGTTGTGCATGCTAATTAGAAGTGACCTGTTCAGTTAGGGGTCTGTACGTCGTGAGAAGCCAGTGGGCAGCTTCACTTCAGTGTGAAGCTTATAAATCACATGAGCTCCCCAGGAAATGTACCCTTGGTTTGGGCCAGCCTGGCTTCAGCTGGCTGTAGGATGGAGCTCTTAGGAATAATTCCAAAGCTAAGGGATGCTGTGGATGGGGACGGCTCTTTGCTGTGAGTTGAAACCTGTGGTTGTCAGATGTGTGAATTGTCTTTGTGGGGAAAGGATCCCCCCCTCTGCTGGTCAGCTGCCATCCCTCAACTGTGCTCCATGAGCACAGGAATTGTGTGTTCTGAGGTGGGGTTGGGGAGGTGTGTGAGGGTTTGGTGCTCCCCGTCTTGTCTCCCCCGCAGCTGTGGAAGGGCCGCTCGGACCCCGTCCTGCACATCGAGCTCCGGCGCTGGGCTGACCTCATGGTGGTGGCACCTCTGGACGCCAACACGCTGGCAAAGGTTGCCAATGGCATCTGTGACAACCTGCTGGTGAGTAACTGGGCTCTCCCTGCTGCTGCTCCCAGCCCTCAGGACTGCCTGACCTTGCCTTCATGGAATCTTGGTGCTTCTGCAGCATCACGAACAGTGACATTTGCATGTTTTGCTCCCCCTTCATCTGCTTGTCTCTCTCTTCCCCAGCATGGTTCCCCTGCTCCTTCTCTTTCCTTCCCTGACCTACATTCTTTCCCACTCCTCAGCTTTATCAGTCTCTCATCTTATCTCCCAGTCCCTGCTTTGTGTCTTCCCTGCTCTTCTGGAGAGTGGTATTTCTTTCTGCCTCCATCTTCTCTGTCACTCATACACACAAACAAACACTCACTCACTTTTGAGTCCCTCTACATTTTTTCAATGCAATCTGGAAAGACACCTGCGAGATCAGATAAAACTGTTTACTTCCTGCTACTTCACCACCTCCCTCACCTAACATAGCACAGACTTTCAAACACCCTCATGCCCACTTACCTCCCAGTCTCAGCTACAGAGGATTTTGCTTGTTCAGGCTTGTTTTTTGGTATGTAAAGTGCTCTCGAGGCTCTTCAGGCTAATCAGAAAGTGTATTAAAGGGGAGTGTGCTTCTTTGTTGGGTGCTGGGCACCTTCATCGAGGCTGAATGTTTTGTGGCCGGGCATTAACCGCACAAAAGATCTCAGGAAGCTGCAGATCTGCATGACCTACAGCCTTTTGGGTAAGAAGTGCATATAAATGAACAAAATCCACCCAGAGCAGATCACTGGGGATCTGAGAGAAGCCAGAAAGAGCTGTGGGAGGGACGAGCAATGTCTTGTCCTTGTGGGTCCCTTGTGGGTGTGCTGGTTTTGCGAGGGAAGAGCTCAGCAAGGATGTCAGGGATGCGTGGCTTCACACACTCCTGCCAGTCTTTGAGAGCCTTGTGAAGGGAAGAGGCAGCTCCAGGAAAGGCAAACGAGTGCTGGAGGTGCTGGTTGGCAGTTCAGAACAGATTCCATCAGATTTCCTTGTGCTGGGAAGGGTTCAAGTCACAGGGCATGAAAAAGGATGGGCAGGGTTCCTGTAAGGACTCTGATCTGAGCGGCTCCCTTGAAGCTCCTTTGTTTGACTGCAACGCTGCAAGGCCTGGGCAATCTGATGGACATTGCACTGAGAACAACCAGCGTTTATGTTTCCGAGGGGATGAGGTGATCCTGCTTTATCTGGAAGTGCTGAGGAGTCAGATTTGATTTCCTGCAGCACGCAGGAGCTGCCAGATGGTTTGTAACGTGCCAGCATCTCCTGCAGCAGCCCAGATGTGCTCGTGTTCTCCTCTGCTTGTATCCTGCAAGCAGCACTGCTTCCCTCATGGGGAGTTACGGATCCAGTCGACATACCATGTCAGAAGGACTCATTGCCAACTTTCAGTGTTTAGCTTTGCAGCTGGCTTATCTGAAGTGTTGCCCCGGGGGGTTTCTCTGTAGCTGATAAAATCTGTGGCCACCTCTCAGCTTCTCTGTCTCCCACACAGTCTGTACACATCCTGTTCCAGCTTGGTTTGCTCCAGCCTGGGCTGCTGGCTGGAGCAGGGTGGGATTTATCCTCTCTGTAGCCTCCCTTGTCTTTCCTGCCTGTCAGAGCTGAGCTTGGCTGGAATGTGATACAAATTAGTGTCAGCCCATGGGTTAGTCCAGCTGCGCTGACAGAATGACAGCCAGGCTGGAAAGGTGCTTCTGTGCAGCCAGGGGATGGGAAGGAATGAGGAAATCCAGGCCCTCTCTTGGCTTCTCCGGCAGACTTGTGTCATCCGCGCGTGGGACCTGAGCAAACCCCTGCTCTTCTGCCCGGCCATGAACACGGCCATGTGGGAGCATCCCATCACCGCTCGCCAGGTGGAGCAGCTGAAGGGCTTCGGCTACACGGAGATCCCCTGTGTGGTGAAGAAACTCGTGTGTGGAGATGAAGGTCAGTCCTTTTCTGTGGCTCCTGCCCCTTTCCCTGCCCCAGTGTTGCCCTCCTCCTGGAAGGCTGTGCTGCCTTTTGCTGCGTGGCCACGGAGATGTCCAACTGCCACGGTTTGTACAAACAAGCTGAAGCTTTGCCCTTTTTTATCCCTCTTCATTAATTTTTAAGTAGCCTTAAGAGCTTTCAGATGAGCCTGATACTGAACAGAAATGTTGGTTGAGGAAGAGAGGAGATCAAAGAGAAGGAAGGTTCTGTGGTGAGCGTTATCAGCCTGGGATTTGGGTGTCCTCACTTTGCCCTCTGCTGGGACTGGGGGCTGTTTTCATTGTGCCTCAGTTCCTCAGCTCCATCACTGGGATTAAATCTTGTCCCTGAGAGCAAACAGTGAGAAAAGCCCTTCGCAGATGTGGCTGAGGGTGTAGCTGGACACACACTGAACATTTGTTGTTGTTGTTGCCTGGGTTACTTTTTAGCTTCCCAAACAAGTTTTGTTTTGGGGTTTTGACACCGGAGTTCTATGAAGTGAAAGAGGGGTGTGGAGGAAGTTCAGATTCAATACATTTGGCTTGCAGTGCTAAGAAATAATGCTCTCATTTAAGTTTTAGTAGCTGCTTTAAATGGAGGTGTTTTGACTTTTGGGAAGGGTTTTGATACAAACCATTTGGATGAATGGATTTGCTTTTTTATTAAAATTTTATTGGGCAAATCTCTGTAAAGTGTCCCCCAGTTCCAGCCACAGCAGCTATTACCTGCACAGTTCTATGCTCCTACTTCTGTGTAAAAACCCCAGCTCCAGCAGGATTTTAACCACCTTGTCAGTCCAGTAAACAGTCTGTAACACAGACAGGATGTTAAAATGTCCCTGATGGTTAAATTCTAGGCCTGGCTTAGTTTTGGAATCCTTAAGTAGGTGCAATACCTCTAGAGATTTATACTTTCAGAACTGAAAACTAAGAAATATTTACAATTAGGTAAGTTGTAGTCAAGTAACTCAGACATCAGTTGAAATATCCTGGATGATTAGCCTTCCACTGGGATTTTAGACATGATTACATCAAATTTCTTCGTATCCAGCCCAGCTGTCTCATCTGTGAGAGCAAACTCCTGAAGGAGCTTGGAGGAGAAGGATGGAGGGATGGCAGGAGTAGCCACATCTGACTGGACTCCACTTGTGCTTGTGAGTCAGTTCACAACAAGATCTTCCTGATGGCAAGCACCAGGGCTTTCCTGGCAGGGCACTGATGGATTCCATCTCTCTGAACACCCAAACTGGTCTCTACAACTTACTTTTTTCACCCCTTCTCCTTTTCTCTGGCTTTTCACCCCACAGCCTCTTCCACGCTCATCTTGGTTTTGTGGCTTCCATCCATGCAGGGGTTTCCTTGGTTTCCACGCAAGCAGCACGTAGCAAAGCTCTCACATCTGGTGCAGGAGAGATTCAGTTTGCACCAGTTTTGTCTGTTGACGTTGTGGTTTGTTTTGCTCTAAGGAGGTTTCTCTTCCTCACCCCGTGTGGTTGGGTCACACCTGAAATGCACCAGATCCTCACTGCCCCCAAGCTTTACCTGATTAATTTTTCTCCCTTAGTAAATGGGTGGGTTTAGACAGAAAGTCCAGCTAAAAAGAGAGCGAGAATAACAAACTGAGTTTCTTGATGGGATACTTTCCATACTGCCATTATCTTCATCATCCTTGGCTGGATTTCCAGAGCCTGGCACGCTGGAAGATTTCCACCTGTAGGCATGAGCTGTGCTGTCAGAGTTTGCTTTGCTAAACCGAAAAATCCAGCTGTGAATTGCCAGAGGTGTTGGAGAAGTGGGTGGTGGAGGAAGAAGACAGGCCTTGGAAGCGTTCTGGAAGGGTGTAGCTCTGCCAAACCATGCAGGGGCAGTCAGGGAATGTCTCTCGTCAGGTGCAGCTCTTCTCCCTGAGATTAGGAGAGCAGAAGGGTCCAAATCTGCCTGCAGCTTGTCCACAGGATGCCCCAGACCTCCTGGGATTTACAGGTCTGAAAAAGAGGAAAACAACACCTCCCAGAACTAATTTCTGCTGAGCAATAAGGCATGTATTTTAAATTATAAGATCAATTAACCAGCAGGACAAAATATCAAGAGAGACTCCTTTTCAGTCTTCCAAAAGAGAGAAATACCTGTGGGAGAAGCATCTTTCCTCAGCTCCAAGCAAATTAGAAGAGTGAATGGCCTCAGTTTCCAGTGCTGAGTTCAGCACACGAGGTTAGACAAGGTGATTTAATCATCTCTGGCTTTACGATTCTGAACCTGAGTTACAAATGATTTCAAAGGGAAGCAGCAGCACAGCAGAGATTAGATGTTCATCTGGCAGATAACCAGGCCAAAAGGAAAAGCCTTTCCATTTTGTTCTGTCCAGCACTCAGCCTTCTCCGAGAGTTGCTCCCAAGATTCAGGCTGGTGGGAATCCAGGACAGCTTTCTCTAATGGAGGTCATTCTTCTAGTGCAGAGTCATGGGAATGGTGTGGATTTGGCAAGTCTTTAGGCAAAGACCATTTCAGAAAGATACTGAAAACACACAATGTTTACCCTGGAGAAAGGAGGTGAGATAGGGAATCTTGCCCCACACACTTTTTTTAGGTTGCCCCCGCCCTGGATTTCACGATGTGGTTTTCCTCTTGCCCTGCAGGCCGAGGTGCCATGGCAGAAGTGTGGACCATCGTGGAAAGAGTTAAAGGGATCCTTGAAGAACGGGATGTGCCAAGGCAGAGCTGATGTTTTGGCATGTAAATGCTGGTTTTGTGCCTTCCTGATGGTTTGGAGATAAACCCAGCAGGAAGCTGGGCTCAGCTGCCCCGGTACCCATGGCATGCATACCTTTAGCTGCTCTTCAACAGAAGGAGCCAACGGTTGTCTTCCAAACTGAAATGTGGTACCTCACCACAGACTTTCAAAAACCAGAGCCAAGAATGTGCTGCTTTAGTGTGGAAAACCCTGAGGTGTCTTGCAGCGAGGGAGTAACGTTCCCCGAGGCTGCTCAGCCCCCAGTGCTTCACACGAGCTCCGTTCTGGGGAGGCTGCAGAAGGTGTTTGAGCTCCTGGTTCTAGAGAGGAAAAGGCCCTGCAAATTCTGGTGCAGGGTAATTCCAGCTCCTTCCAGCAAGTGTCTTCTGGACCGTTCCTGCTCTCCAAAGCCTGGTCCATATCTCTGCTGGCTGCACATTCCCAGCAGGAGTCACTGTCCAAAAAGCATTTTCCCTCTGGGAACTTAATAAAGAAGAGTTTTTAATCCTGCCCCTGATGAGTTGGCTCTTGTAACTGCTTTGGGAGGTGTTCCCACCCAGTGTCTTTGCTAAGTTGTTGTGTCTGTGTATGGTTTTTTATCAGATATGGAGAAAAATTGACTGAACGGAGCTCTCCAGTCCTTTTGCCCTTTTGTAGCTGTTGTCTGGAGAGGGATGCAGGTTATCAACCTCATTCCAAAGTGCCTCCTGCCCATCTGGGTGCCCCAGTCAGGAAACAAGCAGGCCAGGCCCTCGTGGAAAGCCAAGGGTGGGTGTTTCCCAAGGGAATGAAGTCAAACTTCACCTTTGATGACCTTTTCAGCTTGAAAATTGACTGCCTGGCATGAATAAATCGGGACATCCTGTGCCCTTGTGGGCCAGACCAGGCAGAGCTCCCCCAGTCCAGCCTTTCCTCGGGAACACGATCTTGCTGCTGAGGGAAATGGGAGCTGTGGAACATGCTGCTCTAGCAGAGCACTGCTGACCCACAGTTCGTTTGTGACTAAACCCAAACAACTTTGAGGCCTTGGATACAGCATGTGCGTCCTGCCTGTGGGGGAAACCTCCAGCCTGCTGTGCACGAGGGAAGAGGTCACGAGGTTAGGTTTGCTTGACTTAGCCATCCCACACAAATAAAACCTCTGAACTTTCCCTGTTTTGGCTCTTCCACTGACAGAGATCCAGGGAATCAAAGCTTCTGAGAAGGATCTTGGTGTGAGCGGAGCTTGTGGCTCACACAGAGGGCTGTAGCAGTGTTGTGGCTGTGACTTTTGCATTTTGCCAGGATTTATGGAGTGACCTGCATCGTTTGCTTGTGTTCTCAGCTCTCAGCCTCTCAGAGGACCTTACCTTAAGCTCAGTGGCGGTAGCAGAGATGTTTCCTGGCTTTCATGAGTTTTGCTGGTGAATGTTTCTCCTGCTCCCAGGGAAATATGCGTGTTGTGGCTGTTACAGCTGACTCGTCCTTGGGGCTCTGTCGTGGCTATCTCCTGTGGCTGGAGCTGTTTATCCCTCCTCCTGCTCCCTGACTTGGCAGCACAGAAAATCCAACAGAGATTCCCCATCCCAGGACAAAACACCACATCCCTGATAAGAGCCTTCCTCTCTTCCAAGCCCGGTTTGCTGCCTTAAGCTGCTCCAGAAATGTTGACAAGTGATCCTCTGCGTAATTGCTGTGATTTTTTAACTGGAAGCAGCTTGTGATACCATTCCAGGCTGGGATAAACCCGTGCCCCAACCACCTTTCCTTCAGGGCAGATAGAAGAAACAGTTAAGTTCCTTCTGGGAGGCAGGAGCAGCTTCCAACCTGGCACGGGTACAGGTCCCCACCCGTGGCCGGGGAGGTGCGGCAGCCTGCGGGCAGGAGCTGCTCCCTGTGCAAAAGGAGCAGGAATAGAAGCTGAGGGAAGCCCTGTCTGCTTTAGGAGGTGACTTTGGGACAGCATTTTTTTAGGACGAGGCTTGGGGTGGTGGTGAAGGACCTGATTCCAAACCAGGGCTCTGTGCCAGGCTCTCCTTAGCCACTGAGGTCACCAAGAGGTGTTGAGGGACGGATCCCTCATGGCACTCAGGCTTCCACCTCCATCCCTCACAGCTCTGTGTGTGACTCAGGTTCACGGGGGAGGCCTGAGACACTTCCCATGAGCTTTTTCTTTTCCTTCAGCTCTTCTTTTTAAGCCACACGCTGATTTTTTTGTTTCGCTTTCCCGTGAAACTCTGGGATGACCGAGGCAGCACCCCATGAATCCTGCTGTGTTGCAATTTCATTCATCCTGCTTAAAACTGTTTCTCTCAGCACGGCTTGGGAGTGATAAAGAGCCAGGACAAAAGCTCAGTGAAGGCAGCAGCCAGCTCCTTTCCTGGGCTTGGACGTGCCTCAGCATCCCTGTCTCTGGCTGCTTCCCCCCATGCCAGACTCGATGGGATCCTTTTGCTGCTTGAATTCAGGGGGCACCGGAGGAGGATGGAGATGCCGTGGTGCTGCTTTGGTCTGGCTTTGATAGGAGTTGGCTCCCCAGCTACGACTTGGGATGGGAATTGCATCATCTCACGTGCCTGTCCCATCCCACTCCTCCATCTTGGGAGCCTGCAGCAGGAAAAAACATCTTAAAAAAGTGACAAAACTTCCCCATATTTAGACTTGCAGCAGCGGTGCCTCCGTGATGTACCTGGTGCAGCGGCTTTGCACCCCGGGGCTCTGGATTTGGCACCTGCCCCCCCGGGAGCGGGGATGCCGCCCACTCCGGATCCCCAAAGCGCATGAGGTGGCAGGAAGTGGGTTTGTTCCCCGACCGCAGCTGGGCCGGGCACTGGGGCAGGCCGGGGGTTGCCACGGGGTGACAGATCGGCGGTGGCAAGTGAGAACTGGGGGGGTTCATAGGTTCTTTCCTTTCCTTGCTCTGGCAGGATTCAAAACACCACCGTGAGACATGAATCTTCCTCCTGTAACACTGCGGTGACAGTGGAAAAGGGAGATGATCCAAACGGGTAGTGGTGGTTCCAACCTCTGCCCTCATGTTTTGCTTTCCGTGTGCTTCATTTTTTTTGTCTCGCCAGCCCTCCTGACTTGGGAGATGTTGGGAAGCAGCTGAGTCACCCTCACTGGTGATAAGGCCGGTGCCAAAAGACCCAGCAGGGCTCGGCACAGACTCCTTGGCACCAGCAGCTCCGATAGCTTGGCTTCGGTGGGACAGCCTTCCAATTAAAACTTGCAGGTGCAGTGTTCTTCCCCTGGCCACCTGCCTTGGTGGGTGCTTGAAAACTTGTTTCCAGGAGTAATTGAGCTTAATTAGAAGCTTGAATTCCCTGGAGCTGGGATGCTCACAGATGCACAGGGGACTGAAATAATCCGATGGGGCAGTTTCCTGCTAGGGCTCACCCTGTCCAGGGTTTTATTCTGCTCTGCTAGGTCTCCCCCTGTCTAGGATTTTATTCGTGGGATCGCATGTTGTCCTTTAGATGGAGACGGGGGTTTTTCTCTGGCAATGCTGGCTTTGCTGTTGTTCCTCGCTTTTCTCACTCTCTGGGGAAAACGGGATAAAGGGGATGGAATGACCAAAAAGCCTTTGTGCTGTCCAGGGAGATGAGGATAAATGTCACTTCAGTCATCACAGTAAAGATAAAATGAATATGCTCTTGACCACAGTGTCCTAGGATCCTAAAGGGAAATGGGCTCTGCATGGAGACTCCTAAAATCAGGCTTAAAATCAGGCTCCATCTGTGATCGCAAAGACCCCTCAGTCTGAAACCAGGGAGTGCCTGGTGTGCTCCCAATCCCCAGTCCCATGGCATTCAACCCCTGGCAAGCCATCGCTGGCCACGGCCCGCTGTGGCGGGGTGAGCACCCCAGGGACCCTTCATCCCCCTGGTCCCGCAGGAGGATCCAGAAAATCCCCCCACATCCTGCTTCCAGCACCGGGCGAGCGTGCCAGGACAGGAGCGCCAGCTTCCCACCACCAAAACAAGCGGGGGGAGGGCCAAGCACAGCGATAAAAGCTTTTATAAAAGGGATTTATTCCTACGTGGCTCCTTGGATGGCTGGAAGAGCCTTTCCCCAGGAGAGCTGTGCCCCTGGAACCGCCTGAGCCCCTGGGCCTGGCTCTGCTCAGTCTCGCTTGATTTACACGGGGTGCTTGGGTGGTTATAGCTTTGGAGAAATATGATTCATGAACTCCAGTGTGATAAGGATGAGGGAGGAAAGAAAAGCCACGTCAACCTGAAGGAATGTGGCCGGTAGAGAGCCCAGCCTGCGGCTGGCGAGAGCCCTGGGAGAGAGGATCAGGCGTAAAAAGGGACAAGATGTGCCTGGAAAAACAGCTGAAAGCTTCTCATCCCTGCTTCAGGGGCTCTTGTCCCCCAAATCCACTGCAGCTCTGAGGCCATGGGATGGCTCCAGATAAACTCCACGGACATAGGTCAGCCAAACTTCCTTACTGGGGATAATTTACGGCCCGAGCCGTTGTGTTTGCCTAGGGCTGACTGTGCTCCCAAGGCTCCAGCCTCTCTCCAGACCACTGCTCTGCTTCCCCGAGGATCAGGAACCGGCGTGGGGTCTGGGAGCCGTGCCAGAGCCGTCCCAGCTGTCCCAAAGCGAGCTCCTGTACGAGTGGTAGGCGAGGGAAGCATTGTCCTTTCGTCCCCTCGCTCTGCTGGGCAGCACCGTGTGCCTGCCAGGCACATGGCTTGGGACACCGTGCCGAGGTTTTCTTCACCAGTGGGAATGAGGGTGGCAGGGAAAGCCCTGACCTGGTTCCTGCTGCCCCCTGTGCAAACGCATCATGTTTGCCATCCTGTCAAACACAGCCCCTTTATAAAGGCAGCACAGCTTGTCTGTGAGGAGAGAACACAGCCAATATCAGAGAGAATTCCAGCTCTGGGAAGTGCCAAGGCGCAGGCAGACCTCTGCCCCTTGTTCCCATCCAGAATATCCTTCCTGAGGGTGAGGAGCTCCTGCTCCTGCAGCATCCCCAGAGAATCTGCATCCTGCATGCCTTCGAGGTGAGTCTGCTCTGAGATACTGTGGGTGGATGTTATTTACAGCAGCATTTTTTTCTTCAATAGGAAATCGCTCTTGGTGCCGGGAAGAAGCTGCTGAGGTGCTGGCAGGGTGCGGGCAGGGTGCAGCTGGAGCACCCAAACACCTGCAGCTCATGAACCCTGCCAGTTGCCTCAGCAGAAAGTCAATATTGACCCTCGGTCAGCGCTTGCACGCACCGGCACTCCCGCCGCCAAACAGAACAAAGCCCGGCGCGTCCCTCCAGCACCGGCTCTCTGTGCTGGCTCTTTAAAAGGAATCATCATTAAATAGTTGGGTCTGCTGGGGCTTTGTTGGAAGTCAAATATCTGGGAAAAGCCATGAAGAAAGAGAGCTCCAGCTGCTCTGCTTCATACTCCTCACCCTTCTCTCCCTCCCCTGACCCAGTGTCCATCCTGCCCCGGAGCACCCATCCAAGCTGGATCCCCGCAGGGACATCACCTCACATCCCCATCACGTCCCCAGCTCCTCGGAGGGCACTGTTGTGCCAGAGCCGGGACATGGGAACGGGCAGCACCCCAGGGCAATAAAAGCTGAAGTGGTTTGAAGGCTTGGCCTCTGAAGGGGGAAGGTGATGGGGGAGTGGAGAGGAACCAAAACCCAGTAGCAGAGGAACAGGCGGAGGGCGAAGGAGAAGTGAAAGCAGCTGTGATTACTGAAAGCTCAGATGTGAAAGAGTGGGAGCACTATCTTTGGGGCTCTCACTTCCTTGTCTGTGCAGGTTTTCTTGGCTTCGGGCTATTTTTAACTCCGTTCCTGTCTTTGCTCATAAATTCCACCGTGGGCTGGGTGGGGTTGGTGTCGCTGGAGGCGGGTGCCACATGTGCCATCGGAGTTTGGAGACTGCTGAGTATCCCTGCATGGTGGGGTTTGGGGGGTCACCCAGCATCCCTGCATGGTGGGGTTTGGGGGGTCATCCAGCATTCCTGGTGTGCCAGTTTTGGGGACTATCCATTCCCTGCTAGGGATGCAAATATACCCAAGCTGCATCACCCCTCTCCGTCCCATGGCACATGAGCTGCATCTGCATGTTTGGCCTCCAAATAAGGAGGAATTTTCATCTTTTAAGCAGAGTCCCAAATATATGGTCCCTGTCCCCAGATATTTTCTGCAGGACCGGGCACCTGGTGGTGGGGCACAGTGGGGTGCTTGGGTACATCAAGCACCTCAGTAAAAGCCATTTTAAGATGAAACGCCATCACCAAGGATTGAAAGAGCTCCTAGTCTGGTGTCAAGCAAGCGTTTTCCTTCTCCAGAAATAATTAGTGATGCTTCCCCTAAATGGTCCTTACCCCTGCAGCCTCCACACTTAGTTTTGGGTAACAAAATCCTGCCGGTGTGTGGATTTAAGCAATTTAACAGCACTAATTAAAACAGTGCACCCCCCCACCCCATCCCTGGAAAGAGTCAGTGTAACTCGGCCATGACCTCGGCTGGGCTGTGTGACTACTGTCCTCTGTGGGACCCCAAACCTGGGCTTAAAGTTAAGCCTGGAATTAGAGGCTGTGCTGAAGCCAGCGGGGTGAGTCCCTCGCTGTCCTGAGTCAGCAGTGGCTGCACAGGGAAGCCCCAGAGCAGCCGAGGGGTCTGGCAGCTCGTGGGGCGTTGGATGCTAAAAGCAGGGAGCTGGCTGAGGGTCCCCTGAGCTGCAGGGGACAGAAACCCCAGTAAAATCAACACCCTCCCACGCACACCCATCGGGTGTAACCCTCCTGAGCCTCTGTGCCTTGTCCTGCTGTGGAAGGAGCATCCTCATTCTTGCAAAACCTCTCTCCCAGGGATGTCTGCCTTCTTTTTAAAGCCTGGTTTTTCTCTTCCCTCTGCTCCTTTAATGCTGCTGGGTCGATTTGCCCCCGTTTCCTCTATGCTGGCTTTAAATTCCGTAATTAACAGGTCAGTGCAGTCAATCCTATTCCGGGGATGAGGAAGGAGGCAGGTCCTGCTCCGTGCCGAGAGGGGGATGCAGAAGAAAACATCTGGGGGCTTTCCCTCTGAATTAAACCAACACAAGAAAGAAAGAAAGAAAGGATAACTAGGTGGGGGGAAAGGCAGAAGAAAAGTCACTCCCTGAAACCCAACCCCTTTCATCCCGCGGGAGCTCGGCCCGGAGATCACAGGCAAAGCTGGGTCAGATGCGCTGGAACTTTTCCAGGCCCAGAGTGTTTAAATAGAAAGGTTATGTACCTGGGCGATTTATTTCATCTCTTAATTGGTTGTTTATTTACATGACTCGGGAGCTCTTTGCTCATGTTTGCTTTGCTGGCTCGCTCAGCTGCTGAAAATCCCCGGCCGGTGTCGGGGATGGGGCTGTCCTTCGGCTGCGGCTCCTCCCAGTGCTTCCCCAGGAGCCCTTCCCGTGCCCCCGGACACAGGTGTGCCGGTGGGATGCTCCAGCTGAGGTTCCACCATGCCAACATCTCCTCTTCCCTTGTGGAAAGCAGGAGATGGTGGGGATGGACCCGTCTGGGCCAGGATTTGAGGCTCCCCCTCTCCCGAGCATCCTGCCAGGCCCAGCAGACAATGAGATGCAAAACACCACAGGTTTAGGTTTGGGTTTGGGTTTGGGTTTGGTTTTCCCCTGGGTCTTGGTTCTCTGCTGGCCTCAGCCTGCACAAAATTTCTGAGGAAAATCAGCGTTCTCCTACTTATGGCTCTGGAAAGAAGAGTTTTGGAAACATCTGGAGAAGTGCAACAGCTTCTCTCTCACCCTCCTGTCTTGGCTGTATATACATTTAATGTTAATTTTCTCTTGTTTTTATCTCGGTTTATGTTAATTTTCCCCTTTCCAGGCTGCCCCGACGATGGGCGCGAGGTGCCCTCGGGCTCTTTGGCCCGCAGGGCGTCCTGATGGCACATGGTCCCCTCCACTTCACGCTTGGATGGGAGAACCTCTTTCCCTCCCCCTCCCTGGAGCCAGTGGATCCTTATCTCAGCCTGGCATGCATCCCTGGAGGGGAGGGGGGAAGCTGTACTCTGGCTCAGCCGATAAGGAGCAGCCACCCAGATGGATCAGTGGGATGACCTTGGGAGGAGCAGCCTTGGGGATGATGGGGAAGCCGAAGATAAAGGGGAGGATCATGCCCAAGACAAGCTGGTACCGCCCTTGAGATGAGGAAGGTGTTTCCAAAACAGGCGGGTTGGCCACAAAACACCTCCCAGCTCCTGTGTCTCTCATGGAACTGATGCCAGCAGTGGCCACGTGTGTTTGGGAGGAACTGATGGGTCTCAGTGCAGGAATGTGGGGATTTGGGGCCTTTTTTCCGTGGGTTTTTGGGTTGCAAATGTGTTAACATCTGTTTTTTTCGAAATCAATCCCTTTCTCAATCTTTGCTGGATGCAGACGAATACACATTGCTAAGGGATAAATCAGAGCTGCCTCTGCTCCTCTTCCTCCTCACTCACCTCTTCTCTCCTTCCTCCCACTGAAGTCTACATCAACACTGATAATTAAAACCACATTTGGGAGAAGTTTATTGATTTATCCTCTGGAATTTCTTTTTCCTCCTGGACTTTTGAACTGCTGGTGTGGAGAAGGACTTCCCCATGTGCTGCCCACACTTTTTTTGTGG
>VZTD01004117.1:113631-122122 GCA_013397725.1 Rhagologus leucostigma
ATCAGTGGAAAATCTGTCTCATGAGGGCATCAAAGCAGCTCCTTGTGTGCCAAAAGGAAGGGGGAAGGGGAGGAAAGGAGGACAAAGATCCTCTGTGCCAGGCAAGGAGATTTGTGTGGCCCCCAGCCCCTCTGGGATGGTGCAGGAGGGGGTTCAAAGCCCCATGTCCTTCCATTTGAGAGCTCCTGCAGCCCATCCTGACAGCGCAAGGGCCGGGGGAGCTGGGAGGGGAAGGTCTTTCTCTCTGACAGCACCACGGAGCCAGAGCTGGGCTGAGTGCGTGTTATTCACCTTGAAACTATGTGAGTAAACAGAGAAGGCTCCTCTCCCTGGTCCCACCTCAGCAATCAGGCTGCAGGCTGGAGCAGACGAGCCCGAATCCACCCTGGCAGATTACGGGGATGCTCTGCTCTCTGCTCTGGTGAGTCCTCGAGCCAAGCCACCCATGAGAGGAGGACGGTGAAGCTCCAGTTGGCCTCCTGCGCCATCCTCTCCGATGTAGAGCGTCTTGGAGTTGTCCCACCAGGAGGGAAACATCCCTTTCCCACCACTTGTGGTGTTTTTAAAACCTGTATCACCATTTTTTGTTGCTGAGCAGCAGCGACACTCATGGGTTGCTCTGACATGGGGGGAGTGGAGCCAACTGGGAAGAGCCCAGCTGAGAGACCCAGCACCAGCTGGGAGGAAGAAGAGATGATCCCGCAGGAGAGGGACCTCCGTGCTGGCACAGCAAAAGCCTCTGAGCTCCAGGGGTTCGGTGGCCACTACTGCAGCCATGAGTCCCATTGGATCCTGGTGCCTTCCACCTAGGTCCTTAGAGTTCCTGCAGCTCTTCTCTGTGGAAAACCTTCATCCATCTTGGTGTCCTCTTCCCCATCAGTGCCACATGCTGAGTGTTCCGAGAGGAAGAGGAGAGACCACCCTGGACCATCCTAGAGGAAAGAGAGCAGCCTCCAGAGCAGGGCTGGAGCCAGCCCAGAGGCAGGGAGCCTTGCAGAAGACTGAAGTGTTTCCAGGATGGACAGTGGTTTCTGCAGGCAGGAGAGGGAATAAAATGGTCAAATTCATCACGATTCCATGCCTGTCCTCCCACACGGAGCAAAGGAACGTGGGAGATACCACAGCAATGCCATGCAAACACCCTGGAGAGGTGAACCCACTCCTGACCCCAGCCAGGAGGGAACAAAAACTAGGTTAAAGACTTTTGGAGCGTCTCGGTGCATCCGTGGGAGGCTTGTGGGCACTGGCTGGGTGGGAGGCAGCCGATGGGTCGATAGCCTGAAGGAACACCAAACGTCAGAGGTAACTGGTGGAGAACAGAGTCCAGGGGTGTTGCAGAGTCTCGCAGCCATTCCCACACTGGGAATCACATAGAAATAAGGTAATTAACCATTTCAGAGCTTTAGGAGCAGGCAGCAGCATCTGTGCTGGCACAGACTCAGGGGTTCTCTTTGGGAGCGAGGCCACGGATGGAAGGAGAAGGGAAAGAAGGTCCGTGTGTTGCTGAGGTTCAAACTGGGTGACCTCAAGCAGAGCAGAAAAAAAGGGAGGGGGAAAAAAAGAGCTAAGAAACTGCAGCTGCCTTGGGCTGATCCCTTGCAAGGCTTACTCAGAGTTACATCATGGTGCTTATTAGGATGCAGATCCCTGAGAGCCACGGCTCCAGAGCCTCTGGAAGGGCAGCACCATCCCTGGGGATGTGGGGCTCCCTGTCCAGCAGCCAGGGCAGGAGGGCTGGCACCCCAATCCCAGCTGTGCCACTGAGGCCAGCTTCCCAAACACGGACACTGCTGGTGTCCCCACAGAAGGACTTGGCTTCATTTCGGAGCCCGGGGAGGTGAGGGGTGTTTGGGCATGGGGCTGGCTCCTGGCTGTGCTCAGCCTGCTGTTCCTGGGGCTGGGAGCTGCACAGACGCTGCTGGCCGGAGCAGAGGGCAGCTCGCCAGCTTCCCTGGCTCGGCTGTCACCACATCCAAGGCTTTTCCAAAGACCACAGGTCTATTCCTCACCACACAGCACTGAGCAAGGTGGTTTCCCTGCCCTGGCTGCTCTCTTCCTCTTCCTGCGAACCAGGAATGCTGGGGATGTCCCTGGAGGTGCCCAGGGAACAAACCGGGGCAGGGGCGCTGCTTCCCAGCGGAAGGGCAGGATGCGGAGGCAGCAGCAGGAGGGGGGGCTCACAGGGGAATCCCAGCCCGGGAATCTCTGCTCCTGGGTGTGAGATTCCTGCTAAAGGCCTTTTCTCATGCCCCAGGATGCGCCTCCGCTCCTGGTGCTGGTGAGGAACTGCCGTGGGACGGCCCTGGATGTTCCACGGGTATCCTTGGGTTGGGGGTGTTTCCTTCCTGCAGGCAGGGAGCGGCTGAGCCACCCCAGTGCCTGCATCCTGCCTGCTGGAAGAGCAGGGAGCGTGTCAGGAGCATCCCCAGCGCTGCCACCGTCCCAGGACTTCCCACAGAGGGAGCATCCAAACGTGCCAGGCTAAGCGAGTCCGGCTGTGGAATTCAGCGCTGGAGCCACGGACTCCAGGCCCGTGTCCTGATGCACAAGTGGCCTTCCTCAGCTTTTGGGCGGCTTCCATCAGCCTGTGGGCTGCTCCACGGGGGCTTCTCCCTCCCTGCATCCTCCCCCAGGGTTTTGCAGGATTTCACCTCCCAGAAACACCACGGCTTTTTTATTATTTTTAAGAGCAGGAACGGCGTGTGAATGCCGGGGCAGTAATTCAAGTGGGAACGTGGAGCTGGAAAGCTTTCAGCTCCCAAACTCGACCCGAGCCTCAGCAGTTGGCTTTGTGCTGCTCATTCATCCACAGGGTTATTTTTGGATTCCTCCTCCTGGGAGAACAGGATTCGTTTTGTTTTCAGTGCTCCTTGGAGAGCAGCGTGCTGAGGGAATGACTTAGCAGAGAAAAACCCTCTTGGCTGGTGGGGTCCGCTCGGTTCCGTGATTCCAGGTGGGAGGGTGATGATGTTTCATGTCCCTTGGGAATTTATTCCCACTCTGCTCTTGCTGGGGCTTGGATATCTCATTACCTACGGATAATTACCTAGAGATAATGAGGTACCTGCATCTCTGGGTTGCTGGGCCTTGTCTTTATTGCTTTCCTGGGGCAGCAAGCAATGCAGGTTGGGATTTTTATCTATTTACCAATAACCGGAGGCCCTGACAGGATCCAAATCAAAGTTTTGAAGGAGATAAAGCTGGAAAAATGTTGGATGAGCAACCAGAGCTGCCCGTGATGTATTTTTTTAGAACCATAGACTGGTTTGGGTTGTAAGGGACTTTAAAAATCATCCAGTGACAGAGCCTTCAACATCCACAGGATCTGACTTCCAGGACAGGGAGAGATGTGGGAGTGGGTATTTCAGAGGATGTTTGGGTCTCCTCCTCTGACTGCCAGCGCTCAGTGGAGGCTTGGAAGGAGCTGGCAGCTTCCAAGGTTTCAACTCCTTCTTGGCTCCAGAAGAAATGAGTGGGATGAGGAAGCCCTGATCTCTCTCTTCACAATAAGTGTACTTTAAATTTAACCACAGTGGCAGCTGCTGGGAGCCCTCCCTAATCCTCCTCCCTCCGGCTCCCCCCCCACCATTCCATCCCTTCATCCCTGTTTTCTTCTGCCCCTCTCCTCCAGCCAGGCTGTGCGTGGGAAATCGGGACTGTCTGTACGGCTCTCTTATGCCAGTTAGCTCGATAATTAGAGCCTCATCAGGGCTGCTGCTGCCCCAGGGACGTCTCCAAGGCGAGGGCTGCTAACAAGTATGGGAAGTGCCCAGCAGGAGCTCTGGGGATGGTGGGGTGGGATAAAGCCCCCTCTTGTCCTCTCGGACAGAGCAACTGGTGCTGGTGTCCCAAATCCCCGCGGTGCCCGGGGGATTTGCCTTCATTCCGTACGTGGGACGTGTTTCAGGTGTGGAGGAGGACCCCATCCATCTCCCACTCCCTCCAAGTGGCTCCTGAGCCAAAAAAGCCACCTCTGCTTCAGCTCTGGTGGACAATTTGGGGATTGCCAGATGATTGGAGGAGTGGAGAGGGGTTTCCTGGTCCCTAGGAGCAAGCCCGAGGTCTTTTTGGAGGGATGCTGTGTTTAAAACCTGGGAAGCTGTGGGGTTTGTGGCAGTGGGTGACCTTAAATCCCACCTCTCCCTGTCACCGGGGGATCAGCTGAGTAGCTGATCTCTCCTGAACCTAAAGCACGACTTCATGGGGAAGCAAATCCAAGAGAAGAGGGAAAAAAAGAGGGAAAAGGAATGAAGGTAGATGTTCTGGCCAGATCTGCCACAGGAAGAGGAGATGGACAGGCCTGTGAGCTGGGGACCACTCGAACCCCTGGCCAGCATCACTCTGGGTTCTTCCCTCCTAGAGGGGGTTAAATCCTTCTGAGGGGCTTAATTAGCACCAGGACGAACTGGGGAGCAAAAGCTGGGACAAGAACCGACCCTTTTTGGGGTATGGGAGAAGTGGTGTGGCTGGGGAGCAGCAGTGAACCCCAGGTGCTGCCTGGAGCGGGGAACCTGGTGCCCATACTCCCACCTGGAGCCCCCACACCCCTGTGCCTGCCAGGCTGAGCCCCAGGATGGGTGTCCCACCTCGGACGTGGATTGTGGGGACCCTGCAGGCAGTGGCAAAGTGAAACCAGCGGGTTTCCTGAGCACTTAGAGGGAGCCACAGCCCAGCAAACAACACATTGAACGTAGATGGTGAGGCTGCGAAGCCTCAAAAAGAAAATTGAAAACCACACGGCCAAAATTTGACTAAATCGGTCAAATCCTCACCTCCTTGGGCTCACAGCAACCCTGTGGGTGTGCTGGGGCTGCTCCCATCACTGGGTACCAAACAGAGAGGATGCTGATGGCTGGAGGGGCGAAAAGGGTGGGAATGGCCATGCCCTGAGTGGGAATCACCACCCGTCGCTGTTGTACCGGGGACGGAGAGAAACGACAGAGGCCCGATCCAGGAAAAAGCAGAATTATTTATTAATTTTCAGACTCATTTTTATATCCTAGTTCGCTTGAATGGCATAAGGCTGTTGGTCCCTTGGCCATCCACCTCCCATAAGGATTGGCTAACTCTACAACACCCATTTCAAAATACTTCTTCAATCAGTATCACAACAATACTGCCTAACCTCTTGCACCTGCAAGGTAAAGGAAATAGTTTACAAAAGCATCCGTGAGAAAGCAAGGACTTTCACGTGGACGCTGGCAGAAAGCTGGAAAATCTCCCTGCGACCAAGCTTTCAGCATCCACAACCACCCACCTTTCTCCCGGAGCCACGTTCCCAACAATTATATAAAAATCTTCAAAAATTACATGAAATCAAGAATTATATAAAAATCAATAAAATAAAAATTAAATAATGGGGTTTTTTTGAAGTTGGTGTCTCCTGTGCTGATGGTGCCGGCAGGTTTTGATGCCTCAGCAAGGAGCTGCTCACATCATTTGGGTTGCTAAGGCAGAGATGAACCACACGGGAACTTGAGAGAAGGAAATTCACAGGAAAAAGAACAAAACAGCAGGTATTTGCTGAGACAACAGCTAGAAACTCCCCTCTCTGTGCCAGGGAAATGTTAAGCGTGAGAAAATGTTGAAATTCAGTTTTCAGAGTCCAGCTGGATGCCTGGCAGCAGGGATGTGGCCAAGCTGGGATGAGGAAAGGTGTTTCTTGAGTAAAGTTACGTGAATGTATGAGCCAACTCAAGCGTAAAGGGATTATCTGCCATGTCGAGGGAATTGTGATTCTGTTCAGTGAGGTAAAAATTAACACTGACAGTTTTAATGCCCATAACTCCAAATAACGAGCTGTATTATCCACCCATTTGCTTGTTTTAACACATAATAACTATTCTACGTTGCACACTAATATATAACATCTCGTAATTAAATGTAATAACTCTTCTCTAATTGCATTACCGTTTGACCAAAGAAATTATTAATGGCAGCACCTGATCGATGAATCCCAGACAAAGCAGTGATGTGGAAACTTCGGAGCCGAGGCACTGGGAATGCAGCACCAGCTCCTCCCAGATCCTTATTTTCTTTGCCGCTGCCACAAAACTGCTATAAATTAAAGCTGTAAGTGGAAAATAATGCTGGTGAGGCCAGGGAGAGGAGAATTCAAACCCTGCCTTCTCGGTCTTTGTTCAATAAAGGCATAAAAAAGTGGAATTTACTTATTTTTCACTTAGAAATCTTTGTTTCTCACTGCCTGAGGGAGCTGAGCCTCTGCCACTGCTTCACTCCACGGCCTTGGGCAACGCACCTAATCTCCCGGGATCTATGTCACTGGGTTAATCATATTTACGTGCCTTTTATGAGGGTTAATGGTTAGTCCGGGAATGTTTGTATGGACTTTTCCAGACGCGACTCCTTAGATAAACGCTGCGTGGTAATGCTTGGGGCTGGTGGGGGTTAAATCCAGGAGGAGGGGCTTTGCTGTGGGGCGGGGAGTGACTCTGAGGGGGCTCAGAAGCCACCCCCAGCCCACTCCAGGCTGCCAGCGGATCCCTCGGCTTCCCTCTGTCCCTGCATACGGGACGGGAAAGCGGTTTTTTTGTGGACACGGGGGCTTGTGTCCGGCCAGACCCGGACCTCCGGCCGCATCCCGGTGGGCTCAGCTGTGCTGAGAGTCCTCTGGTGAGGGGGGTCTCCTGTAACGGGGGCTCCTGTCTCACTGGGAATCCCCACAGTGCAAGGGCTGCAGTGGGGGATCCTCTTAATGGGGACTGCCTGTGTCACCGAAACTAGGAATAAAACTCCTTAACACCAGGGTAGTGTTGAGAATCAGACGTTATTATCTGCTCGGATACAGGGCGGGTGACTCCGCCTGAGGTGCACTCATGGCTCCAGACGATACGTGTCTTTATTAGCGGTGCGGGATTCATCAGAAAATGTTACAGATGAAGTTCGTCCCTGTCTGGCTGAGCTGTGCACGTGGTTTTGAACAATTTGTTACTAAGGCGGCCCTGGGGCCCCTAAATTGGATTGGGCCGCATGGAGCTGTTGCTGAGCCCCCAGCGGTCCCAGGAACTGTGAAACTGCAACACCCGCGCTGGGGGGGAGCCTCGCTGGGGGTCCTCTGGAATGGGGCTGCCTGTAAGTGGGGTCCCTCCATGGGGATCCCTAAAGGGGCTGCCTGTAAGTGGGGGACCCTCGCTGGGGGTCCCTAATGGGGACTGTTTGTAAGTGGGGGTCCCTCCATGGGGGTCCCTAAAGGGGCTGCCTGTAAGTGGGGGTCCCTCGCTGGGGGTCCTCTCTAATGGGGACTGTTTGTAAGTGGGGGTCTTTCGCTGGGGGTCCTCTCGAATGGGGCTGCCTGTAAGTGGGGTCCCTCCATGGGGATCCCTAATGGGGCTGCCTGTAAGTGGGGGTCCCTCGCTGGGGGTCCCTAATGGGGACTGTTTGTAAGTGGGGGGTCCTTAATGGGGGTCCCTCCCTAATGGGGACTGCTTGTAAGGGGAGTCCCCTTAATGTCGGTCCTCCCTAACAGCGCGTCCCCCTAATGGGAGGGTAGTTCCTAACGGGGACTGCCTGAAATGGCGGTCCCTTTAATGGGGGCTCCGTACAGTGGGGGTCCCCTTAATGAGGCACCAAACAGCGAGGGCTGTCCTTAATAACGCTCCCCCCCAGCGCCGGCTCCCCATGCGGCCCCTCCTCTATCACGGGGGCCTCGCTGCAACGGGGACCCCTCCGTACAGGGGTTCCCCGGCTGCGGGTGTCCCCCGTAACGCGGGGGATGTCCCTGTCCCGAGGAAGAGCCCCGACCAGCTCAGCGCACATGTGGCTGGGCTGTCCTCTCCCGTCCCGTCCCCTCCCCTCCTCCGGCCGGCCCACACGCACACCCAGCCCTCCTCCTCCTCCTTCTCCACCTCCTCCTCCTCCTCCTCCTCCCACTTCCTCCGCACAACGCGGGCTGCCGGCCGAGGAGGGGCAGCGGCCCCCCCGTTCCCCCCGTCCGCGCCGAGCCCCGAGCCCGTAGCGATGCGCCGGGGGAGGCAGCGCGCCGCAGCCGCAGGTGAGTGCGGGGCCGGAGGGATGCGCGTCCCGCAGGAGCCGCGATGGAGCGGAGGGATGCCGGGGGCAGCGGGGCGGGGGGACCCCCAGCCAGCCCCGCGCTTGCCTTGGGNACCAAACAGCGAGGGCTGTCCTTAATAACGCTCCCCCCCAGCGCCGGCTCCCCATGCGGCCCCTCCTCTATCACGGGGGCCTCGCTGCAACGGGGACCCCTCCGTACAGGGGCTCCCCGGCTGCGGGTGTCCCCCGTAACGCGGGGGGTGTCCCCCGTAACGCGGGGGATGTCCCTGTCCCGAGGAAGAGCCCCGACCAGCTCAGCGCACATGTGGCTGGGCTGTCCTCTCCCGTCCCGTCCCCTCCCCTCCTCCGGCCGGCCCACACGCACACCCAGCCCTCCTCCTCCTCCTTCTCCACCTCCTCCTCCTCCTCCTCCTCCCACTTCCTCCGCCCACCGCGGGCTGACGGCCGAGGAGGGGCGCCG
>VZTD01004117.1:129384-140478 GCA_013397725.1 Rhagologus leucostigma
AGCACCCCCACGCCGACTCAGCCAGCCTGCTCCCCAGCCGGCAGCCCCCTGCTCCCACCGCCCGGCCCCCAGCTCAGCACCGTCTTAGGCCCAAACCCTCCCCAGACCCTGCTTCCAGCCCAGTCCAGCCCGGGGGAGGAGAGGGTGTCAGTGGTCAGGCAGGGTGGGGGTGTCCCCGCACAGCCCCCCTCCGGGCAGTACTTCACCACCCTGCACACCTGGCTGTGTGACACGATCTCGGGCTCGGTGTCCCGCTCCTCCCCGGAGCTCCTGCAGCAGTGGCTGAAGAAGGCTGAGCCGGCAGAAGAGCTGGGAGAGACGCCCAAATCCCGGCCCAAGCCCAAAAACGGCTCCAAGGTTCCCAGTGCTCAGAAGCCCACCAACGGCAAGGAGATCTGGCTGGCTTTCCAGGACGTGGCCGTGCTCCTTGCCAACCTGCTCTCCCAGCTGGAGACCTTCATGTCCGCTTGCCCTTTCCCCCACGTCGTCCGGGCGGGAGCCATCTTCATCCCCATCCACGTGGTGAAGGAGAAGCTCTTCCCAAAGCTCCCTGGGAGCTTCGTGGACCAAGTGCTGCAGAAGCACAAGGTGGAGCTGCGTCCCACCACCCTCTCGGAGGAGAAGCACCTGAGGGACCTGAAGCTGAAGAGCTGCACCTCCCGCATGCTGAAGCTCCTGGCGCTCAAGCAGCTTCCCGAAATCTACCCCGACCTGCTCAACCTCCACTGGCACAACTCCATCCAGCAGCAGCTCGGTAGGTAGCCCGGCATCTCCTGTGGATGGGTCCCTGGGGCTCTCCCAGTGAGGCTCCAGCTGCCTTCCAGGTGCTGCTGTTCTTGGGGAGCATCCAAAGGTGCCTCAGCATCCCTGTCCTGCCAAGGGTTCTGCCCAGCTTCTCCTCTGTGGGTTGTGGATGGGGAAAGTTTGAGCTGGGAGGGAGAAAACTCATCCTGAGGGTATCAAGGAGGTTTCAGCCACCTCCAGGCCACCTCTGCCCATCCAAGGGCACTGTGTCAGACCCGCCACCCGTGGCTGTCCCATCCAGCTGGTGACTTCACTGCTCTGTCCGGATAACCCTTTGTTGCTGCTCAAGGCCATTACCAGCGACTTTATTTCTTCCAGGTTCGAGCTCGCAGACTGGCCAGCACCCTTCCAAGTAGGTAACTCCTCTTCCACGTGCGTTTATAGGAGTTCATGGGATTTACATGTCGTTTGTGGAGGTGTGTGTGTGTGGATTTCACGTGATGGTGAGCAGCTTGAGCTGGCCGGGGAGGCCCCGCTGCCTGGGCCGGGCTGCAGCGGGGAATATTCGGGATGCGGAGATGTGCCCTCCCTGACCACTCCTTCCTCTCGCAGGTAGCCCTGGCGTGGAGGCTCTGAAAGCTGGTGGCAGAGCGACGGCCACGGATAGATCGAGAAAAAGGAGGCGCTGAGGGGTGTGCCGGGGACAACAGCCAAATGATGACGGGAATGAGAAGGTCCCTCGTCCCAGAGCCGTGGGTGCCGAGACCACCAGCAGCCCTGCAGGCAGATGCTCGGCTCCCACCAGCATCAGGGATCCGCCAGGATGCTGATACCTTGCCAGGGACCCTCTGAGGATGCTGCTCAGGGTGGAGAACAGCTCAGTGGTGCTCCGGGGGCACACTCGGGGATGCTGGCGGGTTATCTGGGCCCGCGGGAATGGGCTCGAGCTCCTCATGGCAGCTTTTCTTTGAATGGATCGTCTTTTAGTGCGTCTCCCACATCCATCCGTGACTGCCCTGGTGAGCTGGGAGGGAATGGCTGGAGTTGCAGCGGAGCTGGAGCAAGAGGAGCATGGAAATGGCCACAGCACCGCCCACAGCCTTGGAAGAAGGGGACTGCAGGGATGACGTCCCACCTCCTCCTCTCTCCTCTAAATCCCCTCTCCTGCTTTATCCACGCCATTCCCAATAAACGTCCCCTTCCTCTGGGATTTTCACCTTTGAAGTGCCACGAAGACCTGGCACAACATCAAGGACAAGGGAACCGTGACTCCCATAGTCCCAGGGCTTAAGTCTTTTTTGTTTTAAATGAAGACATTTTACAAATGTTCTGGATTTACCTTTATAAGGAGCTGCTGCCTTCAGGTCATGTGTTTTGGGTTGTTTTTTCTTTAAATACAGTAATTTATACGTGTCTTTTTTATTTAAAACTAAAAGGCTGCAAAAAAGATTTAAAGACTCTCAAAGAAAAGAAAACCAAATCACTTCACATCCCAGATCCTGCCCCAGAGGAGAACGTGGGAGATGCACGTTTAGGGATCGCCTTGATGGAGACTGACGGGGCGGGGAGGGCAGTGATGCTGCCAGACCTTGGAAGGTGGGATCCTTCCCGTCCCGAAGGGTTGTGGGCGTCCCAGGAGGGATGTGGGCATCCCAGGACTAATGGACATCCCCTCGCCCTGGGGAGCTGCAGCGGGCTGCACAGCAGAGGCCTTAAAAACTCATCGCTCAGGTGTTCTTCCAGCTGCTGCGGGGCACGGAGGAACAAAACAAGGGTTGTTAGGGGTTTTTTATTTCACTACAGGGAATATTTATTTTAACTAAGAAAAGTAGGGGAGGGGGGAGAAAAAAAATTACCTTACGCACACTTATTTTGGCCAAAAGGTGTGTTTGCTACTGGGGGATTTCTGTGGGTGCCTTCCTGGTTTTCCATGGGGATGGAGTGGCTGTGGAGGGGACGGGTAAAGGGGATGCTGCTGTTCTCCTCACTCCCCCTCACCACTCCGTGTCTGTGCGCAGCGATTCGGAAAGCAGTGTTTGTTAATAACATTGTTGTTTTTACACGTATATGAGGTCCCAGGGAAGAAAGTTCCTTCCCTTTATTTAATTTTTTTGTGCGAATATGAAGAGTTGGCTCACGTGGTTAAAAGAGTTTGGCTTGTTTCCAGACGTGCCCTGCTTCTGTCTCTGCTTCCCAGCGTGGGCACAGCAGGGCCTTCTGGGCTTGGAGGGTCCCCAAATCCCCCACCCGATGCATTCGCCCACCTCTTCCCTGCAACAAGGCACAAGTGCTGTGCCCAGCCCCTCTGTCCCATCATCAAAGGCTGGATCCGGTGTCCAGGGCCATCTCAGGAGCGTATCCCAGCTTCCACAACCCCTCCGCATGACAGCCTGGGGAGAGAGTGCAGGTGGACGTGTCTGAGCATCAGAAACTGGGCAGGAGAGAGGGGAGTGCTCAGGGATGCGCCCAGGGCTGATCCAGCGGGGACCCCTCGGGCACCCTCCCCCTCGTGAGCCTCCACCAGGCACAGAATCTGCCTGATCCCGAAGGCCGGCTGCTCCAATCCGCGCGTTGCGGCCGCAGCTGGCGGAGCCCAGCAGGCGAACAGCACTGCCACAGCCCCCTCCTCACAAGCAGGCTGTTTGGGGAGCAGCGGCAGGGTTTGGGGATCATCCTGCCTGGAGGAGCAGGAACGCCCCCTCCTTCTGCTGCCGAGGGCTCAACGAGGAGCAGAGGGAAGCTGAGACCTCTCCAGCTTCACCTGGGGGAGTGCAAATGAGTTTGTGTTAATTGGGAGCAGCTGGAATGGAGCCACAGCCACGCCCCGGGGAAACCGGATAAAACCAGGGCTTGGGTGGGCTTTGGTGCTTTCTTCTCCTGGGGTGCTGCTAGGTGAGGGCTCTGGTGAGCCTGGGAGGTTACTGGGGACTAGGTGGGGGTTTGGGGCAGGGAATGAGGCACTTTCTGAGCCCAGGGCTGGTTACAACCCTGTGCTGCACTGGGAGCTTCCCAGGAGATGCCGGGGCTTGGCACAGGCTTTCCTGAGCTGGGAGGCTGCTGGAGAGGAGGAAAGTGTTTTAATTGGGAGCCCTGGGGNGGGATATGTTTGTTAGGGGTGGCGCTGGGGGGGGGGGGGGGGGGGGGGAGCTCTGGTAATGGGCTGGTCACTGGGATGTGCTGTGGAGGGACCCACCCTAAATCTCCTGCTGTCCCTCTCCGCAGCTGAGCTCTCGCAGGATGACCCGAGGGGTTGGACCACCAAAGCCCCTGGACACGGCTGCCCTGCAGCCAGAAGCGATGCTCCGCGGCGAGAGGGAAGGGGCTGCGGGCACAGCCGCGTGTGCCGCTGCCCGTGTGGCTGTGCCCGCCCGCAGGCGGGCGTGCGGAGCCTTCCTGCTGCTGGCCGCGTGTGTGTGCGCCGCCGCTGCCGCCTGCGGTCCCCCGGGCTCATCGGCCTCCCAGCAAGGGCTGGGTGATAGTCTGGTGACACCGTGTGGGGACCTCCTCACCTCAGGCCGCTTCCCAGGGGTCCAAGGAGATGTGACTGAGGGGACAGGTGCGGGGGGATGGAGCCTGGGGACGCGGACCGCGGCCGCACAGACAGCTCAGACCTCCCTGTGGTGGCAGCCTGGATCTAGGGACAGGGAAGGGCTCGGGCTGGGCGCAGCCGTGGCTGTGACGCTGTCCCCCGCGCAGCGGCTTGGCAAAAGGGTGCCTGCAACCTCGACTCGGCTCTTCCAGAGTGAGGGTGTCCCCAGTGCTGGCTCCTGGCATCCCCTTGCTCTGGGAGGCCCCCGTGGAGCAGCACCGGGCTCGCGTGGTGCCACACAGATGTCAGCAGTGACTTCAGCCGGTGGCCTGGGGCAGCCAGCGGGCACAGCGGAGCCCCAGAGCCCGCAGAGGGGGTCTGAGGGCGCCTCCGGAGCTCGGGGCGAGCCAGCTGCCGGGGTCTCTGCCACATCCGAGGTATGGCTGTGCCCTCCTTCCCTCACCACAGCTGCTTCTGGCTCCTCTGCGGTGGTGCAGGTGGCACCCAACCAGCTGGTGCCGCTCCGAGGGGCTGCTGGGGGGGCTCGGGTCCCACCCCGTGTCCCGGCACGGGCACTGATGGACGCTCCCTCCTGGAGCCCCAGCCCAGCAGGGCGGGCGGTGGCCTCTGCTCTGCCGACGCAAGGGACGCCCAGCTTGGCTGACCCTGGCACGGTGTGGGTGCCCCCTGCCCTGACACCCGAGGGGCTCTGGGGCGCTGCTGGCACCGTCCTGCCTGGGAAAGCTGCTCTCTCAGTGGACGCCGCGTTGGCCCAGGTTCCAGGAGACGGGTCTGGACTCCTGGATGCAGTCCTGGCATCGCCTCCCACCGCTGCCACGGCTCCTGGTGTCCACAATCAGCAAGTGCTGGCTTCCTTCCTCCCCGCGGCGGAGTCTGGGGGTCCTGCTGTCACCTCGGGGACGCAGAGTGAGCTGCCTTCTGCCCCTGCACTGCTGGCAATGTCCACCGAAGCCTCCCCAGCTCAGACCAGGGCTCCCAGCCCTGCAGGTCCCACCGTGACGGGGATGAGCTCCACAGCCGCCGGTGTCATCCCAGAGCTCGGGCAGATGTTTGTGAGGGAAGAATCCCAGCACAGCAAGCCGGGGACAGCATCACTGGGACCCACTTGCACTCCAGCAGGACCTCCGGGGCCTGGCCCTGCCAGCCCAGGCTCTGTGCCTCCCTCCTGCTCCACAAACCCTGCTCTGGAGCATGGCTCTGAGCCTGGGCACCACGCTGCCACCACCAGCGTGACATCTCTGTCCTGCCTGCCAACCTCTCCCAGAGCTGGGCATGCAGCCAGCTCCCTGCTCAGCTCCCAGACCCCGGCTGTGCCCGCAGGAGCGACCCTCAATGCCCACATCGTGTCCAGTGGCTCCATCACTTCCCAGCACTCCCCCACAGCCATGGAGCATCCCCCTGCCGCCACCAGAGAGGCCTTCAGCCCCGCTGAGCTGGTGATGAAGGGCAAACCTGGCTCCACAGGGGTGGAACCCCCTGCATCCCACCCCTCCAGGCTCCCCTTTCCCGCGCAGCCTGTGCACGTGCTGCCGCTGCAATTCCGGCTGCTGGGCATCGCTTACACCCCGGCTCTGGGCAGCAGGAACTCGGAGAGCTACCGGCAACTGGAGGGAGACGTGAGACTGATGGTGGGTGCTGGAGGTGGTCGGGGCAGATACTGGCACTTCGGGGTGCAGGGTGGTGCCAGTCCCTGCCGGGGTGAGAAGCCTGTGTGCTGCATCAGCCCTTGGCTGGTTTATTGCCCGCCTGGGCATGGTGGAGGTGGGTAAATCCCTGGCACTGCTCCACTGGCGCTTGGTTTGAGGTGGGACTGGGCTCCCCTCACCTCTGGCAGCCAACAGGGCCATGGCACACGGTGTTGGTGCTGGGGTATTCCCTCCCAGGAGTGTGGGCGGCTGCTCCAGGTATCCCAGCTCACCCGTGGGCGTTCTCGGAGGGCTGGCACTCCCTGGGGTACCAGTGTGCCCTCCCCTGCGCAGGCTGAGTTGACTCCGCTGTATTTATTGCCCACCTGCTGGTGCATTTCCCCTTCACACGGGGGAATTTGGAAAGCCTTCTCAGTTACCGGGTGCTGCTTCCTTCCTTCCAGCTGAACCAGATGCTGTCCAGCTACGAGACCTTCCTGCAGGCAGATGTCCTTGAGTTCATGTGAGTGTGCAGCCGACGGAGGGGTGGGTTTGGCTTGGAGGGAAGGGCTTGCCCAGGAAAATGCTCCAGACAGGTCACTGTGAGGGGCAGTGCTCCCTCCCTGGCGTCATCATCCCGAGGGATCCCTGTCTGAATTTCTGGATAAACGTGCCTGGAAAAAAACCAGGCAGGTGTGCTGCCCACCGTCCCCTCTCCCTCCCAGGAATGGCTCAGTGGTGGTGCGAGGGGAGGTTCTGTTCCGGGGGGATGCTCCTGCTCCCACCAACTCCCACCTCATCCGGACGGTCGTCACAGAGGCGAGCAAGGGAAGGAGCATCTTCAGCTGGCAGCTGGAGCCCCAGTCCGTGCAGTCCGGTGGTAAGTCCCGAAGGCCTTCCCACAGCAGGGCTGCTGCTGCCAGGCGCCCTCCTTGTGCCTCTAGCAAAGCCAAAACCTGCGCAGTTTGGATTCCAGGCTCTTCCTTCACTGAACATCCCTTCTCCTGACCTGTGTAAAACCATTTTAAGGACGTTAAGGGTGGTGGAGGGCACATCTGAAGCAGCTGGACCTGTGAGGGTCGGCGCTTCTGCTCGACGCCCTGGCTCCCTCTTTGCCCCAGCTCTCCTGTGCTGGGAAATGGTACATCCCGACCCCTTCCCACGGTCAAAGGAACTCCTCCTCGCTCAGCTGCCCTCCTGGTTTCCGCTTTTGGTGTGTGGCCGTGGATGAGCTCAAGGCTGAACAGTATCTCCCAAGGAAGGTGGAGGAACAGGTATGAGCGTAACTCTTCCAAACTCCCTTAGGCTTCAGCCTGGAGAACCTGGACCCGGAGAAGCTGTCCATCTCCCTCACTGGCTCCCAGCTTGGGATGAGCAGGATGGATCCTCTAGAGAGGCTGGTCAGCGAGGTATGCCAAGCCTTGGGGGCTCTTCCGAAGGGTGATGCTGGGAGAGTGGGCACAGGCTGCCTGGGTGGTGGGATAAGCTGTGCTAAACAGGGGAAGGTGTGAGCTGTCGCTGTCTCTCTACCCAGGTAACTTCGTCTGTCAGTCCCCTCTACCACGTGAGGAACTTCACCGTCTCCCAGCTCAGGTACGGGACGCAGCTACTCCTCTGCCAACATCTTGATTTAATTACCTTCCCTATCTCTTGTGCCCTCTGCAGCTCATTAGCTGTGCTGCAAGGATGGAGAGGATGGGAAAAGCTGGGAGGGGATGTGCAGCTGGAGCAGACTGTAACTGAGCACCTTCCGTGGGCTCTCAGGGGAAAAATGCCAGTAAAGGTGCTTGAGCCGGGTCCCAGCCCTCCTGCCCTGCTCAGGGCTCTTCTCTCCCCTCAGGAACCTCCATGGGAACATGGAGATCACTGGAGACCTCTACCTAGACACAGCTGTCCACGCTGATGTTACGGAGGTTGTGGAAGCCCTGACTGCGCTCTCAGCCCTCTCCGTGGACCTGGTGTCCCTCTCGGTGGAGGGTAAGGACAAGTCCCCGTGTGTGGTGTGGTCAGGCTTGCTGCCAAATCTGCACACCCAGCACTTGTTTCTTGTTCCTTTAGGGTCCAGGCTTGGTCTGCATGTGTACCCCCTCTCCTTCCTCGTCACCAACAGACACTTCAGCCAGAAGCTTCAGGATCCGCTCTCTGTGGAGCACGAGAATCTCTCCACTGACCTTGGGGATGCGGTAGGAATGGGGCTAGCTGGAAGGGGGGGGATTAAGGTCCTCCCAGCAGAGTGAGGAGAAGAGCCGTGGGAGGAAGAGGGGCTGTTTTGGGGTGTCCAAACACCCCCAAAAGCTGGTGGGGAGCTGAGCACAACCTTTCTTCCAGGTGGCAAGAGCCCTGAGGCGTTACCCAACCTTCCTGAAAGTGATAATAAAAGAATTCATGTGAGTGGGAGCAGGGGCTGTGCAGGGGCAGGGGTGTGCAGGGGCAGGGAGGTCTCCCTTCAGATGTCAGCCTGCAGGTCACGGCCGACAGGGGCATATTTTTGGCTACAGAAGGATTTGCAGAGGAAGCTGAGGTCAAGCATTAACCCATTGTATCAGTGGTGACTTGCTGGACTTCCAGGGATGTCCCTTCCATCCGGTGACTCCCTGAGTGCAGGGATCTCTTCCAGTTGAGCAGAACCCTGTGGGAGGGCTGGGTGTGCCCGCCCCATCCCACTGTGGGGTCGTGGTGGGGCTGGCGGCTGCTGGAGCTCTTTCCAACCCTTTCTGCAGGCCTGGCTCCTTGATCTGCCATGGGAACATGATATTCCGTCACCCTGCTCCAACCAGCGTGGAAGTTTTGGAGACGCTTGTGCTCTCGGTTGGGCCAAACCAGGCTTTGGCTGACTCTGACATCCATGTGGATCCATACTCTCTTTCTGTGGGAGGTAAGCCCCTCTCCGGGACATGGGTATACGAGCTCCCCAGGCCCCATGCCAGCACGTGAGCAGAGTAGATCCACAGCTGACCAGATCCTGATCCCTTGTGTGAAGAGAAAGTGAGATGTCTCATCTGGAGAGGTGACCAGAAAATAAAAAATTTTAGTAACAGTTGTGCCCTTTCCCTCTGCATAGCCTGGGAGACCGGGGTTGGAGACCTGCTGCTGCAGGCTGGCCTAGGATGGGAGGATAGGGCATGAAGGGCGTGGAAGAGATGTTTTTGTATCCTATATATTTGTCCTGGAGCAGAGTGGGTGGCTGGCAGAGCCCCTGGCTGCTCCAGGCTCTGAGTGCTGTGCTCTGCTCCAGAGGACACCCTGGAGCCTCCCTCGCCCCAGCCGGGCTTCCCAGCCTATGGAGTGGCCTTCATGGTCATAGGTGGCCTCTGCATCGTCACCGCGCCCATCGTGCTCGTGGTAAGGGCGAATTCTGTCTGCTGGGGTGGACAGGCAGCCCCGGCCCCTTGTGTGGGGTGGGCTGAGGGACCCTGCGGGGCCAGGCAGGGCTGCAGTCGCTGTGCTCTCCTCCCCAGTGCCTGGGGACCAAGAGGCTGGGCTGGCAGGATGGAAGAGCCCTTTGGGACAGAAGAGACCCTGAAGTGGGGATCCAGACGCTGGAAATGGATAACCAGGGGTTCTGGACAGAGGTGAGTGGCCTTTGCATCCCTTGGATTATTTTCTGTGCCTGGGAGCTGGTGTTTCTGCAGGTCACAGGTTCTTCTGTTACCTGGTGATGATCTCTGGGGTTGGAGAAAACTGTGGGGAGCTGGAGGGAAGGGACTCTCATTCCTGTCTTTGCTGGAGGTGTTTACAGTGACTTCTTCCCTCTTGCCTGCAGGACCCTGAGGATGGTCACTTCCAGTGGCAAAGCACTTCTGCCTGAGGAGAGAAGAAGCAGCAGCTGGGGGGAGCTTGGAGAGGGGCTGTAGGGGGGAAGGAGATGCTGAGAAGCTGTCCCTGAGCGTGTGGCAGCAGCTGCCAGGTGCTCCCTGAGCAGAATGCAGACTCGGGCATGTAAAGGAATAATTTTGTATCTTAAATAAACTGTTCATAGACCGTCAAACCCAGCTGTGAAGGATCTGTGTTTGCTGTGCGGGGTGGTGTTGACCCCTCCTGCCTGCGTGGGCACCTTTGCCCTGGGCTCCCAGTACCACCACGGCCATGTTCTGCTGGTCTAACTGGTGCTGATGAGCTGGGCTTGGTCCTCTCCGGCTCTGGGATAACAAGACCCTGGTGCTGGGGAGTTAAAAAAGCAGGAATGTGCATGCCAGCCCCACAGTCATTTTTCCAGCCTGTTGGGATCCAGTTATTAAGGTTCTTTGGAAATTCCTCTGCCCGAATTAAGGTGCAAACGAGACCATATGCCAGTCAATAGTAAGGGTTTTATTTGATGGTAGATATGAGCGAGAAAGAGAGAGAGAAAGAAGTAGAAAATAGGTGGTGGATCCCAGGAGAGTGTCAGGCACAGCATAAAGAAAATATCACCACTCCATGGATCCCAGTGCTGCTCCGTTGATCCTCTCCAGCTGGTCTTCTTGGTGGTGAATGCATGGAATCCCATGGGTTAATATATGCTCAGGCCACACAGGAAAGCCCAGGCACCTCCCTGGGGGAGGTTTGCCCTCGTCTCTTACAACAGACTCTGGGTTTGTTGCATCACGCGCAGCCCTGGGGTGCAAGGCTTCAGGAATGGCTCTGGGGGGCACTTTGGGGGCCTTTGATGGACTGAGGCACCCCCTCAGCTGCCTCCCACGTGAATGTCCCGTGGATGCGGCCTTCCCAGGATTGGGGGTTCCACAGCTGGGCCAGTTTGAGTAAAAGGGGAGGATGGGTGTTCACTGCCTCTGAGCAGAGGTTACACCTGAAACCTCCTCCCTGCCCCTGCCTCGTTTCATGGGGGAGTCTTGTTAGCGTAGAAACACACAGCCACGGACGGGTTACATGCAAGGTGCTTTATTAAGGCGCCGGAGGAGAGGGGTACAAACCCAAATCAATCCCCGACATGGATTTCAGGTGCTCACATTATATACCCTTCTCATTGTATAATCCCTATATTAATCATTTACCCAAGCATAAATCTCAAAACCCCCCAAACGTTCATCTATTATGTGTTTTCGCTCAAGTGTAATTTTCAGCCCCCCTTTCCCAGGTGCAGCTACACAATTAACTCATCTATCTTAGTCTCTTACCTGCTAAGTGAATACTCAAGTTCAGGCTTGCCTCCGAGCATCCAGGCAAGTACACAGGTTC
>VZTD01004118.1:0-17698 GCA_013397725.1 Rhagologus leucostigma
TAAAGTGCATGCTATATGTATAAAGTATGTTAAAGTAGCTTTGCTATAAANGGACCAAAGCCCAAACGGGAGGTGATAATAAAAACTGACAAAAACCACAGCCAAATACGCATGCTCTAAAAAGGCAGACCCGAGGAGAAGCCATGCTAAACAGTTCCCAGAATATGTAAACTAGTTTGGAGAAAAGTTTGAATATGTATAATTGTTTATGAGTATGCATTCGGCTGATGCAACAGTAAAGGAATGTAAAGGGTGTCTCCACAATAGCAGGTGTGCTCTTGGCTGAGTGCCAAGGGTACCCAGTGCTGTAAATTTTGCTTTATTATTTTTGTCCCTTATTGTCTCTTTATTAAAACTTTTAAATCCTTACAGGAGAGTGAACCTCGTTTTTCACAAAACCATGCAACTTGCTAGGTGCAACAGCTTAGGATGAAATTTCAGCTATGGAGATTTCCATGACAGACTGTCATTTATGGGTGATTTGGACAGCCAATTTAAATTTTTAAAGATTGCAATGCATAGATTTGTGAAATATGGCTAAAGTAACTGTTTAGTTTTCTTTCTCACCATGACTCGGTGCTTGTTGACCACGCTAGTGGACGAAGAAAGAATGAGTGTGAACAGTTTATGTAGATCTGTGGCATTTATTTCTTTTAGCCACATTTGACTAACTTTTTCAGATACTGGGCAGCTGCATTATGGAGTGAATTCATCATGATGTAATTATCAACCAGCATTATACTAATTATACATAATAATATCTATAAAGCACAAGTTATTATAACTGTTTCTATGAAAAATGTCTTCTTAGTTTCATTTGAAAAATGGAGTGAAAAACTGAGATGGATCTCTGATTTCCCACTGACATTCAGAGATCTGGGCTCCAGGCAACATTTTCGAAAAGATTAGTCTCAAAATGCCTGGACAAACCCATCGCTGAAAGAATATCATATTTAGAAAATAGTGAGCATTTCATTCAGCCTTGAGGTGTGTGAAATTTGAGAGGCATCGCCACTCAAAGGGAAGAATCTGCACATACATCTCCAGGCAAGCTGTGTCAATTTAGGATCTTAAGTTAAGTTATCAGTAGTATCACTTGTTGGTTCCTTTAGCAGGTATTTAGCTGCCACATCCACACCTGTGCCAGTTTCTCTCAGGGAAACCATTGTTCTTCCTCAGGATGTTTAACTTTGGGGTTGATGATTAATGCTGATTTTGGCATTCTTCAACAACAAAGGCAACAAGTGGCCCCATTCACCATTTTTAGCTTTGCAAATGGGAAAATGTTTCAACTCTTTTACCCGCATTCCAGGCAGAGCAGCCTGGAAGTGGATACGATTGTCTACAACAACAAACCATGGGAAATAACTGAAGAAAAGCTTTAGGGCCTGGCTGTGTTTCACGTGTTGAACATATGTAAACAGTACCATGCCACTGGGAAAATGGTGGTGGAAAAGAAAGGCAATTTGTAAAGCCCTGAAGTTATTTTTCTGCTCATTGCTAAGGCCTCAGCTGCAGTAATGTATGCAATCTTAGCCACTATACACAGAGAAAAATACAGACCAGTTGCAGATAGTTTCAAAGAAAAAATGAAAAGGAGCATAGTCTATGTGGAAAAGATTAAACAAAGTGAGATTATCTCCATAGGAAGGCTGAAGGAGGATATAACTGTTTCCAGGTTTGTGAAAGCTATTAGAGAGTGGTAGGGAGCAACCTCTCCACATCTGTGAGAGGAAGAATAAGAAATAGTAATCTTAAACTGCAGTAGTGAATAATTGAAGTTGGGCTTTAAGAAAAAAATTCTGGTAGTAAGGTTGCTCTGGCACAGCTTGCATGAGGAGGCTGTGAACTCAGCATTGCTGGCCTGGGATGGCTGAGAAAAGTTGGGGCTAACATAGTTTATTGTTGGCAAGAGATCCGTGGGATGTAGCTTTGTTATTAGAAGTCTGGATTCTGAGTTTGTATCAGCCTTTTGGCATAAGACCTGAACTACTCCGTCAACTCTTCCTCCTTGTCTTAAGATGCAGTATCTGATTTTGTTGGGGTTGTCCCTGTTTTTCATTTTCCTCGGACTATCCAGTAGATGACAGACCATCAATCCTCAATTCCCAGCTCTTCTATGCAGCAAGTCTAGTCCTGGTACAAATAACATAAACAAATAGGTCTTATTTATTAAAATCTTGCACTAATTTTATCATTCCTGTCCAGTCTCAGATCTCTTTTAACACTGTTTACCTTTCGTATGTGCAAAATTGCCTTCTGTTCTTGTTTTTAGCAAAAAAATCAGGATCTCAAATTTGTATTTCTTCCTGTTTATTTGTAATAAACAGATAAATAGATAAAAATAATGAACATTTTAAAAACCCTGTCTTATTTCTGTTGTTTTATGTGTTTATGTTAGCATAACATTATTTATGGGCAGTCACTCTTGATTTACTTTTGTGTAAGAAATGAAAATCAAGCATTTGTAGCACTAATTACTCTACATTTGTGTAGCAGGAAAAAGAACTATTTTGCCCACAGGATAAATTTAGAAAGATGCTAGAGGAGTGTCTCAGTCCATCATTACTGAAGTGTCATTGTAGCAATAATTTAATATGCATCTCATATATTTTCTCCTTGCTTTCTATGACATTTCATCCCATCAATGAGACAACACTTTGTGCTACTTCTTGCTGCTTTTTGTGCTGTTATATTTACCTTGCATTTGCTTGGCTGTACTTCAACTTCGCTCATTTGCTCATTTCTCCTTGCTTTTGAATAAAAGCAATTATTGCAATTTTTGCAATAAAAGTTTAAATATATCCATTCATGTCCCCTCATATTACTTCAGTGCCTATCACCTACTGCATCATGGACATGACCCAAAACACAACCCCAAAACACAGAGCTTGAGACCCCTCAAAGCTTTTTTTTTTTTTTTTTTTAAAGACTTCAGTAAATTACATTCTTCAGATTGCTTGGAAAAGAACTTTGTAATTCTCTGTTTTAGCTGCTTTGGTGGTGCAGCAAATGGCACTGATGGCCTGGTTTGTGCTGTGTCACAGCAAAATGCAGCCCTGTGGCCACAGATGACCAATCAGTTTTGCAGGTAATGAGTGGGTTAAAATAGGTTTTGGAAATAATTTTTTACAGTATTTGCCAGCAAAATGGGCTGAGTGATACTGGCACAGGTGGGAGATCAATGGTGTCATGCTTCAGTGCTGATGCACAATAAAATCCTGTCAGCTCAGTCACAGAGTAAGGCAAAACAAAAATTAGATGACCATAACTTCAGAATCAATAAATGCAATGTTACTGCACCCAGAGGGTTCCCAGCAGTACCTAAACTCATGTCCTGCAGGTGAGTTGCACAGGTAAACTCTTGAAATTACATGTTGGGATCACAATCTCTGGAACTAATTTAATTTTCTCCAGGACCACTGTCTTCTAGTGCAAAATAAAATATTAGAGTTGAGTTTGTAATGTTGATGCCTGAGGTGGCTACCTAAAAAACAGACACTAGACAGGAATAAGGGAATAAAGGTAGGAATTCATTTGAAGGGCCTTCAAAGGTACACCCTAGGCAGGCCAAAGGCGACACCCAAGATGGACCCCGCGTCACGAGTTCTTCACCCTTTTGTAAGTTTGGTTCATTTGCATATCAGGGTTAATACTCCAATTAAAGCTTCAGTTAATGATGTAATTTCTCCAAGCTCAAGCCCCTTCTAAAGATGTTAGTTTACACATTTTTGGGCCTAGGACAGTCTGAGTGTCCTTGGAGAGCAGGCCTGAGAAGCTTTGTTATGTCTGTCTGGCATAAGAGAACAGCTAACAGGCTGCAAGAAACTTCAAAGTTACACACTAAGCAGTACAGGATTTGAAAAAATACACAAGTTAAAATCTAAGGCATCAGTGTGAATAATGCTGATTTGTAGGGGTTCGGGTCAGTGCTGTTGGTTATGATGCTCTGCAGGTTGTCCCCTGGTTCTGCTGGCTCTGGGCCTGTAAACTGCAGCACAGCCAGCAGCTTCCATCATCTTCCGTGGGGATGGTGCTGCCCTTCTCTTTGGGGCAGTGCTGGGAACAGGTGGGACCAGACCAGAGGCAGGCTTTCTCTTCCTCTCCCACAGCAAAGGATGACAGTGGAAGACACAGCTGGAGCCCCCCAGGGCTCATGGTTTCAGCTCTGGCACAGCGAGGTTAACAGAGGCATGTTCTCCTGCATGGGTCTTAAAATACATTGGAGCTTTAAAATAATGTGTCTGATCCATCGCTTTCCTGGCTGGCATTACCTGGGCACTGTAAGCTCTTTAGGAGCAGTCTCATAAAAGTGTTCCATGAGACTGTTTGTAGATGAGCTGCCTGAGAACAGCACTGTTGCATACCGAGGTGAATTGCAGGTTTGCCTGCAAAGGCTTTTTTTCTTCTAATTGGGCACATATAAAGAGCAGATGGATTCTGAGAAAGAAAACCAGCACCGATGTGACAACTTGCCGAGGTTTGTAATAGATATGTGCTGGAGGCAGACGTTTTCTGTGGAAAAGATTTTTGGGGAAAAATTGCTATGTGGATGTACACTGATACAATTTATTTATTGAAATGTTTAAATGGAGTTAAACTAAAACAAAACAAAACAAAAAAAAATCTTCATGGAAAACTGTTTCAAGGAACTTGATGACAAAAAATACTTCATACCACAAACAGTTAAGTGCAAGAAGTTACTGAAGGACGTAAGATTATCATATTATCATAATAACATTAGCAGCACTGGTTTATATTCTACCTTTCACCATGGTTTATATTCTACCTTTCACTATTTTTTTTTCTTTTCCCACAGGGAAGTTTGGCTCTTTAACGGACTTTTCAACAGTAAAGTACATCAACAGAAGAAGAGACAGAAGGATAATACTGCCCTCTGATGCAAGAGCTGTCTTGTTAAAAAAAGGAATAATTGAATGCCTGGCAGTAATTATTCCGCTCTTCAATGTGTAAAAAGTGGTATAATAAAAGATGCATGTGTCAAATACTGCCATTGAGCTAGTTAAACTTGGAACTGGACTGCCAAATGTGTTTAGGTACCTTCAGGTTGTAGATGTGGATGTCTCTGGGCTTTCTAGAAGCACTAGAACAAGGTGGTTGGTCAATTGCTACAGAGGTCAATAGCCATCAAAGCTAAGCTGCGTGCATGAGGGGTAGGTGGCTGTAGTATCAGTTGTCTAATCTTAAAGAGCAATAAAGAGTATATACGAGCCCCAAAATTCCTTTGGATCTTATCCTAACATTGCTAAGCCAAACACCTATAGTATATGTGGTTACGGGAATGTCCATCTCCCTTTTTTTTCAACTAACAAGCAGAAGGTGAAACTGCCTTGTCTGTTTTGGAAATCCAGAAGGATGTCCTTACAGCCTTGGTCTCCTCCTGCATCTCCTGGTCTGGAAGTCCCACATGCCTTCAAACGCCTCTGCTGACCCCCTTTTTTTAAAAAGATGAACCAGTTATGGAACCCATTGCTTTACATTTCATAACAAAATGAGAACAACTTACAGCCAGGGGATACCCAGCTGTTTCAAATGGCACCCAGTATCTGGGCTCCCCTTCCTCCCACCCACCTCATTTCTGAAAGGAGTGACATAAATTCCACTGGAAGCAAGGACTGGCATGGAAGAAAATGCAAAATAATTTGTTTGATTGTACACAGGGAAGAGGCTTTGTGAACTGAGAGTGAGATACAACTTCCCAAGCCTCTGCAGTGTTTTGAATGTGGGGAGCAAGCTAACTTTTGAAAAGGGGACCTAAAGCAGAGAGCTGTAGAAAATAATGACATTGTTAAAAGAGTAAAGCAGAAAATGGGGTTTGAAGCACTGGTTTACTGCCTCATAAACCTGAGGATGCTGAGCAACGTGACCCATGAGAAACGGGAGCAGGAAACTAGTTCTGCTGTGAAGGGCCTGGAAGCATTCCATAAACTCAAGGTGTTCGAAACATGTTACTGAGTTTCTGCACTCACCCTGGCCACAATGCAGAAGTAATATAAAAATGTGGAGGTGACTTGTTCTCTCTTCTGAATCAGAATCAAGACATAAAAGAATATTTTCACAATTTAAGTCTGATCACTGGCCAGCTAATAGAAATTAACAAATAGCACAAAACTGTTTTATGAATATTTTTTGACTTTGAAAATCAACCTTGAGTTAGTTCAATACTGTATTCTTTGATCTTCTCATAACATTTGAGCACTCAAATTGCACTAGTGAGGATATGCAGAAAGAGCAGGGTTCGAGCTCAAACATTTAACTGTCCAATTTAAATTTTGCTTTTGGCCATTCTAAATTCACAGCTTGCTTATAGCACATGAGCTGCATTATAATTGTTCTGGTGGTTTTGTTCAAGTCATGTAATAAAACTGAGCAAATTGCTGAAGCTACAAGAAGGTAACTGAATCCGTGCTGGTACTGTTTAGCTTTATAATGTGAATGGGACTGGAGAAAACCCACCACCTGGAGTAGGTGAAAACACCTTGACTGATCTGTTGCTCAGCTACTGGAATAATGGTTGAAGTTCTTAACAGGCATTTTTAGCAAGCATTCTCCTTATGCTTCATGCTATGCAAGAAGGTAAGAGGATCCTGCAGACCAAAGAGTTGCACAATATAGATTATTTTGTAGGGATTCTGGAAAACACAAGCAGTGTTAGTAGCATGCAAACACATTCTTTGTGAAGGTAACAGAGAAAAAAATCCTCTTAAGGTAAAAGTAAACAGGAGTGAGTGTTAGGTCAGAAGTTGTAGCAGATGGTGAAGTTATTCAAATGTGTGGGAAGATTAAGGATGAGGCGAAACAGGTTTGCCAGCTGACATGCCTCCCCATCAGGCTAAGAGGTGACATGAATGGGACAACCAGTTGAGTGGGAAATAGGCAAAGGGAAAATAAAATCCAGAGGTTTTTTGTCAGTTTCTCTCAGCAGCTTCTTTCTAGCTACAGCTCCTGTTCTCCCATGTAAGTAGGAGTTGATGGGCCCAATACCCAATTTATAGCCTCATGTGATGACTATGGAGGTATCTACAGAAGACACGATCATGCACAGGTAAATGTTGTTTTTACCTGCTCAGGTGGTATCCATGACCTGCACTGACCTACAGTACATCCTCTTGAGCCAGAGCTTTTTTTATTGTCTTTTGGGTTATTCTTTGCTCTGCACAAAGCCTAAGGCTGTCATCTCTGTTACCATAGTGCAACCAGTAAAAGTACCAGTGTAAAATCAACGGTCATTTGGGGCTTGATGTCTGGACAGCAGTGTCCTCAGCTGGCTGCCCTTGGTTTTGCTGGGTTATCCGCTGCTGAATTTTGCCTAGAAGCTTGCCTCAGATACCCAGCATTTCCTGGTCCCCCTGAAGTCCTCCCTGCCATGGTTGCATTCAGCAGCCTCAGACAAGGAATTTTTTTCAGGTTAATCCCATTCTGTTTGTGCTAGAGGTCTCATCTGCCCACACTGCTGGCCTGCACTCTGATCTTAGGACTTGTTGGGACTGTGGAGATTGGTATCTTTATCCCCTTAAGTGTGGAGCCATCTTAGGCAGAGTAAAGAGTGGTTTTTGATGTTGGGAATATAAACTTTATATATATACACACACACACACATATATATGGCCAATATACTGTTTGTTCATGGGATATTACAAATACTACACCACATTTTAAATAACCTTACTTTCTTATGGCATGAGAGATAACAAAGATTAAGTGGTCTTAGAAGGGAAACCCTTTTCCCTAAAGAACCTGAAAGATAAGTGTAAAAATCCCTTTCTTCTTATCAGATAACATCTTAATGTTGGTTCCTATAGTGATGACTGCTCCCAAGAGAAGGGTCATTAATTTTAACTACGTTATGCAGGGTGAAGAGCACCTGCAGTTACTGCTGAATAGACTAGTTTTGGGGACCCAATAAAATGAACCTGAATATCCAGCTGTACAAAAGTGATTCTTTATCTCCCTCAGATGGGCTAAGTCAAAGACCCACATGCTAGAAAATCAAAGGTAATCTGGTTTTTATATGCTTCTATTGCTCTTGCTCCTCTTGAGGCACTCTGTCCTACCACATAGTCAGGAAACAAAGGAAAACTATCCCCACAACCATTTTGTAGCTTCTTCAGAATTAGCAGAAACTCCTGCTAGTGCTTTGGTGTTTCTTGTGCCACCTAAAGATTTTTATCTTTTTATATATTTTTCATGTATTTGTAACTTTGTAGACTGTTAATACATAGTTATAACTTCTAGTACTTTTCCTACTCTCTCCCATAGTTTAACAAACCCTTATGAATACGCTCTTGGAATTCTGTTTAGTCTTGCCTTTAGTCTAGCAAGGACACTTTTACACCACACATTGTAGACACAATAAAGTGTATGGCTAAAAGATCAGGGTGGGGGCTCCAGTGGGGCAGACTGCAGGGAGGAAATTACTTGACCAACTGCTCTTCTAATTGGACAGTATTTGACAGTTACACTAATTAACTAACCTCATAAAAATTGTAGAAATACTGTATCATGTGTGCATATTGCCATATTGTGCACCTTAAAAGCTTTCAATTAAAGACTTGCTTATGTATTTTCATTTTAACTCTGTTTGGAAAGGTTTTGTGTTTTATTCCAGGCAGCAGTTACTGCTTGAGATCTCCTTTGGCCACACTATTTCTCTTTTCAGCCTTTAGAGTTTGTCAAAGTTTTATGTGGGGATGTAAAATGAGGCTCTTTTTTTTTTGCTCTTTCCCTAATTATTTTTATGAATATTCTCATATTCTCTTTTTTTGTATCACAAGATCTACAGTGTTCACTTGAGCTACCCTGATGTGAATTACTCTGATAGTTGCATGGGTAATAGCACAATGACAGTGTCACAGTGAGCATAATTCCATCTCTGAGTTCTGCCCTCACTGCACTACGTCTTTATATCCTGGTAATCAGAGGGAAAATGTGTGTCTTGGTGTCCTGGGTTACAATGTGGGGTGTAACCAAAGTATGTATTCTACCACCACCTACATCACCTTCTGAGGAACTGTTAGGGGTGGAGCAGTGTCTCTTTATCTTCACAAATGAGAAGTCTCTTCTGGATAGCACCAACAGAGTTACACCCATCCTGAGGGGGCCATCTCTGCTAATGGGCCATAATGGCTCAGCAGCATAATAGGCAGCTCTAATAACCCAGGCCAGGAAGAACTCCCAAAAATATCCTATGAGTTATAGAATTACATCACTCCATTGTGAAACTCCCCGCCCTGGGGGAGGTATCACCTGAACACGGCTATATAATCTCGAGGTTTAGGGACTTGGGCCCAACCACCACCACTGGCCATCCAGAGGGGAACCCAAATTTCCACAGCACCACTGTTTTTGGCAAGACCACAACCATCATTTCAACAGCACTGCAAGCACCACTTAATTGGACTGCGACCACTGTCCCTGACCAACAGGGGCCAAGCTGTACTCTGGCTTTGTCAGTTTAAACCAGTGTTCCTGTACTTTCTGCCTTTATTGTAGTTTTCCTATTAAATAGTAACTCCAATTTGAAATCTCTCTCAAGGTATTTGTGTGGGGTTAATTTCTCCCACTGGTTTACCATCAAACCAGCACACTTGGATAAAAGAACGTACGGGGTTAGTCGTATGGGAACAGGGTTGAGGGGTGGAGTTCAGACCTAGCCTGCAAGAGCAATACCACTGATCCCAGTCCATCCAGCATCTAAGTCCCAAAATTACAGGACAAAATGGAAAATATATATGTAGTCATTGGGATTATTTTTATTTGCCTTCTGATTTTGAGGTCTTCGTGCAGAGGCTCTGTGTTTGCACTGACTTCATAACTGCAAGCTTCTCTCTGAGGTCAGTATGAATAGAAATTTGGATTCTCATTCAGAAAAAAAATAAAAGATGTGGAAATTCACATGCAAACTCTTGGTACAAACCACTAGTTCTTCATGGAAATCTCCAAATAGCAGGAGACTTCTGATAAACTTTTTAAGACTTTTTGCTGCTGCAAAAACTGCACGATTTGGCCAGAAGTGAGGACTGCAAGCTGTTTCTCTTCTCACCTTTATAGCTCATATAAAATGATCAACTTCCAGAAACTCTGTAAATTTAAAACATAAATCTGCTGTCGTCTTACCATTTGTCTCCAGAAAAATGAATGAAAGCCCTCTGAACAGGAGAGCAGAGAAATTCTTCCATCTTCCCCTTTACTGTGGTACTCTGGCACAACAGCTCCGTGGTGTCTAGACTACTTTCTGAGACCTTCTTTTCCCCTGCAAATGTTCCCCAGCTCTACAGAGATTTCTGGCATTTTTCTCTCATCACGGATAAGCAAGAAAAGTTGGAATGCCAAACTTACAAAAAACTGTTTTTAACACCCCAAAAATATTGATAGCCTTGAAAAAACTATAATATGCTAATATAAAACTATTACTTAATGTAAATATAACCTTTTTTTTTTAAAGTGTTTTGCTCTAGATGGTTATTTCTACTTCAACTTCTAAAAGTGCTGTATTGTGACTTATACTATGGTGCAAACATCACATAAAGGAAATTGATAATTAAAGACATGGCCTTGTAGGAGCAATGCGTTTGAGTAATATTTCAGTAAAGTTTTGACAACTACAGTATTGTTTGGAAAATATTTCTCAGGAATGACTACTATTTTTCAGACAACAGCAGTAAGCTTCACTTCTTTTTGGTGATAATTGATTATTTCAGAATATAATATAAGAAGATTAATAAATGTACCCCTTTCCCAAGCACCACTGAGAAACTTATTTGCCAGATTTTTACAGCAATGAAGTATGATTATAAAGTATACATGCTGTTCATGCTTTGCCTGTGAATATTTCTGTAATCATTGAAGTAGGTATCTTGAACATCAGGTTTATATAAAGCCTAGAGATAATAATTTGTCATGTTCTAGTGTTTGTTGCTGCATTACTGGACCAGTCCTACAATACACAAAATGTATTTTCACTGAAGTTTGAGGAACCTGAGATTTCTTTGTACCTTTTCAGTTATAAACTGAAGTAGGATTTACAATTTTTGCACCTCAATCAAATTTAATTTGGTCTGGATATTTGAGTTATTATATCTAATATTATATGCCTTTAGATAATATTTATTACATAATAGGCTATGTATCCATACAGAGACCTTCTAATTTTTGTTATGAAAGTCAAAATAGCTAGCTCTTATGGGGAAAGATAAGCACAAAGGAGCACATGGCAGCACAGACCCTGGGGGGAGGAGGTGTCGCAGCAGACCCCTACACAGAGCAGTCTGCTGGAAGCCGACAGACGGGTGAGCAGCGCATGATCACCCCACAGAAGGTGCATTGCTGACGCGGCAACACGGGATAGGTTGTGCGGTGAGAGTTACAATGAAGGGAGGTGCTGTGTCTTGGGAAAGTGTATAAAACCAGCTTGTTCCTTTGAATGAACGATTCAGATCAGAGATCCGGGAACCAGAACCGGACTCAGATTCAGTGTGAATTTCAATCACCGACAAGCTCTCTCTTGTACTAGCAAGTTTATTTTTTAGTGCAACCTTAGAATTTCAGAAGTGGTTACACAGATTTTTAGTGTAACCATGGAGTTCCAGGAGTTCAAATATAAATGATCGTTAGGGTACTTACATGTCTATTTGGGGTCTGAATACGAAGTTTGTTTTGCACATACATAGAGGTTCTGCAGAGACACAGGGAATGGAATCACTTATAGCAGAAAAACAAGTTTAGATACAACATAGCCTAAAGACTTTCTTTTCTTTTGAAGGCTCCTTTGCACATTTTTCATTCTCTCTCCTTCATACTCCATTCTTCCCTAATCTTTCCTATGGAGAATAAGAACTCTGAAACATTCAAATGCACTTTGCAAACTCCCAGTGTTAAAACAGTTCCCAAATTAGACATTATAATGGATTCACTCCTTCAACTAATAATGCTGTTATTTTTACCTACTGAACTCTGACACATGGCTAGTATGTTTAACTTCAGTTTTGATGGGTGCAAAGGACCCAACACACCTACAGACAGTGTTTAAATCTGCGCATAATGTTCATAGATTACAAAAACCTTGACAGAGCTCTGATCTCTTTGTTCACCCCTCAAATAATTTTTTTTTTCCCATTTTATGGTCTTGAAAGTTGCACTTCTCTCTTCTCTTCACTGAAGTAGTAAAGATAATTTATTTATTGAACTTGTTCCATGTTGTTGATAGCTGTGGTGACTGAGAACCAGAGTCTGAGAGCTTCACTCTGTTGATTAGGTCCGTGGTTCCTAGAGTTTCAAACACTAGGCAAGGATAAACTATTCAAATAACATACATCCAACCTGCGCTTACTGCACATATCTGCCTATGAACACCACCTTCGGTTTCTCCCTGTGTTACTTTTTTCTCATCTGTTTCAGACACAAAAATTTGTTTTATCATTTGTGTCCACTGTAACTGTTATAAAAGACACATTAGCTGGTAGATGTTACACAGTCCATTTCTTTTTTTGGTAAGATTTTCTTAGAAGTATGCTTATCAATGTCACAGGGGGTCCGGTGCTGATCAGCAGCGGTATGCTGCAACCTTCCTAGAGAGAGCATCCTGCAGAGAACAGCTCTTTCCAGGGGGCACTGGCAGGCCTCCCTGAGGGACAAGAGATTTCAGCAAGTGTAGCAATTTCTCAGCTACAAGTGATTTCAGCTCTTGTTGTTCAGCTCTTTGTGAAATCACCCAAGGCAGACTCGGGGACAGAGAGACAGGAGCCTCATATTGCTGTTCCACAGAGGTAGCCTTTATTGTCCAGACACCCTGCGAAGGGGAGGCCAAGGACAAGTGCTGTTATGAGTCAGGGGCAGAGGCAGAGGCTTTTTTACGGAAAAGGCAGGGGGTGGGGTAGAAACCAATTAGCCAGCGGGTATTGGCTATTACCATAAAGAGACAAGGCATGTTGGGAGCTCACCCTGACTCGAGGAAGGTTGTTTATGTCTGGGGAGATTCTTTTGGCCGTGCGGCCTCTCTCCTCCAAGGGAGTGCAGAGGGCTTCTGTGCCAAGGGCTCACCGCCCTTCACATGCCAATGTTGTTTTATGGCTCTTATACGTAGTGGTGTATCCGTATTAAACCAGCAGTGCATTAAGCACACTGTTATTTAAGCAATATTTGGGTATGTTTTTTCTGGCTAGTGCGCTGCCTTCCACTGAAAGCTTCCTTGAGGGACTAGGATCTGTCTGCTTAGGTCAGCCAGGCCTCCACTGTGACCTTTGCCACAGTTTAGTGGACTCCTCTGTAGTCTGCTCACGGTGCATGCAGTATCCGGAGCTTGTTGGCTGTGATGTCCACCTTCTGTCAAGTGACTTATTACTCACTTTCTCCTTGTTGTTAATCCGTCTATGAAGTGAGAGACGTACAACTCTTCTGAAGTCACCTCCCGTGGCAAAATGGGAAATATATCTTCATTGTAAGAATTATCTTTAGGCACAACCCAATAAAGAAACAAAAAAAGAATTATATAATAAGTGTAGTGGTTTCTGATTGCTTTTTCTGAATGGCTCCATCATTCAAGGAACACCAGCTTTTGAAAAATTTTGGAACAGATATATGATTTTATTCTGTTATATGCTGTGTATAAGATGGATACATTTTTTTCTGTCACCTTACTTTAGCTGTGAAAAAAATTTCTTTGAGAACCCAAACAAGAGGAGTACCTGAAATCTGAGAATACTTTGGTAGAGCTTTTGGTATCAAATGTCTCAATTTTGTTGTTGTAGTTGATTGTTCATCTGAACATCAACCCTTCCACGTATATGGTACAGAGAAGAGAGACAGTATTGCATTTTATTTCCAAAGAAAATGAAGACTCGACATTCTTCAGTGTTTTTTCCCTCCAGTCACAAAATGCCCCTTCAAAAACTTATTAACTGTGTTAGGAAAATGTTTTATACAGCTTGGATGAGAAACATTGCCTCTTTTCAGAAAAAAAGCAAAATAACCCACATCCCTTGTAAAACCACTGTTGCTCTCAGGAGATACATCCATTTGGTCGTGTGTACAGAAGACAATGCTCATGCATCTAGAAAGTTCATACTTTCCATTTGGATCTTTTCAATAATCTATCCCCTGCCTTCCCTCAGCTAATTTGTAAATACATGTATATATATATATATATATATGGAAGACTGGGAGGCAGGAGGAAAAAAAGACACCTGAATCTTTTATCCCAGTGATGCACAGCCCATGCTCAGGTTTACTCTTTGTGTTTGATTTTGAGTTTATAAGCTGAAATTTTCAGAAGAGCAGTGGACTGGAAGGCTTTTGACCACTCAAGATTTTAATTTCTGCTAAAAGTCATGCAGGCATTTCATGACTTCAGGTTGAAATACTTAGAAGAGTCTTTAGTCATTATTAATGCTATAGTAAGGTAAAATAAGAGAGAGAAACATTTTGTGCTCTGAGAATGAGTATTCCAATAAGTCTTTTGCTCTAAATTTTCCTTCAACTAAAGGGACAATACAAATCCTTTGAAACCTTCTTTAGGCCCTCCCCAACTAGGTCATTAATACTTAGCAGCCTGGAGATGCAGAATACAAGCAAGGAAAGGAAAAAAAGGCAAACACTGGAATTCTTTCTTTCTTTCTTTTTTTAAATTCCTGCTGCTCAATATCATATATATCACATTCATTAAAGAAGTGGTATAAAATGCATGCCAGATTATTAATGTTCACTGCAAGCTTCAACACCTTTCATATGTGGAATCTGGCAATTACTTTTCTTTCTCAGTTTCTATGCAAAAATACATCTTCCACAGGGACCTTAGCTCCAACCCGGGTAGCTAGTTTCCATACTTGGCAGGACTTTACTCACAGCACATAATCTGTACCTTCATGTTAAAGAACAATGTTTCAGTACTAGAATCAGATAACAATTTTTTCTCTCTCCTTTCTTCCCTCTGTGGAACATTGTCTTTTATGTTGCTTCAAAGTGAGATTTTTTTACTCGTTAGATTGTGTGTCCATTCGAAGGGCCACCTGCAGCTGTAGTGATAAAAATTAACAAAAGAAATTCCTCACAGACCAGGTGTTTTTCAAAGCAGCTGTTAACAGACCCCCTGGAACAGTAGAGTATCAAAATATTGGAACCCAGAGGTGACTTTTGAAAGTAGAGCCTTCTGTCTTTTCTCCTTCTAGTCTGGATTTTGATTCTAGTCCTGCCTTCAAACACTCTTAGTGCACCTCTTGCCCATAGAAAGAGATATGTGTCCATCATATGGACACATGTCACAAAATACATGATTTCCCATAACTAGTGAGAGCAGAGTGTTTTGAGAAAAGAGCAGGCTTTCATAAAGGACACACAATTTTGGGTTTCTTCAGATTGCATAGGATCTTTTTACCCGGTCTTCTTCATTTTAAAATCCCACTATGTCATAAAGATACATGTTTTCTCTTCCATTTCTCTTCCATCTTGTACCAGTTTTCATAAAAAACCAATCTTTGACTGCAGCTCAAATTTCCCGTTATCCTCATAGCAGGTTTAACCGTATAAATTTATGTCTCATCAAGGCTAATATCACAAACACTCTAAAAGGTGATTCCACCCTCACTCAAATCCACACACCCCTCCACATCTTTAATCTTTACTCATGATTGGTGGTAATGCTTTTTTTGTTAATTTTGGAAGTCCATACTGTCCACTAGCATGAAAAGTTCACATGCTGGCTATTTCCTTTATGGTATGGATGAATCTTCTAGATGTTTCTGTATCAGTTTACAGTATAATGGCTTTCTTTAAAAAGAGACTTGGAATACTTTTGTGTAATTTTTGAGTGGCCAGCTGTCAGCATTCTCTGCTTCCATACTATGTGACACAAAGTTGTGTTTTCTCTTCATTCCCTGGTCTAATTCTTGTGATATCTAATCTTTGTATAGTTCACAGGGGACCAAACTTTCCAGTCTCATGCATAGCTAATGATGCAACGATGATGCCAGTAGAGGGAAGATTTCAAATGAGTTTTGGTGTTGGTGGGAAGATCAGGGAAGCTACTGAATAGGAGTAAATAGCTGAAATAGTTAAATAGGAGTAAATAGGAGTAAATAGCTGGAATGTTGAAACAGTAGCTGAGATGCAAGAGAAAGATAAAGACAGATGTAAGCAGAGAAATGTGAAAAGAAGTTTGCAGGAAAGGCTACTAAAGAAAGCAAAAATTGTCAGAGATGAGCCAGTGCAGTGAAGTGAACCCCATACAGAAATGCTGCTTTGACACAAGACAGAAAAGCTGTTGTTACGGAGACATCTTCTATACCACCTTTCCCAAAATGTGAGATCAATTTGGAGTGTGGTAAGTCAGAAAAGGTTTGACTCATACATCCATATGGTGGTCCAAGTTACTATTTTTATTTCTTTGGAGATCCAGGAGATACACACCATTTGGATGAACTTACAAAGTGTTTTCTTCTGCATGTCTTTTTGTCATTCAGCTTTGAAAATTGTGTGAGAGCCTGAGTTTAAACAGGTACACATAGTCTCTGTAGGAAACGGCAAGCCAGTACAACTGTTCCCTCTTCATCTAAATGATAGGTAAAGTGCTGGGATAGAAATTTTTATATGTGAGCTTCTGAAAAAGTAGCTAAACCTCCAGCATTGTCACTAATCCAGAGAATATAAAGTGAAGTTCCCTTGCTGCTTCACTTATGGCATTTGCTATGGAAAAAAATAAGTAAATGGGGAAGAGGAAAATGAGAAACTGTATTAGTATGCATTTGCCACTTTGCTATTCCATGCTGTAGTGGGTTGATGCTAGCTGGATTCCATGCACCCACCAAAGTGTCTGTATCACTGCCCTCTGCAGCTGGTCAGGGGAGAGAAAATATAACACAGGGTTCATGAATTAAGATGAGGACTGGGAGAGATCACTCACCAAATACTGTCACAGGCAAAACAGGCTCAACTTAGAGATATGAATTGTTACTAACAAAATCAAAGCAGGATAATGAGAAGTAAAATAAAACCTTCAAAACACCTTCCCCCCACTCTTCCCTCCTTCCCAGCTCTACCTCCTTCTCCAGCAGCACAGGGAGATGGGGAACAGGGGTTATGGTCAGTTCATCACCTGTTGTTTCTCCCACTGCTCATGAGGACGAGTTGTTCCCCTGCAGCACCATGGGGTCCCTCCCACAGGAGACAGCCCTCTCTGAACTTCTCTGATGTGAGTCCATCTCACGAGCAACAGCTCCCTGTGAACTGCTGCAAAGTGAGTCCATCCCCTGGGCAGCTGTCCTCCCCACATTGCTGCAGCATGGGTCACTCTTCCATGGGGTGGAGTCCCTCAAGGACAGGCTGTTCCAGCATGGGAGCAGGGCCATGGATCTCCCACAGGCTCACAGCCTCATCTAAGCATCCACCTGCTCCAGCACGGGCTCCTACACAGGCTGCAAGTGGATCTCTACATTCCCATGGACCTCCATGGGCTTCAGGGGCATGGCTGCTTCACCATGGTCTGCACCACAGCCTGCAGAGAGATCTGGGGCCTGTGCTCCTCCTCCCCCTCCTTCTCCAGTGACCTTGGTGTCTGCAGGATTGTTCCTCTCATATATTCTCACCCCACTCTTTTCTAACCATTGTGAAAAAACTTTTCCTCTTCCTCTTCCTCTTCCTCTTCCTCTTCCTCTTCCTCTTCCTCTTCCTCTTCCTCCTCCTCTTCCTC